>OX465113.1:11481981-11484481 GCA_949987565.1 Luidia sarsii
ACTCTGCCTTTGAGAAAGGTCCTGCCAGGATCGAAACGTCAGGCCCACTAACTTTTAAATTTGCGTTTTGGTAATTTCAGTCAGTTTCAAGCAGTTTGCAACATTTTTTGTACATCACTTCTTACCGACTAATTAAAATTATCAAATGTCAACATTTAGAGGGCCTGACGTTTCCTTCCGCCGGGATGAACACTTGAAGGCCCTTCTAGATTGTGTGAGTAATCTAAGACATTGAACTTACCCCCAAAGGGGCGTGTCCTTTGCTGCTGTAACGGAGGCGGGGCCAGGGCACCGCGGGAGGGGCGTTGAACTGCAGTGACGGTGTAGAGCTTGCGTATAGGCAACGCGAAGATGGCCTATACATAGCCGCTATGCAAGTAGTGGGCCTCCCTCTCTCTCTCTCTGTCTGTCTCTCTCCCCCGTTCCAACCGGCATCGCTCCCAGATCGACCGTTCGCCAGATGCCGCCAGGGTGCACGGGGATTGTGGCGGTGATGGGGGTTGGGGATCGGGGGGTGGGCGTGGGATGTGGGCGGACGGGGTGTGGCCGGTGATGCTCCGGTCAAGGACGGCTCCCACACACCCGACCATTGTGCTCCAACATCGCCGTCACACCGAGCCCGCCTCACATAAATGGTCCCTGGCAATCTGCATATAATAGTACAAAACATTGCATAGTGTAAAATATATAGTTTAATCAAGCACACAGTGTATAGTAGTTTATAGTATAGTATATAGCAGACCCTATATTATAATGTATAGCAATAACTACGACAATGACCGCTTTAAAGCCCCTACACAACATTGGTAAGATCGAAAAACAGATTTTTTCACAGATTTACATGAAACTTATACAGTTTAAAGATGGTTATAGTAGACCTCTCACTGAAATATTTCTGCCTAAAATGCTGTATTTTGGGGAGAAATAAGTAAAAGAATTAGTTTACGTCTCACCGAGATCTCAACTATTTTTCGGTACAGTACGGCGTTGAATGCTGCATTTTCGTGAATCAAATGAAGCGGTTTTTCACGATTTTCTCGAGACTCGGTTGGCGGATTGAGCTGAAATTTTCACAGGTGTGCTATGTCATGCATATGTTGGATCAGACAACGTATGGATGCTATTCTCTGACCTCGACCAATGTTGTGTAGGGGCTTTAATATGAAATGCCGGCTTGAGCTATGCTTTCATGTATTACACTGTTATACCCGAATAGCCGGTGCCTTTGATTAGCAAAGCAAATTTGACTGGACCGGTCATCTCATTTCACTGAGCAGCATTTACAGCATTTTTTGCATTACCCTTTTTTTTAAATAAAAATAACAATCCAAATAAGCCCACGGTTCTGTCTAGATCATAAAACGAAATACCCAAAGTCTTAAGAGCAATCAATTCGTGCCGGACGGACGAGGGCGGACGAAACTAACGACTCGGTGAAGAACAAGAAGAAGAAGAAGAAGAAGAAGAAGAAGAAGAGGAAGAAAAAAAGCGGCACATTTGACGCTCCATTTCATTTCAAGAATTAGTCGGTGAAGTGGCAATTACGTCGCCTGGCTTTCTCCTATACGGTACTTGATGAGGGCCTGCCGAGGGGCTGGGTACATCTTGTACCGGGCTACGAGGAGGAGGTGGAGTGGGTACGTAAGACCGCCCGCCCGCCCCCCTAGCCACCCGTCCTCCCACGCTAAAGTGTTTCATTGTGGGGGTATCAACACGACTCGTATGGCTCGCGGTCCTGGAAGGCGTTGCTAGATGCTACGGGGGTGGACGGGAGAACGAGGTTGAATTATGCTGCATTGCACCCAAGCGCTTTAAAAAACAGGGCGTTGCCTGCTAAACGCCTTGCAATCTTGCATCCAGTTCTTGTTTTCTACCTCTGATACGTACTTTCTTTGTAATATGGGATGTAATAAAGTCCCCCTTTCGAAAGTCAAACAATCTTCTCCTCTTCTTCTTAATGTCCTCCGATTCCTCCTCATCCTCATTCTCCTCCTTCTCTTTTCCTGCTTCTTCTCCCTTCCACTCCTCCTTCTCCTCCTCCTCTTCCTCCTTCTCCTCCTCCTTCTCCCCTTTCTCCTTCTCCTCCTCCTCTTTCCCTCCTCCTTCTCCTCTTCCCTCCTCCTTCTTCTCCTCTTCCTCCTCCTTCTTCTCCTCTTCCTCCTCCTTCTCCTCCTCCTCTTCCTTCTCCTTCTCCTCATCTTCCTCCTCCTTCTCCTCCTCTTCCCCTCCTCCTCCTCCAATTACTCCCCCTTCTCCTCCTCTTCCTCCTCCTTCTCTTCCTCCCCCTCCTCCTCCTCCCCCTTTCCTCCTCTCCTCCTCCTCCCTTTCCCTCCTCCTTCTCCTCCTCTTCATCATACTCCTCTCCCCTCCGCTCCTCCTCCTCCTCCGCCCCCGCCTTCCACTCCTCCTCCCTCACTTCCTCCCCCTTCTCCTCCTTTTCATCCCCCCCTCCTCCTCCTCCCCGTCCTCCTCCTCCTCCTTTTCATCCTCCTCTTCCTCC
>OX465113.1:11489481-11901981 GCA_949987565.1 Luidia sarsii
ATGCATTATTTCCAATGAAGAGTACAGGTTGTCTTCGCCCCGTATAGGAGCTGCCTAGTGCGCATAGTGGGCATCGAGATTATTCCGTCTCTGCAACGGCTCGTCCCACCGTGTTTGTTGTATCAACAATCCTGCACTGGTACCTTCAGTATTCCTCGGGCCAATTAACCTTTTGACGTGGGCCAGGAGATTGGGCTAGCCGGTGCGCTACGGAAAATGGTTGACATTTAAGAGATAATACAAAATCACCCGGAGACAGAATAAGAGGGAGAAATGAGAATTCCTTCCAAATTAAAAATGGTGTACGTCAATAATTACTGACACCATAATGTCCGACACCAATGGACACTATGCCCGACACCAAGAGAGAGAAAGAGAGAGGCAGAGAGAGGCGAGAGAGGCATGCATAAAGAGGCAGATAGAGGTAGAGAGGCAGAGAGGCAGAGAGACAGAGAGACAGAGAGGCAGAGAGGCAGAGAGGCAGAGAGGTAGAGAGGCAGAGAGGTAGAGAGGCAGAGAGGCAGAGAGGCAGAGAGGCAGAGAGGCAGAGAGGCAGAGAGGCAGAGAGGCAGAGAGGCAGAGAGGCAGAGAGGCAGAGAGGCAGAGAGGCAGAGAGGCAGAGAGGCAGAGAGGCAGAGATGCAGAGATGCAGAGGGGCAGAGAGGCAGAGAGGCAGAGAGGCAGAGAGGCAGAGATGCAGAGAGACAGAGAGACAGAGAGGCAGAGAGGCATAGAGGCGGAGAGTCAGGAAGGCAGAGAGGAAGAGAGGAAGAGAGGAAGAGAAGAAGGGAGGCAGAGAGGCAGAGAGAGAGGGGTAGAGAGGCAGAAAAGCAGGGAGCGGGGGTAGAGAGGCAGATAGGCAGAGAGGCGGAGTGGCGCGGAAAGGCGCGGAGGGGCGCGGAGAGGCGCGAAGAGGCGCGGAGAGGCAGAGAGCAGAGAGAGGCAAAGAGGCAGAGAGAGGCAGAGAGGCAGACAGTCAGACAGGCAGACAGGCAAAGAGGAAGACAAACCACACTAGTGACCACACTCAATAAGGCAATTAGTCCTTTAGAATATGCCAGTGGCACTCATTGAATGGGATTCCTGATCTTTTCGTCTTTTATCAGACCCAAATGGCCGGTGTAACTCAAGATCCCAAGGTCATGCGTCATCACTACTCGACCATCTTTTTATTTCACGTCGTTTATATGTCGCTTAGGAACATGAAACCATGACGGATTTTTTTTTTATAATCGAGTCAGAAAACAAAAAAACCTGGACTACAAGAGGGTGGCCTGCAGTCTTCACAATCCCATTGAAACGTATTCTGTGTCCGGTGCATGGAAAGAGTTGCCAATAAATTGCTCGTCGGCTCGCTCCAAGAATTCGGGCGAGCTTAAAATGGCAAGCGTTGTGTGGCTGGGGCGACGATGGGATCGGGTCGCATTTCAAGCAATCCAGTGCTGAATGCCCGCAAGATCGCTGGAGTTGCTTTCTCTTTTCAGCAGCGGAAAAGGTCAGGATGTCGCACGATGATGACGAGGGAGGGATGGGGTGGTAGGGTGTGAATGGAGAGAAAGACAGAGACAGAGGCAAAGGCAGAACGTCGTGGAGGCAGAGAGAGAGAGAGACAGAGAGGGGCAGAGAGAGACGGCAAAGAGAGGCAGTGAGAGGCAGAGAGAAACAGAGAGAGGCAGAGAGAGGCAGAGAGAGGGGCAGAGAGAGGCAGAGAGAGAGGCAGAGACAGACAGAGACAGGCAGAGACAGGCAGATACAGGCAGAGAGATGCAGAGAGATGTATAGAGAGGCAGAGATGCAGAGGCAGACAGAGGCAGAGAAAGGCAAAGAGAGGCAAAGAGACAGAGGCAGAGAAAGGCAGAGAAAGGCAAAGAGGGAGAGGGAGAGTCAGAGAGACAGAAGGAAATAAACGGAGAGTGGTAGGTAGGTAGGTAGGCAGAGAGACAGACAGGCAGAGAGGCAGACAGGCAGACAGGCAGACAGGCAGACAGGCAGACAGGCAGACAGGCAGACAGGCAGACAGGCAGACAGGCAGACAGGCAGACAGGCAGACAGGCAGACAGGCAAAGAGGAGAACGGGTTTTTCTATTTTGTTTTTGCGTGAGGGGGCGTCACCAGTATTGAGACACGATTGATAGAATGTACGACACAGAAAACGACCAAAGGGCAAGATAGGACAGGGCATGCAATCCTACCCCCTTCGTCCAAGACACCCGACTGGGGCCAACCTCATTTCATTCTGGTCCGGTCCGGGGAGAGGGGAGAGGGGAGGGGGGGCAGGAGGGGAGGGGGGGGAGGGAGGGGAGATGGCTAGCTGACTGACTTGCTTGCCGTCCGCGCCCTGTGACCGTGCAGAGTCGACAGAGTAGGGGTCCGGACGAACCAGGACCGGGCAGCTAGCCGACGGCCGTGGTCAGGGAAATGTCAGGGGCATCGCAATCAAGTCATGCAAAGGGGACGCTGTCCCCTAGATGCCATAGCCCCGAGATAAATCTGCGTCATCTGCTCCATCATCCTCTTCAATCTCTCTCTCTCTCTCTTCTCTGGCTCCGCTGTCTTTCTCCCCCTTCTCTCTGTCTGTCCCCCTATCTCTCCATCCCCTTCTCTATCTTTCTCTCGGTCTCTCTCTCCCCTCTCTGTCTGTCCCCCTATCTCTCCCTCCCTCTCTATCTATCTTTCTCCATGTATCTCCCTCCACCTTTCTCTCCCCTTCTTTCCACCACTCTCTCTCTCTCTCTCCCCACCTCTCTCTGCCTCGCCCTCCATCTCTCTCCCTCCCTCTTCGTCCTCCTCTCTTTAACTCTCTCCTGGCAATCGAACATGCTCCCTTCTGTCATCTTGACATTTATGATCTTCTCCCTCTCCCCATTCCCCTTAACGACACCCTCCCCCTTGCCCCCCCCCTCCCCCTTCCTCCTCCTCCTCATCCTCCTCCGCCTTTGCTGTCTATCTCTCTAGCCGATAGGCCGGCCGAACCTTAGCGCTGTATGACTTGACATTTGGACGGATTCAATAGAACCCCCTCCCCCCTACACTCTTTGAGTCTGACCCACAAAAACGACAACGAGCAAGTAGAGAGCAGTCCGTGTTTTGAGAGGAGAAGGAGGAGGGGGAAAAGTCAGAAGGAAGAAGAAGAAGAAGAAGAAGAAGCAGAGAATTCAACATGTAAAACAACGTGCCTTTTCACTCTCTGTAGTCGTTGACATTTTGCCTGGCGATATCAGTTCGAGGAATGTCGTTTTCTTTGAGTGAGCACGGACTTCTGTTTCGTGACTGAAAAGAATTATCCTTTTTTCAGGAGTGGGGGAGGGGAGGGGGAGGGATGAAATGTCCCGGCGTGCATTGTTAGTCGAGTGCAAGTTCGATGGTATTCTGTTCGATCCGTCGGTCGGACAAACTCGCCCTCGGGGTATTCCGTCTGGGACCAGTGCAAACTAGGCCACTACTAAGTACTGCTACTACTAGACTGCACGGCTAGATTGCATCAATCCACGGTCTTTTCGTTTAAAGCCCCTGCACAACATTGGTCGAGGTCAAAGAATAGCATTCATACGTTGTCTGATACCAATATATGCATGAACTAGCACACCTGTGACAATTTCAGCTGAATCCGCCAACCGAGTCTCGAGAAAATCGTGAAAACCGCTTCATTTGTTTCGCGAAAATGCAGCATTCAACGCTGTACTGTTCCGAAAATTAGTTTAGATCTCGGTGAGATGTAAACGATTTCTTTTACTCTTTTCTCCCAAAATACAATTTTTTTGCAGAAATATTTCAGTACGGGGTTTCTACTATAACCATCTTCAAACTGTATAAGTTTCATGTAAATCTGTGAACATTTCTGTTTTTCGATCTTACCAATGTTGTGTAGGGGCTTTAAAGGCCTATACAACATTGGTAAAAGTCAAAAGATTCCCACAGTTTGTGTGTTAAACCAAAAAACATTCCGAAAATGAAATCCTGCGAAGGTTTTAGTTGAAATAGTAATCTGAGAAAGTAGAAAAAAAGGCAAAAAACCGTCACGGTTTTCGCACCGTTCTGTAGTGTAAGAAATAGTTTATTACTCGCGAGTAAAAAAACTATTTGCCGATGTTTGAGTGAAGATTTCTCGAATAATACAGCATCCCAGTCCGTAAGATTTCAACATGAGGATTCTATCATAACCATCTACAAACATTACTGTGTAAATTAGAGGGAAATCTGTGGACATCGATGTTTTCCGATCTTCCCAATGTTGTATTGGGCCTTTAAAAGAAACGCAGTGGCTGTTGTTACGGCAGTCGTCCGTGTGGTTCCCTGACTTGATTGTATTTCGTCAGCATTGCAGGCTGGTTGAACCAGTCTATTAGTCTGGTTCCAAGAGCTAAACATCCTGACAAATACTGTGAAGTCAGGGAACCACACGGACGACTGCCGTAACAACAGCCACTGCGTAAAAGAAAAGGTAAAGCAAACGTGACCGTGATTCTACCTCAAAACCACACAGAACTTCGGTCTTACTTGAGATTGCACCTGCCACCGGCATTAATTCGTCACACTTGAGAGAGTCTTTTGTTAAAAGAGGCTACTCCCTATATAAGTGAGCCCCGCCGTCCACAAATAAAGCAAAGATTAAGTGCGAAGATATTTTTAAAGTGCAAAGATTGAGCAAAAATTAAGTGACTGTGTTGCTTTCCAGCTTTCCAACTTATGTTACACTGATTTGGATTCGATTTTTTTTTTTGCAAAGCTGTTTCATTCATTTTTATCATCAGTTGCGTTGAGAAATGAGACACGGGTATTAGGAACTACTTTTCCCTCCTCGGCTCATGGGGACGCATCCGACATTGAAATAATTCCCACGGGAATTCGACGATGGCCAAATTGAACCAATTTATTTGAGAACCAAAAGTTCTCACCAGGGGTTTTTCCTTTACGGGAGAACTTTCACTAGCAAGGGTATTAATTATACCCTTTGATTGTATGGCTGAACTTTCAGATTTGGGCGATTTCAGAGTGCAAAGAAAAAAAAAATTAATGTCAGAAAGAAAGTAATTCCGTCACAACTGAACCAGCTTTCCTTATTCGAGTCGACCTAACCGGAAATCATTTTGTTATAATCCTGGTGGAATGCGGAATGTTTGTGGTGGCGCCATTAAATCAAAAGTCATGCCTTTCCAGAAAAAAACAGTAATTAAGAACCGCCATTGAAATGCCATTGGTTTTCTAAGGCCAAAGGCACTCCATCTCGAAAGAGATTAGCCTATATTCAGATGGTGTCGCGTCAAATATTCCACATTGTAAACCCACTATGAAAACATCCTAATTGCACATTGTAAATTTAATTGCACATAGTGTATCTATGCAGCGCGTGTTACATACAACGTTTGCGGCCCAAGATGTATGATTTCACCCATAGAGGGCGCTATATCGTATTCCCGTCAGAGTAATTCCCGTCATGAGTAATATTGAGCTTCTTAGCTCACACGAGCTCACACCGTGGTCAGGCTAGGACGTTTGTTTAACGTCAACCCTAACAGTACTAACCAGTGTGAAGACCATTGATCTCCATAAGTTCGTATCCAACTGCAGTAAGAGCACTGAATGGGATGGAATGATTTCAAGTGCACGATTGTTGTATGATTCCTCACTTCATATTTCGTGTTTATATTTGATAATGTAATACATAAATGTTTAAAGGAAAATATTTTTATATGTAAATGTGAAATGTTATGGTAATCTTATGAATCATATTCTGTATATATTTTGGGTGGTGGATGGTGGTGTTTTGATACTTGACATTCTTAATGTGTATATTTATTGTATTTTAGTACGAGAGCCATTTCAATTTCTATTGTGTATTTTCATATGCAAATAGCAATAAATTAATAACAAATAATAAAGACTGGATAGGACACCGCGCGTTGCTCGTGCACAAAATACGCGGTCGAACAATGGCGGCGCGCAACGCTTCAGGAGGGTAGAGTTGTGGGTAACGTATGTTGGTGCGACCCTCTGCCGAGTATGAATATGCATCAGGTACTTACGTCACTGCAAAACATCCGTATCCGAAATCCGGCCGTTCCGGATCCGTATGAGTGATACTCATGTATGTGTCTTCTTTGGCGACCCTGGGGGTAGCATAAAGTTTGACGATGATTAGATGAGCCATAGGGCCTTATCAAAACATCATAGCGACATCAAAAAATCATAGCGACTCTATATACATTTCTTTATCTTTTATTTTTTTTGGAGCATATGCACAATTAAGGCACGTTCTCGTTTTTGGAAAGGGTGGGGGACGTATTAAGTCGTGAACCCCAAACACGACGGGTGGCGCTCTCACCTCCGACCCTTAAACTGAACAACTGTAGGTCGTGCTTCGTTTATATATGGGATCGAATCGAGTGGTCTTTTAGCCATGGTTACCGATGTGAAGAAATCTAGTACGGTCCGAACATAGATCTGCGCATGCGCGACTAACCCTAACCCTAACCCTAAGTTGTGTATACATTGAATGAAGTGTGTACCCTCACGCAGTTTCGTACTTGGACGAGCGAGGTGCACAACACAACACACATTTTTCTCGGCTGAGACGAGCGCCGACTCTTCACATGGTTGCTCCAC
The DNA here is from genome assembly GCA_949987565.1 of Luidia sarsii. Lineage (NCBI taxonomy): Eukaryota > Metazoa > Echinodermata > Asteroidea > Paxillosida > Luidiidae > Luidia > Luidia sarsii. The sequence goes on from OX465113.1 coordinate 11,496,085, forward strand.
AACTACATCAATATATACATGCACATTGTAGCCAATAATCATTATTATTCTCAGCTTAGAAGAGCGCTGACTCTTCTGTGTTGGTCCACAACACAACTAGCCAATTATTCTCGGCTGAGACGAGCTCCGACTCTTCACAGGGTTGCTCCACAACCCGGAGTGGTACGGTCAGTGTACGAATACGGATCGGTATATATACGGTGTGCAGTGGCGTCAATACCTGATGCATATTTCATATCTCGGCAGAGAGTTGCTCCAACATACGTTACCAGAGTTGTGTATGTTGGTTAGAGCATCTTGCTCTATGGTTAGAGTTTGCTCGCTTGGCTGTGGATGAATCCAGTGGCCTACCTTGAAGTTGTATAGGAACTAGTAATTAAGGTGCCGGAAACAATTTTTATTTCGCTGTCCTATCCAGTCTTTATTATGGAGATCAATTGTGAAGACACAGGTTTAAACAGGGTCTGACCACAGAGAAGCTAATCGAACACGCTCGTTTGGGTGTTTGGCCGAGTTTTTCACGAAAAGGAAGCAATGGCCCCCGATCATGACTCTCTCCTCCTTTCAACCACCAGAATACTGGCGCCAATTTGAGACCATTCTATGGGGGGTATGAGTTTCTACGGTACTGATAACAACGTGGTTTCGTTTTAGGGACATTTTGAGGAAATTTTGATTCTGAATCGCTTCTGACTTGCGCCCCCACCCGGGCAAAGACTAGTTGGCTATTTTGGGAAATGAAGGCCACTATCTAAGGGCTGGATAGCTCAGATGGAAGAGCACTGGTAGGTTAATCCAGAGGTCCCGGGTTCAAGTCCCGGTCCAGTCAAAGTTTTCTTTGCCAATTTTTCAATTTGTTCCAAAGTTCCCAGTCAGTTCTTCCTTAGTTTGTTTGACATTTTATTCTGGGATAAACAATCAAGTGATATAATTGTACAATCAATTATTACCTAGGGCTTTATTTTGAATAGAAATCGGAAGATTCAGGCCTTCCTGCAAGGAGGGGGGGGGGGAGACGGCTAGCAAATCGGTTTGGTTGGGAAATATCACGGGGTTTTTAGGGGTAGAAAAATTCCACACGGGTAAATTAGTACAGGGTACAATGTCCAGTCAAAAACTGAGAAACTCCTGTGTGGTAAATATCTGAACGTGAAATCACGCGTATTTGCACTGTGGTAACTGATTTAGTACGCTGCAACTATAAGGACGCGCTCATAGAGCTCTATATAGGATCAGGAGTGCAGCACACAAATTCCATCCAAGATGGTTCCCGGCGCTGAGCTGACTTTCATAAAGTGTGGACCCACAACTTTGTTTTGATTAATAAGGGGTCTTTGGGGGCTAATCAACTGATACATTGTATAATAAGTGAAGCTTTAGACAACTTGGGGGTTCACTCTTCAATTTGGTGTGTAATTTGGACCATATCCGGCTTTAAATGTGGCCCTATTTGGCTTGGACGGTTACACATTTTCGCGGTGTTTTTTTCTGGGGGTAATTAGCAAAAAATCTAATCGGCTAAGGGCACAAAAATTGAAAAGAATCTCAGAGATGAAGGTCCACACTACAATCTTGAGTATAGCTACAAGAACTGAGGAACTTCCGAGTGTAGAATAATTGGCTTTGTAAGTGGTTGTTTATGTACAGTGTTCAATGGGAGCTCGATTTAGTGTTCTGCCTCCGTAAGAGCTCAATGGACGCGCTCAATGGCGCCCTCTCTTGTCGGGGTGTAGCAAGTTATTATTTTCTTAATTTCACAGGGGTGCTCTTCACCAATAAGTCGGATATCCTTTCTGACTGAATTTCCAACACACCACGAAATCATATTGTAATCAATGGAGGATTCTCAAAAAGGGGGGAAATTACACACTGGAAAGAAGTGATGAAATATGATGCCAGGCAGCAATCAATGAGCCATGCCACTGAATACATGAATAATTATCATTTCATGGTGATCACAGACAGTGTACAGTGAAACAAAAACAATAGTACAGTACTGTAGTAAAAACTTGTATACATGTACAATATAACTGCACACAGAAAGTATGCACAGTACATTTGTACAGTACATACATACATACATACAGTATATGAAGTTTAAAGTGATACAAAAATGATATACAAAAATGTTGCAAATTGCTTAGTGACTAAAATTACCAAAATGCAAATCTTAAAATTTAGTGGGCCTGACGTTTCGATCCTAGCAGGACCTTTCTCTGCCTTTGAGAAAGGTCCTGCTAGGATCGAAACGTCAGGCCCACTAAATTTTAACACTGGAAAGAAAGTAAAGCAAACATTATTTTACAGACCACGATGCAGAAAAGACAGGACCAGTTAGAGAATGTCGACCGGGTTAAAATACACGTCGGAGTACAGGCAGCCAGCGAATGATAACCACATTGAAACAGTTTCATCTAGTGGTTACCATAGCAATCCAAAGTTGCCCAAACGAGTCTCAAAGGCCGGCGTTAAAGGTAGGAGGTTCTTTTGTCAACAACTTCACTAACTGAAAGGGGTGTGCCATTGCCAATTTTACAGATGGGATTTTAACAATAACATTCTCGTCTCTTGCGGTCAGGATTATACGCGTGCTTTGCATGCTTGCGCTGAGCTTACGAGGCACATTCCTACCGAGTCCTTTTTACAAAACCACCGTGGTGTTGCAATGCTTTGCAAAGGAAAGAATTCTTCTTGATCTTTCTTTCACGTTTGCTTCGAGTTTCTTGATGTGTGAAAGATACTCTTAGTCCTCTGAATATTTATACGCATTTCCAATAGCCGGATCACTTTTCTGTCACTATAATTATTTTTTCCCCTGTGGGAACGACGGACAAATTGGACCATTGGAAATTTAGCCATCGTCTCGGTTAGATTTTAGTCCAGTGGAAAAGCCGCTATAAATCCCTCTTGAGAGTCTGTCTGTTTGTTTCCTTTCGTTTCTCGGCAGGGGGCAGGGGGTGGGGGGTTCGAAACCCCACAAGCTGAAGTCCGGTGTGACCGGCCTTCACACTTGATCCCGCAAGGAGGATCAGATCCTGCGGTCACGGAGGATCTGATCCAGTGCTGCGTTCACACTGGATCCTGATCCTGCATTGAGCAGCGGAAACGCTCTCCAAAGGTTATCCACGTAGGTCACTAGTCATGCGCAGTAGAACGTCAGCACGGCCATGACGCGCGAAACACATAAACACATACATGTAAAAAAAAAAGGGCTTGTTTTCGCGCGTTTTTCCAGGCATGGGCCGAATGTGGTCGCTGTAAACCGCTGGATCAGATCCCGCATTGCGTCCACACCTGCATGTTGATCTCGCATGCGGGATCAGACCCGGGTCTGATCCTTCCCAAAAGGACGATCAGATCCCGGGATCTGATCCTGATCGCGCAAGCGTTCACACTTGCGCTGATCGCCCTTTGATCGCCCTTGCGGGATCAAGTGTGAACGCAGTGTGAGGTTCCAGTCCATTCCTTTGGACAGGGCCTGTCCTCTGAATATAATGACATTTTGTGTCTCATAATATCAGAAAAACAAAATACTGTAGGCCTATACCTGCCGAGAGAGGAACCTGAATAAACATTTTTAAAAACATATTTGTTTTGTATGAATGTATATTTATATTTGTCTAAATTCTTAACAGTCAGTACATGTTTTGGTACTAATCTTTTTAATTATGAATTTGAAAGTTGTAAGGAGAATGTACTTTTTAGCACGCAATAACGTGACAATAAACAACAATGATAACAATAATAATGATAATAATAATAAACACAAAATTGTCAGCCTTGTACTAACATTGAAAAGTTGAAACCACCTCATTCTTTTTGATAATCGAGTGTTCTCAAAGTTACATTATCTTTTGTTTGTTGACCTTTGAACCGCATCGAACAGTTGAGGAAAAAGTGTGCACTTTTACAAGGGAATATAAAGGTCATTTCCGATTTGCGTTCAAGTCCCCAAATTTCCTTGGCTATTTTCATGAATTGCTTGCAATATCCCAGTTCTTTCCCTTGACCATTGTTTGACCTTTGTTTGACCTTTGTTTGACCTCGTGTGACTTTTTTGTTATAATATTATAATGTGTAATTTGTTTAACACAACGAAAGGGACAAACCAATCATAAAGAAAATTCTCCTCAACGCCCAAAAAAAAAACATACATCGTCTTTGATTCGAATCTCATTATTGTCTGAACTGAACTAAAAAGCGAGAAAACTCTTTGAATGTGGGGAGGAAAATGACAAAAGGTTATACGAAGTAATTGTTTACTTTAATTAGCCCAAAGACAAATCTGAGCAAATAAGAGGGCCTTTGACCAAGGCAGAATTAACCTACTAGGATCTATTTTTCAAATAATTATATCCAAAAGAGATTTTAATTCTATTTTCAGATGAGAACTGTACAGGTCACTCACCCACTCACGGCGCTGACATTAATATTCTGTTTTTTCTCGAAGGACGGAGGTCGTTTCTACGGAGCCAGCGAATGTGTCAATTATTCACCTCGAGCCGACCAATCTCACCCATCCCCCACACGCAAGCACGCGGATCATTCAGCTCAGTGTTCCTCGCCGTCACTGGGTGTTTTTTTTTTTTTTTGCAACAGAGTCAGTGTTTACGGACTACACCCGCCTTTTTCTATCATCATCCGCGTATCACACAGGATCCCGTCATTCGGGAGGTGTTAAGCCGTGCCAGATCCGCGGCACCGAAGGGTCGCCCTCTATCTCCCGTGACGGCGTCGGCGGCACTAGCTGGGCAGTTCTCGGAAGACGGACGAGAGGGGTGACAGCCACTGGTCCACCGACCGTCGCCCTCCCATCTCGCCTCCGTCCGTCCCCCGGCCATCACGGGCGAGCTTTTTCCCCGCGCGTTGCGTGCGTGAGACATGGCCCCAGTGCTCCTCCATGTTGAAGTGTGCGGCCATACAGACTACAATGCGGTGTCGCACGGCGTGTATACATGTACACTGAGTGCCACTGTACTGATACGCGCTTGCGCTCTCTCTCTCTGACTCAGCCTGAAAAATGCGGGGGTGGGGTGCACACGCAAGCACGGACATAATCGAGGGTTTTCAGCGCTGCCCAAAGAAAAGAAAAAAAGAGACAGAGATAGATAGATAAAAAAAAGGGTTTAGAGACAGAAAAACAGAGATGCAGAGACAGCGAGAGGCGGTGACAGAGAGAGAGACAGGAAGACAGAGACAAAGAAAGATGGATGGAGAGAGAGAGACAAACAGAAGAGAGACAGAAATACGGACAGAAAGACGGACAAGCAGGCAGGGAGACAGACACGCTGACAGATAGACAAACAGTCTGACAGAGTGAAGCAATTACGCTATAAAAGACTCATTTTGGAAAAAAAAAGGGTTGTTTTTTTAAGAGTGAACTTTTATCAGTTTCGGCCACAAGAAATCCTCAAAAAAAAAGAAAAGAAATGAAAAGAATGTGTTCCAAAGCATTCCACATGTTAAATTAAAGCTTTTCAACTCGATTCTGTCTAATTATCGTTAGACCCGTGCAGTCCCCATGAGCCCCCCCCCCCACAGCGGGGCGGGGCCAGTCGACCGGAACGCGTCGTGACCATGTACCACCAAGCCGCAGACCAAGATTGTAACCATTGTAACCATCTCCATCATTATCATCGTCATGGAGATCACAATGCTTGTAACAGCCTACACTGCGTCACACTGTGCGCAGTCCCTATGCGCAGTCCCTATATGCGCAGTCCATTATGCGCAGTCCCTATAGGCGCAGTCCCTATGCGCAGTCCCTATATGCGCAGTCCATTATGCGCAGTCCATATGCTCAGTCCCAATAAGGCCCCCTTTATGGCCCGTTACGAATCCACGGATCAGGCTCGGGGCTCAGGCTTCGTCTTCGTCCGACAAAAACCTGGTTGTGGTTTGTTGCCCAATTGGAAGGTTTGCTGGCTTTAAAGGTGCAGGGTATTCACCACGAAACTGCGGGGCCTAATTTCTAGATGCCTGTGATATCATAACGAGTAAGATAAATATGACCGAAGCCTTAGCTCGAGCCTAAACCTTCATTTCGAAAACGGTCCTAAGTTCACTGCGTCACTATGCGCAGCCCTATGCGCAGTCCATACGCGCAGCCCTATGCGCAGTCCATACGCGCAGTCCCTATGCGCAGTCCATACGCGCATCCCTATGCGCAGTCCATACGCGCAGTCCCTATGCGCAGTCCATACACGCAGCCCTATGCGCAGTCCATACGCGCAGTCCCTATGCGCAGTCCATACGCGCAGCCCTATGCGCAGTCCCTACGCGCAGTCTCTAGCTCCGTCCTTCAGGCGATTACCCCAAATCTGAAATTTCTATTCAAAGTTTCTACAAATTCTTACTCTTTTAATTCCTGCCTGTAAACTTGCATATCCTAGAATTCAATCAATATCACAGACAGTGGTAGTACTTATCGTACAAAAAAACACTTCTTTCCAATTACTTATCAAAGACCTTTTATTTTTTAATAAACTGCTCGTTACATACATTTTTCACGACGGGCAAAGCTGGCTCGTCTGAAATTGCATTTAAGAAGAATAAGCCCCAAGAAAGGGCTTTGTGTTAAAGGCCCTATACAACATTGCCACAGTTTGTGTGTTAAACCATTTATCATTCCAAAATAGCAATCCTGCGACGGTGCTAGCTCAAATGGTAATCTGAGAAAGTAGAACTATTTCGATGTTTGAGTGAAGATTTCTCGAGAAGTACAGCATCCCAGACTGTCAGATTTCAACATGAGGATTATAATAATTATCATGACCATCTACAAACTGTGTAAATATTAGAAGGAAATAATGTGGACATCGATGTTTTCCCGATCTTCCCAATGTTGTATTGGGCCTTTAAAGAATAATGTACGTGGCAATTTGCATTGAAATGACAACCTGAACAGTAATTTTTTCATAAAGATTATAGGAAAATAATCATGTCATAAACCTATCGATTAAACTATCAATAATTTTTGAAAAAGGTTGGCAGCTTATTGACTCTAATTACCAAAACGGCTTGACGTTTCCTATGCAGCAGTACCTTTCTCCAAGGCGAACGACGAGGAATTCTATCATTCTGCCTTTGAATTAATTCAATTAAAGGGTCTCTACAAAAGACATTCTATCACTTAAATCCATGCTACAGAACTGTTTTGCAATGTTGCTAACAATAAAACTGTTTTTCACACTCGTTCTGGGAGTGTATTTGCGATTTTTGTTGTCAGTCTTTATGCTAAGGAGAATTCACTACCGCTTCTTGAAACCGTCACATTGTCAAACAACAATGAAGGGCCTAGCGTTGCAATTCTAGCAGCACATTTCTTAGAGGCAGAACGGATATAATACTGAGGTGTCTTTAGTATGTGACGTGGAATTTAGTGTAGGCCTACAGGCATTCGGCAAGCTGGCAAAAGTTGAAAGCTCCCATCCAATCGGGTTGCTTATCATTACCGCCATGCTGCGGTGCCTGCTTGAGGTATAGAAGTACACTAATAACACTGTCAGGGCTAATCTACTTTGAGGAAACAACACAATTTAGAACAAACTATTAGGGAATGGTTGCTCTTTCAATTCGGTGCCCTTTTCCAAAAACTTTCCACACACAGCACTTTCCAGAACAGGTTTTGTTCAGTTTGAAACACCTTTACTTCTTTTGTGGTGACTCTTATTTTCTTTTAACGTTCCAGAATTAGTTTTGTTTGGTTTCACACACCGTTACTTCACCGTGGTTACTCTTATTAGTTTCTACATACTTTTCTGTTCACTTTCCAGAATTAATTTGGATTGGTTTCAAACACCTTTACTTCACCGTGGTGACTCTTATTTTCTTTTAACGTTCCAGAATTAGTTTTGTTTGGTTTCACACACCGTTACTTCACCGTGGTTACTCTTATTAGTTTCTACACACTTTTCTGTTAACTTTCCAAAATTCGTTTTGATCGGTTTCAAACGCCTTTACTTCACATAATTAACAAACTTGTCTGAAAAGTGCTCTATATTAAATACCATAATGGAGGAAAGTACTACGTCGGTGGATCGGTGAATTCTTCCGTCTGTTCTCAAATTCGAAACATATTTTTTAATGAATATTATAGGAATGATTACCCGTGCTCTCCATAATATTTCAGATCCTGTGAAGCCCCAAACATCGTCCGCTGTATAGCAGCAATGGACATGAGTTTGGGAAGTCAAGTTTGCATTGTGAACAACGGAGCCCCATAGTAAATAATGCGCCATCTTTGATATTCCTCTCTCATAATATCATGCAGCCATTTCTGGTCATTCCATCGTAGATCTTCCAAGGGGCTACCGTTTTGCATTGTAAGCATATTTTTTTAAAGAAATCGTCTAGCACATCCCAGATGGGGACCGAATTTCTTTTACATCTGTTTCTATAAGTTACTGAAACTCGGACTATTAAAGTGGAAGTATTTTTTTTGGGTAAAGGTTGACCTGTGACTTCGGTAAGCCGTTTAGACCTGGGTGGAGTTTGTCGGGGAAAGTGTGGGTCAGCGGTCAATAGACGCTACCACTTGGCCCTTCGGTTTCGGTAAAGCTGTTGTTGTCATCATCTTCATCTGCCTCCCCTTCCTCCTCGTTCTTTTTCTTCCCCTCCTCCTCTTTCTCCTCCTCCTCCTCCTCCTCTTCCTCCTCTTTCTCCTTCTCCTCCTCCTCCTCTTTCCCCTCCTCCTCCTTCTCCTCCTCCTCCTTCTCCTCGTTATCGTTGTCAGTAGGCGGCCAGACAGTCTCATCGCGGGTGGCCTGCACTCCCTCGTCACTGACCTTGGCCGTGGGTACCAGCTCGTAGCGGGCGCACTGGTACCCGAACCATCCCTGGTACTCGACGCATGTGGGCTTGTACATCAGGTCGAAGCAGGAGCAGCCGAGAATGTCAAAGTACCACTCGGCTACCACCTTGGCCTTCGGTGACCCCACGTCCCGCAGACACTGATGAAATCTAGAAATTACGAGCGAAGATTTAAAAATATATACAGATTGAAAAATTGGCAAAGACCGGGACTTGAACCCGAGACCTCTGGATTAACGTACCATGTGCTCTTCCATCTGAGCTATCCAGCCCGTAGATGGTGGCCTTCCCAAATAGTCAACTTTGCCGGGGTGGGGGCGCCAGTCAGAAGCAATTCAGCCATTAACTGCAACATATCCTCCGGAATCACACCCTTACTTTCATTCTGATGCAAACAACCAATTGTTGTAAATCGGGCTACGGCAGCTCTGGGATCACACAAATTGGATGCAGTTTTTTTCCTTTCAAATCAAGTCACAAACAAAGGAAAAATACTGACTGGGAACTTTTGAACAAAGTGGAAAATTGGCAGAGAAAACTTTGACTCGACCGGGACTTGAACCCGAGAACTATGGAAGGACGTACCAGTGCTCTTCCATCTGAGCTATCCAGCCCTTAGAAAATAGTCATATATAAGAGTAGACTTAGTTGACTATTTTGTGAATGTCGTCTTCTAAATTATTCAATTGCCTGTCCAGTAAACCTTTCTTTGCCAATTTTCAAATTTTGTATAAATATTGACCAGCCAGCTTTCCTTTACTTGTTTTTCATTTCTTTTACTTTGTTTCCAAGGCACGTGACCGTTCACGTGATCTCGTGTTTAAGCGAACATGTCTCTATATTAAAGCCCCTACACAACATTGGTCGAGGTCAAAGAATAGCATCCATACGTTGTCTGATCCAACATATCCATGAAATAGCACACCCGTGAACATTTCAGCTCAATCCGCCAACCGAGTCTCAAGAAAATCGTGAAAACCGCTTCATTTGTTTCGCAAAAATGCAGCATTCATCGCCGTACTGTTCCGAAAAATGGTTTAGATCTTGTTGAGACGTAAACTATTTCTTTTACTAATTTCTCCCAAAATACAACATTTTAGGCAGAAATATTTCGATGAGAGGTTTCTTCTATAACCATCTCCAAACTGTATAAGTTTCATGTAAATTTGTGAACATTTCTGTTTTCTGATCTTACCAGTGTTGTGTAGGGGCTTTGAAGCAAAATCGTTGCCCCCCAAAAAAAAACCAGCCTGGTTTTTATGCGAAACAAAATCGTGGGTTGTGATTGATACAAATACAGATTCACCCCAAACATGTCAACGTGCATCGGAATTGGGGCACTGTCCTTGCCGGTAATGGGTTCAAAATCAAGGTGTGGATATTAATAGCACCGAGTGACTTGCTTTGCACTTTTCAAGTTGTTCCGCAAATGACGAAAACAGGCGGTTGAATATGAATCGGGCACATCAATCTATAAACCACGTGTTGCCATCATTTCGAATGGTGGTCCCCCGAATGCTCAGAAAAAACCTTATTCATACACCCTCCACAGGAACAATGTCCCCGATTTATCAAAAAATGCATCCTTTTACGGGAGAGGGCAAGTGTGCCTTGCTGCGATAAGACTCGATAATGTTTGCGTGGTGGAATCGCTATCATTCTTGAGAGTTTGTGTTGACACCATGGGCATGTACGTCATCTCTTTCGAGGCGGAGTGTGGCTCTGAGAAGAGCAGGCGACTCCAGAGACTTGGAAGGTTAGCAGAGTGGAATCACAATGCGGAAGGTTTGCGGTGACTCAAAGTACGAGATCTCTTCTGAATGGTTTACTCCTTTGTTTTTCCAGACCGTTTACGAAATGAAGGCTTAGACTCTGGCTTATAGGCTTTGGTCATATTTCTCTTACCCGTTATAATGTCACAGACAACTATAGAAACAAGCGTTCGGCCCCAGTTTCTTGGTGAATACGGTACTCTGCACTTATCGAGCCGACAAAAGCAAATTTGAATACGGCGACAAACCACAGCCTGGATTTTCAGGTTTTGTCGGACGGATACGAAGCCTGAGTCCGAGCCTGAGCCATGGATTCGTATTAAAAGGGGCCTTGGAGTCCCACTGTTCAAAAGAGACGCCCCCCCCCCCCCTCGTGGTAACATTGCACCTATCATCAACCTTACCTTCTGTCACACTCGCAGTCGCTGATGGCGTACAGCCTGAAGTTGAAGAGGCCGTACATGGCGTCCCAGCTTTTGATGGAGTGCGGGCAGTGGTCGTGCTCTCGACAGCAGGCGTCGGCCCTGGCATCGCGGCCCAGCTCCCCGAAGGCTCGGGCGTCGTTGCCCGGTCCGCACCACAGCGTGCCCGGTATCATGAAGGTGGAACGCCTGTTCCGGTCACCGGTCAGTCGCTCGGCCGACTTGTGATGGGCGAGGGATGGGGAGGAGGAGGAGAAGGAGGAGGAGGAGGAGGAGGAGGAGGAGGAGGACGGGGACGATGAGGAAAATGAAGAAGGGGAAGACAGGGAAGGAGATGGCGAGGAAGAGGAAGATGGAGAGGAAGATGAAGAAGCGGGCAGGGGAAAGGGGGAAGAGAAGGGCGAAGACGGGGAGGAGGAAGAGGAGGAGAAAGATGGGGATGAGGAGGGGGAAGACTGCCCTGATGGCCCCGTTGCTATTAGCTCTCGCTGGTGAAGCGAACACGACACAAGAGCGCCCTCAATGTCGAGGAGAGAGGACGACTTAGGCCCCCGACGAACGGAGGACAGGATCTTCGGGATGAGTCCGAAGGGCGACCGTGAATCGAGCGAGAGGTCTACCGGCGACTCGGGCATCTTCTCGGTCGGGGCATCGCTGCCGAGGCGCTGGGCGAGTCCCGTCCCGGTAAACTGGGCGTAGAACCGCTGGATCTTCCCCGTGTCTCTGGTGACTGCACAGCCTCGGACTTTCCCCTGCCAGTCCAGCAGGCTGCTGACGAACCGTCGGCCGTCCGTCACCCGTCGTAGGACGACACCGTCCCGCTGCTCCATATCGGACCCTGCCACGGCAGACTCCGAGACCACCGTGCGTCCGAGACGGGCGAACGTCTCCCGTCTGCCCGCTTCGGCCCGAGACGAGACGACGGAGAAGTCTCGGCCGGTGACTTCCTTAAGACATCCAGCCGCTAGAAGAACTATCGCCAAGAAACAGAAATCAGTGGCAAAAGCCATTCTAACAGTGAGGAGTGTCTTCGATGCCAAAACAAGACAAACGGTACGAGCAGAGTGTCGTGGTCACGTTTATCAGACGACCCTGAGCTTCGCAAAAGGATTCGAACGAGACATAAGTTTACTTTTATGGCCTTGGCCTCTAGTTATTGTTACGGCACGGGCTTCATTCCACTAGCTATATATAGCGGCTTCCCGTAGACTCGTGTGCAATTGGAAGTCGTAGCCGATGAATCAGACTGACATTGGCCATACATGTATATGCGCTCTGTCCAAGGGTGAATTATCCCTCCGAGGTAGCCTAGTGGGGAATTATCCTTCCGAGGCAGAAAGTAGTCCTGCCGAGGATCAAAATGAAAATCAATGCCAATCATAGCGATCCCTCAGATAATCCTAGCTCGAGACGACCTGCTCTATCGATATACATGCAGTCACCTTTAGTGTGTGACCCCGGGTCAAGCAGATCCGGGGCTGACAAATTGGGCTGGGAGCTAACGGCCGTGAGACCTTATCGCAAAGTAATGGCCAATTGTCACGAGAGGACGCTACTGCGCAAAGCATCATGGGACTGGAGGCAAAGGAGGCAAACACAAACTCGGAAGCGTTGATGTTTCTCAATGTATGGAACGGCAATGAGAACATAAATATCCGGCGTTTCTTGGTGCTTTGAAGAAATATTTGAGAGAACGAGGGAGGTGCCGATTGGTAGTGAAAGTTACAAATAACTGGCAGAGAAAGCTAATTTTTACGGGGAATATTAAAAGCAGCTTGTTACGTTACGCGCCACCTTTCAACTGGTTGAAATAATTATTTCCGAAACTGTCATTAATTTCGCTTAACTTGAATCACCGAAAAGAATTCGGGTTCAACGAAAGATATCACAGTCACACGCAGCTACTATCACGTGGTTTTGCGTACCAGAGCTCTTACCACCTGAGCAGTATCCAGTATTGGGCCTTTTAGCCACGCCCACGTCGTTCAGCACCTACGGCAATACAGGCAGTGGTGTTTCATGGTGTCTCATGGTGTCTCATGGTACAGTGATGTCTCATGGTGTCTCCGCTAACCTAATTATCCATGCAGTATAGCAAAGCAGGAATCGGACGACATGCTTAATAATTAGGCAAAGCAGCCGGGTCATTCAAATCCTGATCATTACTGTGAGTCTATAGCTGTCATCTTTTGTCTCGATCTTGCTTTCTTTCAGCAGCTGATTTTCTACCGGTCTTGAACGAGCCCAAGATGCTTCGGACTCCTCGTCGGGTTCTTAGTGGTGTTGGCCGATGGCTCCAGGCGTCCACGTGCCCTGCCTGTCCAGCTGCAGGCTGTCGAGTGTTGTCGGGGCTTGTGGTCCGGGATCCAGGGAGTCAATGCCAGAGAGCTCCATCGGTGACCTCGCCCAAGCCAGGACCTTCTCTCTCGACGAGAAGCTTCTCCAGTAGCCAGACCCTCGGTTGTTACGCTTCAAATACCAGCCAGGTCATCTCCCCAGATGCTCCAATGATAAAGGTAGGTGGTTAAAGGCCCAATACAACATTGGGAAGATCAGAAAACAACGATGTCCACAGATTTCCTTTTAATTTACACAGTTTGTAGATGGTCATGATAGAATCCTCATGTTGAAATCTTACGTTCTGGGATGCTGTACTTCCCTAGAAATCTTCACTCAAACATCGACAAATAGTGTATTACTCGCGAATAATAAACTATTTCTTACACTACAGAGCGCTGCGGTTTTTGTTTTCCTTTTTCTACTTTCTCCGATTACCATTTGAGCTAAAACCTTCGCAGGATTTCTTTTTTGGAATTTTAATGGTTTAACACACAAACTGTGGCAATCTTTTGACTTTGACCAATGTTGTATAGGGCCTTTAAGTTAATTTCATGTTTATTATTCTATACGCATTAGTGAGCAACATCCCACCAAAGCATCACTGTACCTTGTTGGTCTAATCCATTGGTTCACTGAAGTTCACATCAGACAATCAAAATAAATACCTGTAATTAAAAACAAATCAATAAATGTTTCGTTCTTAGGGTCAAGCAAGGAGACGTTGATATGCCAAACTCTTGGAAGAGTCGAGGTCAGACACGCAGTGTAATGGGTAAAGCTTCTATCCAATGGGTTGTTCCTAGCATGTGGTATATTATGGTGAGTGCGTCTTCTGGCAATGATCGACGTGCTAACACTTGTCACTATAGTCTCCTCATCGCCGATGGAGAAGTTGATATTACTGGCACATGCATTTGGCCGAAGTCCTACAACTGGACGGAACTTGATCATTCTGATCTGCTGGCTTTTCAGCTGTCAGTTCTTCTGTGTATCCTGTAGTGTCGTGGTTTACTTATAGCATAATAGTACTGGTAAAATGATAGACCACGATGTGAGGGTTATAGCCATTTTGTTTATTCTTGATTGGTTGGTAGATTGAATCGGCGAAGAAGGACGAGGCTGGAGCTACGGTGAATGTAACCTGAGCAGACAGGCAACAGCAGGACTATCCCTTCATCTGGCTCCTAGACAATTGCCCCTGCCCTAGCTGCTACCACGCCGAGTCCCAGGGAAGACTGGTGTCCTTCATGAGTCTGGATGCCGACGCCAGCCCCTACGCAGTGGAGACCGCAGCCGGGGGCCGGGGGGGGGGTCGTCCCCGGAAATATGCTGCAGTTATTGGTTGAATTGCCCCTTATTGAAGTAAGTTGCAAGTGCTGGACTTTTTAGGCCGGTCACTGATTTAAATCGGCACCATCAGAAAACATCTGAATCGGTGTACACGGTCATCAAAGGAAGTTGGGGTCAGTGCGTTTGCTGGTCGTGACCAAGACCTGGTTAGGGTCTTTCATGCCGTGGGTAATTCCAACAGTAATCTCAAACTGCCAGGACAAATCTGAACTCGAAATTCTTTTACAAAAAGTGTAGAGAGAGAATATAAATGCAGTTGCCTTTTTTTCTATTGTCCCCTTTGTGTAAAAGGAAATAGACTCTAATCCAAGAACTATTCATCAATATTATTGGGAATGGGTCAAGGATGATTGGTGGTGGGTTACTGCGCCACGTTATTACCCACAGACATAAATAACATGATGATAGACCGACAGCCATAATTATGCAACGCCTATGGGAAACGACGTCAGGATACTGTAATGGTGACGGCGCCCGACTAAAATGTGAAACCATGGGCGGAAGTGGATGAACAATGTGAAATCCCGGAATAAGAGATTTAAACTGGATTTTTGGGGATGAAACCATGCTGATTGGGATTAAAAGCCCTTTTCAGAGATGGCTACATACTCCATTACAGATGTGTAGTTTCGTGTTTTATTAGAAATGATAACGAATCAAACTTTGACGGTCATTTTTCTCGTCGATGGCGGGTCAGTACGCCCAGTTATCTTGCACTGAATTTGTGCGAGTACGCACGTCCGTCCTTGTGACGTGACGAGCACGTTTGACCATGGTTTATCACTCAACCTGAAATTAATACGGTGTAGCACACGATGGTTATTTATGTCTGTGTGATTACCTGAGAGGCTGCCAACCAACCGGCGAGCAGTGACCTGACCCCTTTTTATAAACTGCACGGGGCATGGCTTTATCCACGGGATAGCAGTGACTTATTGTGAACAATCCGAAATCCTTGAAGTGACGACACTGCATTTTGTTAATGGCACAGAGGCACACTGTGTGCAGTACATGCGCCAGAAAAAAACCCATAACACACATGGGCAAGCATTTTGTATAATACATTTGCATTAGACGCATCAGCGAGAGCAGACTTACACTCCCTTGCCTAACCCCTTTGATTCGTTCTTGACCTCGCCCAAGCCAGGACCTTCTCTCTCGACAAGAAGCTTCTCCGGTAGCCAGACCCTCGGTTGTTACGCTTCAAATACCAGCCAGTTCATCTCCCCAGATGCTCCAATGATAAAGGTAGGTGGTTAAAGGCCCAATACAAAATTGGGAAGATCGGAAAACAACGATGTCCACAGATTTCCTTCTAATTTACACAGTTTGTAGATGGTCTTGATAGAACTCTCATGTTGAAATCTTACGGTCTGGGATACTGTACTTTTCGAGATATCTTCATTCAAACATCGACAAATAGTTGATTACTCGCGAATAATAAACCATTTCTTACACTACAGAGCGCTGCGGTTTTTGTTTTCCTTTTTCTACTTTCTCCGATTACCATTTGAGCTAAAACCTTCGCAGGATTTCTTTTTTGGAATTTTAATGGTTTAACACACAAACTGTGGCAATCTTTTGACTTTGACCAATGTTGTATAGGGCCTTTAAGTTAATTTCATGTTTATTATTCTATACGCATTAGTGAGCAACATCCCACCAAAGCATCACTGTACCTTGTTGGTCTAATCCATTGGTTCACTGAAGTTCACATCAGACAATCAAAATAAATACCTGTAATTAAAAACAAATCAATAAATGTTTCGTTCTTAGGGTCAAGCAAGGAGACGTTGATATGCCAAACTCTTGGAAGAGTCGAGGTCAGACACGCAGTGTAATGGGTAAAGCTTCTATCCAATGGGTTGTTCCTAGCATGTGGTATATTATGGTGAGTGCGTCTTCTGGCAATGATCGACGTGCTAACACTTGTCACTATAGTCTCCTCATCGCCGATGGAGAAGTTGATATTACTGGCACATGCATTTGGCCGAAGTCCTACAACTGGACGGAACTTGATCGTTCTGATCTGCTGGCTTTTCAGCTGTCAGTTCTTCTGTGTATCCTGTAGTGTCGTGGTTTACTTATAGCATAATAGTACTGGTAAAATGATAGACCACGATGTGAGGGTTATAGCCATTTTGTTTATTCTAGATTGGTTGGTAGATTGAATCGGCGAAGAATGACGAGGTTGGAGCTACGGTGAATGTAACCGGAGCAGACGGGCAACAGCAGGACTATCCCTTCATCTGGCTCCTAGACAATTGCCCCTGCCCTAGCTGCTACCACGCCGAGTCCCAGGGCAGACTGGTGTCCTTCATGGGTCTGGATGCCGACGTCAGCCCCTCCGCAGTGGTCGGTACGCCCAGTTATCTTTCACTGAGTTTGTGCCGTACGGACGTACGCACGTCTGTCCTTGAGACGTGACGAGCAAGTGTGATCATTGTTTGTCACGCAACCTGAAATTAATACGGTCTAGCACACGCTGGTTATTTGTGTATGTGTGATCACCTGAGAGGCTGCCAACCAACCGGCGTGTAGTGACCTGACCCCTTTTTATAAACTGCACGGGCATGGCTTTATCCCCGGGATAGCAGTGACTTATTGTGAACAATCCGAAATCCCTAAAGTGACGGCACTGCATTTTGTTAATAGCACAGAGGCACACTGTGTGCAGTACATGCGCCAGAAAAAAACCCATAACACACATGGGCAAGCATTTTGTATAATACATTTGCATTAGACGCATCAGCGAGAGCAGACCTACACCACCTTGCCTACACTACACTAACCCCTTTGATTCGTTGACAGTAGCTTCATTGTTCTGTCTGAAGGGACAAGAACCAAGATACCCCTGTACTCCAATACGGCGATCATTCCCGTGGAAGGACAAGCAGCGCATTGCGCCAATATAGCCGTAAGTACGTAAGGCCTTTACCCGTGATGTAAAGATTCTCTCCCGTCAGTCAGACGAGCAAAAGGCGGCCATCGTTGATTTCAAATTGAAACGGTATATACTGTACACGTATACACGTAAATCGATGTCGTATTGACATTCTAGGAGCATGCACGCACACACTTACACAGACCATGGAGCTCTCTTTTATAGCTCCATGCACAGACCCACAGTGCATGCAGACCTGTCAAAACGTCTATTTACGTGTTTTGGGGAAAATCTGGGGATTTTAGAAGGTGTTTTTTTTCAAAGTCCCGGTGTCATGCCAAATAGTGTCCCCTGCCAAATAGTGTCCACTCATTAGCATACTGATCGCTGATTGGTCCAATACGTATGACATTCAACCACCGTGGTTGGGGTATGGTTGCGCACTACACACGCATTGTGTATTGTTGCTGGCCTAACACACGCAACGTTGGGCACTTTGGTACCGTTGGACCCTAACTGTAACCGTAACGCTAACCCTAACCCAAACAACCCTAATCCTAATCCCAATCCTGATTCTAATCCAAACCCTAATCCTAACGACCCTAATCCTAGTCCTAACGCTAACCAATCAGCGATCAGTATGCTAATGAGCGGACAGTATTTGGCAGGGACACTTTTTGGCAGGACACCGGTTCAAGCAGAAAATTATCCGTTGTCCTTGGACCCTACAGTCACCCGACCCTCAAAATTTAAAAATTCGATAAAAAAGAGTGACTTGTCGGGTCCAAGTTACCCGGACTAGGGGGCCTATACTGTCTTGTACCCATGCTTTGCAAAACCTGGGTGCATTGTTCACTTTCATGGATGAAATAATGATGAACGTCATATGAAACCAAACTGTCTTACAAATGAATGTTATTTCGTTGAAGTAAATACAACTATATTGGTGCAAAAAGCATCCCAATTTTTTTTTTTGATTTGTATGCGTCACAATGTTACAAAGGGTGTTACTTAAAGCAATTGATATTTTAGTAGCCAAAAACGTTAGGTAACAAATTGAATGATCCACTGATGTGATGTTTTACTTTAAATGGAGAACAAGTGTAACAATTGGTACTTTTTTTTTACTTTTGCAAAGAAAACTTTATTCCGAATTCAAGAGGGATACAAAGCAAATAAGGGAAAAAATACAAAGTGGGATAATTGCACTTAAAAGAAAAGAAGATTCAAGAAAAGAAAACCTTGAGAATTTATAGACATGTTGCATTATTTTGTATAAACGGTTACTTTAGTTTGAACAAAATTAATGAATAACTTATTTTTGCGTCCAAGAACTCAGAAAACCCCCCAAAGCAGAGGCATAACGCCACGTGTCGGAGTCCGAGCAGCTGTTCAGGAAGGAAACAGAGAGGACAAGAAACAAATCTTAACTAGGGAGGGGTATAACATTGCCTTAGATCAACCATGTCATTTGCCCTGGGGTGTAGGTGAAAAGTACATTTTTTATTGACCATCGTTTAAGAAAGTTAGGAATGGAGTTGTTTAGTTTATGATAGTTGTATTCCAGGATTTGTAAATTGGTAAATGGTACAAATAATTATGATAGCAGTGTTGTTTAAGCATTTGACCTCGTTTTCCGGTGGAGGATCTAGATCCTCATTGAGGATCACAGCGGTGACCCCAACGAGGATCATAAAAGAGGTCGCGTACGTGGTGACCCCACCGAGGATTATGAAAACGTGGTGACGTTACGAAACCGATCAATGGATATCAATCGATGAAAATAGGCTGAATTTCTTGGGGCGATACGTGTCTGGGCATGTTCCCCAGCATTTCGGTAATGTTATAAGCGCTGAGTATAAGAAACGGGAATTTTTTAAGTAAGTAAAATGGGCTATACTTCGGAACTCTATACTTGACACCGTTGATTTTGTTTTCTTCTTTCTATTTTTTTTTTTTATTTTTTTTTTTTTATTTTTTTTTATGTGTGTTAAAAACAAGAACGCACTTCGGTAAATAGTATGGTCTGAAGACGTTTGTGGACTTTGAAGGCTTATTTCATTTCAAAATGCATGTGCAGAGACACGTAGTTTTAGTTTTCCCCTAGTCAAGCAAAGCAAAACAAAAACAAACACGCGTACACAACTAAATGAAAGACGACACTAGTTGCCTAAAACCAACCGGAACTCACCAGAACATTCCTTAAGTGGTCAACGGGCGATATACAATTTCAAGTATTGTATTCGTTATTTCACGCAAACAGTAAAACATACAATGTTAAGTGTATAGTCAAGGCTACCTTAAGAAAAAATTATACAGTGAAGTAAAAAATAAATAAGTTAAGTAAAATAAATAAATAAAGTAAAAGTTACAAACGAAATGGATAGGTGTTAAGATTTTTTTCTTTTTCTTTGTTTAAGCCGATATAGGCCTAATCTATTTTTTTGGGGGGGAGGGGGGAATCTATGAACCCTTTAAACATTCCTAGTAAGTTCATTCTTTGTCTACTCATCTTGTTGGAAATCTGCAGTTTTTGTATCACTATATACATGTATCCCTATACATCTCTCTGCCTTTGAGAAAGGTCCTGCTAGGATCGAAACGTCAGGCCCACCACATTTTGAAACACTATTATATACCCTGTTGGGTATCACTTCAATCTCCCTGATCATTCGATATCAGATATGAGTGTACTGGGCATAGAATCACTTGGTCACCGTAGTAATGCTGTCCGTCTTAGCCGTGAGAAAATGTGGATGAAGCGTCTTCGGACTATTCAACCACATGGTCTCAACATCCAGGAGGGTAATGACTAACACCATGCAGCTTTCTGATAATCCTTCTTTTGTGTTCAGTCCTTCACACTTCTCTCTTTGATCTTTCCCCCTATTGTCACTAATCCCTACCCCACTCCTTGCCCTTCTCTTTGATCTTTCCCCCTCCTCTCATTAATCCCTACCCTACCCCCTGCCCTTCCCTTTGATCTCTCCCTACCAGCTTCACTCTTTGTTCTTTGTTTCTCATCCGTGTCCTATTCACTCTCCCCCTTCCTTCGTGTACATGTATCTGTTTTGTCCTTGTCACTCTGCCTTTGAGAAAGGTCCTGCTAGGGTCGAAACGTCAGGCCCACTAAATTTTAGACTATTATATGTAGTTAGTGAAATACGTACATGTTTGTGTGTACATGTACATTACGAACCCACACGCGGTTACCTTCACCGCCGCGGTACAATTCCTCCGAGATACTCGTGCTATAAGTAGATACATGATTATTTTGTAGATACTTGTATGATTCCTTAGTGATCCGTTTTCAAACTATTCGTATATACCTTGGGAACTTTTTGCTAGTAGGAGTACGGACCATGCTCTCCTATCGAACGAATGGTACGAAGCTACTGCAGGATACCCATTGTATCAGACAATGACCGCTGACCAGCACAAGCTGGACATGAATACGGTACCCCTTCCGATGATCCGTTGGTTGTGCACCGAGTTGTTTACGCGAGCAGGATTAGCTGACGTCACTACACGGTGACTCATCGGGATTACCCATATTCATTTGATGGTCCTGTTCGGACCTGTCACTTCGACCATGGAATGGCTCCATACTTCGAACCTCAGTCACATTAATTGGGGTTGAATTTGGAAACACTGTGGCCTGACGCTAAAGGCCACACAAAACTACAGTAGATCTACGTATTTTTTCCCCGTAAAGTGTTTGTACAATTAAATATTAAAACAATAGACTCGATCTGTCGGAACGCAATGCTTTGGTTGTCATTCCCACGTTTTTGTTAATTTATTTATTTATTGTTATTCTATTTTCATTCACCACCGGTTTTGAACAATCAATAAACAAAACAGATTCATTATAACGAGGAGGAGTGAGTAACTGAGGTAAACTTCATGATGATACAAATGCTAGACTATTTAACAATTAAAACAGTGCTCACTTTGCTCATCTTGCTCATTCACCTGCTCATCTTGCTCATTCACCTGCTCATTTTGCTCATTAATCTGCTCATTTTGCTCATGCACCAGCTCATTTCGTGCTCATTTTGCTCATCGACCTGCTCATTGTGCTCATCCACCTGCTCATTTTGCTCGTTCACTTGCTCATTTTGCTCATTCGCCTACTCATTTTACTCATTTCCTGTTCATTTTGCTCATGTTGCTCATTTCCTGCTCATTTCCTGCTCATTTCCTGCTCATGTTGCCCATTTCCTGCTCATGTTGCTCATTTGTTTGCTCATTTTGCACATCGACCTGCTCATTTTGCTCTCATCAAGAAATAGGATTTTTCTAATCCTTACCATCTCTAATGTTGTCTTCCGCTTTCATCATGTTGGAACAAACCGAGAAATTCGGCATGGTGTTTAACCATTACCCTATCCAGGGCCTTGTCAACTTCCATGCCTTTATCTAGTTTTTTCTTTGAGATCTGCGCGAATAACTTCGTGGGTTTCATTTTCTTCAAGATGCAAGTAACTTGACAGGAAATCCTTGTAGTTGTCAAAGAAGATTCTCTTGACTGCCCAGCGGGTTTTCCTATTGGCTTTGTCTTCGGCTTGATCTTCATCCATACCATTGTCGATGTACTTCTCGTGTTTTTCATTCCACATATCATTGGTTGCTTCTTTGGCCCCTTCCAACCAGTCTTGGTAAGCGATATTATCTTCCAATTCAGTGCTGGACTCATCTTCTTCCGACAAGTTATCGTCGGTTTCTTCCTCTGATTCGTCATCACTCTCCTCTAAATCGTCACCATCATCCTTAGATTCAGTCCCGTCGCCATCTATTGTAGATTCAGTTCCGCTGCTGTCTGTTTCCGAATCCTGACATCTACGCCTTTTAAATCCTGGTTGATAATCTTCTACGTTAGAATTGGCTGATCGAAATGTTCTTATGTTACGATCATCGTCAATGTCGTCCATTTTCGATTCATCCGCAACGTGTGCGTTTTCTTCATGTCTTCGAAGGTTATATTGCCGACTTTAGCTTTTGCTGCAGTGATGACAAGCATAACGTTTTATCCCAGAAATAGCATTCATGATGTTTACTCCAAGAGTGTCGAGCTCCAAATGGGAAGACATGTTTAAAATTGGGCAATATATAAATATCCTGTATTCTGTCCTCATTTAGGTAAAATGAGCAGAAATGAGCAGAAATGAGTAGAAATGAGCAGAAATGAGCAGAAATGAGCAGAAATGAGCAGAAATGAGCAGACATGAGCAGACATGAGCAGACATGAGCAGACATGAGCAGACATGAGCAGACATGAGCAGACATGAGCACACATGAGCACACATGAGCACAGACTTGAGCAGACATGAGCACAGACTTGAGCAGACATGAGCACAGACTTTAGCAGACATGAGCAGACATGAGCACACATGAGCAGACATGAGCACAGACTTGAGCAGACATGAGCACAGACTTGAGCAGACATGAGCACAGACTTGAGCAGACATGAGCAGACATGAGCACAGACTTGAGCAGACATGAGCACAGACTTGAGCAGACATGAGCACAGACTTGAGCAGACATGAGCAGACGTGAGCACAGACTTGAGCAGACATGAGCAGACATGAGCACAGAA
This sequence comes from Luidia sarsii, assembly GCA_949987565.1. NCBI lineage: Eukaryota > Metazoa > Echinodermata > Asteroidea > Paxillosida > Luidiidae > Luidia > Luidia sarsii. The sequence goes on from OX465113.1 coordinate 11,519,263, forward strand.
ATGAGCAGACATGAGCAGACATGAGCAAAATGAGCAGACATGAGTAGAAATGAGCAGACATGAGCAGACATGAGCACAGACTTGAGCAGACATGAGCACAGACATGAGCACAGACATGAGCAGACATGAGCACAGACATGAGCAGACATGAGCAGACATGAGCAAAATGAGCAGACATGAGTAGAAATGAGCAGACATGAGCAGACATGAGCACAGACATGAGCAGACATGAGCAGACATGAGCACAGACTTGAGCAGACTTGAGCAGACATGAGCACAGACTTGAGCAGACATGAGCAGACATGAGCACAGACTTGAGCAGACATGAGCACAGACATGAGCAGACATGAGCAGACATGAGCAAAATGAGCAGACATGAGTAGAAATGAGCAGACAAGAGCAGACATGAGCACAGACATGAGCAGACATGAGCAGACATGAGCAGACATGAGCACAGACTTGAGCAGACTTGAGCAGACTAGACATGAGCACAGACTTGAGCAGACATGAGCAGACATGAGCACAGACTTGAGCAGACATGAGCACAGACATGAGCAGACATGAGCAAAAAGAGCAGACATGAGTAGAAATGAGCAGACATGAGCAGACATGAGCACAGACATGAGCAGACATGAGCAGACATGAGCAGACATGAGCACAGACTTGAGCAGACATGAGCAGACATGAGCACAGACTTGAGCAGACATGAGCAGACATGAGCAGACATGAGCACAGACTTGAGCAGACATGAGCAGACATGAGCACAGACTTGAGCAGACATGAGCAGACATGAGCACAGACATGAGCAGACATGAGCAGACATGAGCAAAATGAGCAGACATGAGTAGAAATGAGCAGACATGAGCAGACATGAGCACAGACATGAGCAGACATGAGCAGACATGAGCAAAATGAGCAAAATGGGGGAAAGTTGGGGGGAACCCCATAAAATAATGGGGAGCGAGAATTTTTATTCCCCGAGCATTCCCCCATTTTGCTCATTTTACTCAGGTCTGCTAATAAGGCTAATAATAAAATAATTAATGAATAATTTGTGATATTTTCAGCCCTATAGTATATTCTCCCACAGTTGATTATTACATCGACAATATACTGAAGTGCAGCTTCTTTGCGAATAACCAACAACCATTTTGTTTGATATTTACGAAGAAAATCTTGTTTTTCAGATTTGCACTGTAAAGAAAAAAATCATCCCATTTCCAATGAAGACAAAATGATTCTAATGTTTTACCCAAATTGAAATGAGTTTGTTTGCTTTCCCCACCAACTGCATCATGTTAATTTTGCAGTTCAAGTAAAATGATGGTCTAAAAATAAAAATTGGATGCCGACATTATTTTATAAGCTTGTACTGGTTTCCGAATTGGTTGGTGTGTGGTTGTGCTACCTAAAGTCCAACCCCTGTTTACACAATCAGAACACTATACAAGATAAGACCAAACGTCAACACTCAAGCAGCGATGGCACTGCTTGCATGACTTGCCTTCCTGCTTGCTATTTTGCCGGTTTTAGTATCTGTTTCCCAGCTTGAGAGGTAAGGAAGGCTGACCGTAATGTGTGGTTCTTCGGATGCAGAGTGTCGAATTTGAGTGGAAGGAGATAATACCATTCCAAAGGTAGGTGACTTTGGTTGCCTTTATTTTTCCCTAAGACAGTGGCTCGCAGCCAGGGCCATTTTGGAATGGCCTTTGACTAAGTTAGATACATACTGATGACCGCCAGCCCACTGTTAATTTCAAATCCTGATCATTACTGTGAGCCTGTAGCTGTCATCTTCTTTTTTTTCTCGATCTTGCTTTCTTTCAGCAGCTGATTTTCTACCGGTCTTGAACGAGCCCAAGATGCTTCGGACTCCTCGTCTGGTTCTTAACGGTGTTGGCCGATGGCTCCAGGCGTCCATGTGCCCTGCCTGTCCAGCTGCAGGCTGTCGGGTGTTGTCGGGGCTTGTGGTCCGGGATCCAGGGAGTCAATGCCAGAGAGCTCCATCGGTGACCTCGCCCAAGCCAGGACCTTCTCTCTCGACAAGAAGCTTCTCCAGTAGCCAGACCCTCGGTTGTTACGCTTCAAATACCAGCCAGGTCATCTCCCCAGATGCTCCAATGATAAAGGTAGGTGGTTAAAGGCCCAATACAACATTGGGAAGATCGGAAAACATCGATGTCCTCAGATTTCCTTCTAATTTACACAGTTTGTAGATGGTCTTGATAGAACCCTCATATTGAAATGTTACGGTCTGGGATGCTGTACATTTCGAGATATCTTTACTCAAACATCGACAAATAGTTGACTACTCGAGTTGACTACGCGAGTAATAAACTATTTCTTACACTACAGAGCGGTGCGTTTTTTTCCTTTTTCTACTTCTCCGATTACCATTTGAGCTTAAACCTTCGCAGGATTTCTTTTTTGGAATTTCAATGGTTTAACACTCAAACTGTGGTAATCTTTTGACTTTGACCAATGGCCCTCGGTTGTTACGCTTCAAATGCCAGCCAGGTCATCTCCCCAGATCCTCCGATGATAAAGGTAAAGGTAAATGCAACCTTGTACCTTGATGGGCTGATCCACTGGTTAAAGCCCCTGCACAACATTGGTAAGATCGAAAAAACAGAAATGTTCACAGATTTACATGAAACTTATATAGTTTGAAGATGGTTATACTTATAGTAGAAACCTCGCACTGAAATATTTCTGCCTAAAATGTTGTATTTTGGGAGAAAAGAGTAAACGAAATAGTTTACGTCTCACCGAGATCTAAACTTTTCGGAACAGTACGGCGTTGAATGCTGCATTTTCGCGAAACAAATTAAGCGGTTTTCACGAATTTCTCGATACTCGGTTGGCGGATTTCGCTGAAATTTTCACAGGTGTGCTATTTCATGCATATGTTGGATCAGACATCGTATGGATGCTATTCTTTGACCTCGACCCCAATGTTGTGTAGAGGCTTTAACTGAAGCTCACATCAGACAAAATACATACCTGTGATTTAAAAAAAGAAAGCATATCGGAAAATAGTTCGTTCTTAGGGTCAAACAAATAGACATTGCTTTGAAGAGTAAAGGCCATGCAGATACTGATACGTTGCCGACAATGTGGTCACGGAGACACGCAGTGTAATGGGTAAAGGCTTCTATCCAATGAATTGGTCCTAGCATGTGGTATTATTATGGTGAGTGCGTCTACTGGCAAGGACGTGGCTACTCTCACTCCCAGATAGGGTACAGTGTGTGACAGCCCACACTGGTCCAAGGCTAAGACCAGGGACAGTGTGCATACCTCAGCTGATCTCTTATCAGTGGTTTATACCCTACCACACTACATGCACACATGCATGGCTGTGCTACACACACAGTATGGCCAGAGGGGCCACCAGCATCAGAGGAGTCCAGCAAAGAGTCAACTTAAAAAAGGGAATACACAGGTCTTCAATCTAGGACAACATGCCTGTGCATGAAATACCCAAGAAGCATATACAGCTTCTCCACTGGACATTAAATGGCTCCATCCTATTTTAAGTACTGTAAAATATAGCAATCCAACTAAATCCAACTACAGTGTGTAAATCCAGTCTAAGAAGAATCTTGCCCTATAACATGGTCCAATGTGGCATTATTCTATGGAAAGACTCACAAGGGAAAGAAAGTTATGCAAAACAAATCTAAGACTAGTAAGAGTAAGGAACTAACTTATTGACTTCAACACAATTAACTTTTACAAGGTTATATAAGATACAAGGTTATATAAAGGGGGAGGGATGATGGTCTGTACTTGGTTCTACCATGGAGCTATAGCTCCATGGTTCTACTCACATGAAATCACTGTACGAACTACTACATGATGGCTGACTCTGGCTGGCTTGGTGTGTAGTGGTCAAGAACTGGCTGCAAAGTGACTGTGGAATGTGTCCACAGGACTTATTTGGGGGGGGGGTGGGGCTACTGTGGCACTGTGCCTGCTACTACACCCCAGATCACTGCGCAAGGGTGTCACCATGGTAACAGCAGCTCTGCAGGGTGCCTTGCCCTGCTTAAGACTAACGAAGGGACTACATGGTATATTTACAAACATTAAGGGATCAACTACAAAAATTGGTTACACTTATAATGGAGTAATGATAATAGTGGACTGCCTTACGGTTATCCGATTTGTTTATTCTTGATTTGGTTGGCAGATTGAATCGGCGAAGAAGGACGATGCTGGAGCCACGGTGAATGTAACCTGGGCAGACGGGCAACAGCAGGACTATCCCTTCATCTGGCTCCTAGACAATTGCCCCTGCCCTAGCTGCTACCACGCCGAGTCCCAGGGCAGACTGGTGTCCTTCATGAGTCTGGATGCCGACGTCAGCCCCTCCTCAGTGGAGACGGCAGCCGGCGGCCGCAGCCTGAGAGTGAACTGGAACGACGAGCGCGAGGGGCATAGCAGCGACTTTGACTCGCGCTGGTTGCGCACCATGCGCTTTGATCGGGACCCCATGGACGCGATCGACTACCCGACCCACAGGCTGTGGGGAGCCGAGATCTCGGCCTCCGTGACCGAGTTTGGCTTCCGGGACCTCATGGCCGACGATGCCGTACTCCTGGACTTTCTGACCGTCTTCAGCGAGACGGGGATTCTCAAGGTGGTGGGAATGCCGGCCGAACCCCAGCAGATTCCACTCATTGCTCGGAGGATCGGGCTCTTGCGAGACAATAGCTTCGGGTAGGGGCTGTTTCGTTTGTGTCTCTCTCCCTCTCTACGTCGTATGTCTCCCCCCCCCTCTCCTCTCTCTTCCTCTCCATAAGCCACTAGTCTAAATCCATTAGGCCAAATCCCATAGGCTAATGTCTAAACCCCAAAAGCCACTGTATAAGTCTCATAGGCCACTGTCTAATTAAGTCACTTAGGCCACTGTCTAAACCCCATAGGCCACTGTCTAAATCCCATAGGCCACTGTCTAAACCCCATAGGGCACTGTTTAAATCCCATAGGCCACTGTCTAAGTCCCTTAGACCTATGTCCAAAAGCCCATAGTCCACTGTCTAAATCCCATTGGCCACTGTCTAAATCCCATAGGCCACTGTCTAAATCCCATAGGCCACTGTCTAAACCTTATAGGCCACTGTCTAAATCTCATAGGCCACTGTGTAAGTCCCTTAGGCCACTGTCTAAACCCCGTAGGCCACTGTCTAAGTCCCTTAAACCTATGTCCAAAAGCCCATAGTCCACTGTCTAAGTCCCTTTGGCCATTCGTCGTGTCCCACCATACCACAGGAGATTTGATTCACACTACACTATTTCCTCTCATCAGTCTGTGTCATACTTGTGGACTTCTACACATTCAAGATGTGTTTCGTGTCTGAATTCCTTCGTGCAGGGTAATCCAACCATTGAAGAAAGGTGGCTATAACGTGGAGCAATTGGATTCAGACCGAGCCTTGTCCTACACCACTTTAGGATTGCAACTGCACACGGACATGAGCTGCCTTGGGGAAACGACGCACGTACGTACAAAACTTACTCAGAATATTAGGTCGCGTTCCAGAAGAACGGAGGAGTAAATCTGAGCTGATTGGATTGTTGTTGCTCCCAGGAGGTATGCAGAAGTTACTGGTCGAATATGCTTCTCAATGGAAACCGCACCTCTCCCCTTCCCCAGCCAAACGTGCACAGATTTCGCTCCTTCAAAAGTCACACCACTCCTTCTGAGGCCCTTTCACTTGTTGGCAGTTATCATTATTTTCTCAAATATCTGTCCGACCCTTTGATCGCTTTCGAACTATAGATGGCGTTCTTCCACTGCATTGCGAGTGACTGCGAGGGCGGTGAGAGCGTATATGCCGATGGCTTCAAGGCAGCTGAAACACTTCGACAAGAAGACCCCGATGCCTTCCGTGCACTGTCCAGGAGCCAGTACCTGTTCCGTCTGGTTGGGGAGGAGCCCCACGTGGGAGCCTTTGACCATGTCTCCTACCACCCAACCATCTCGTGAGTCGTTTTTGACAATTGTTATTAGGCCTCTTGTCAAAAATACCATCGGTTGAGTGCCGGTTGAATTCATCCGACCGATACAATTTCCCCCGATAGAAAGGCGATAGTACTGGACTATGGGGGTGAAAAATTCACGATGGTTATCCGCTGGAAACGACATCGGACTGGTCAAATCATCTGATACCCAACCGATAATCTTTTTGACAAGATGCCTTAGTTGTCAACATAATGTACTGATACAAACATGTTTGCAAGAAGAAATGCATTTACGTAACTGCCTGCTTGAAAGAAAAAAAAATCACCTAGTGGCATCTCGGGCAGGTTAAGAACTCATTCTCTGCTTTCTGATCCATGTATCTGACCCACGTCATTACCACTCTGGTCTCAAGGTTACGTGGTTTCTACAGAGGTAGTAATTTATTGGTACCAATTTGCCTGGATAGATTTTAACCTGTCTTTTTCTCAAAAGTTAGAGGGCCTGACGTTTCGATCCTAGCAGGACCTTTGAGAAAGGTCCTGCTAGGATCGATACCTCAAGGCCCTCTAACGTTTGAGATTTATGTATCGCAGATCATTTTAGACAGTGAGCAGTTTGCAACAGTTTTTAAAGCCCCTACACAACATTGGTCGAGGTCAAAGAATAGCATCCATACGTTGTCTGATCCAACATATGCATGAAATAGCACACATGTGAAAAATTTCAGCTCAATCCGTCGACCGAGTCTCGAGAAAATCGTGAAAACCGCTTCATTTGTTTCGCGAAAATGCAGCATTCAACGCCGTACTGTTCCAAAAAATAGTTTAGATCTCGGTGAGACGTAAACTATTTCTTTTACTCATTTCTCCCAAAATACAACATTTTAGGCAGAAATATCTCAGTGAGAGGTTTCTACTATAACCATCTTCAAACTGTATACGTTTCATGTAAATCTGTGAACATTTTTGTTTTTTTCGATCTGACCAATGTTGTGTAGGGGCTTTAACCAGTGGATCAGTCCATCAAGGTACAAGGGCTTTCACTCTCGTTTTCCTCAGACTGGATGCCTTTGGTCAACTGAAGGCCATTCACTACAGCACCCATGCCAGACTGCCCTCGCTACGGATGAGCGTCGGTGATGTCCGACCCATGTACAAGGCCCTGCAGAAATTTGCCAAGTTGATCGAAGACCCTGACAACACGTACTGCATCAAACTACAGCCAGGTCAGGCTTTGCCCCTCACGTTTCTTTTCCTTAAGTTTCATATTTTCCTGGGACTGGTCATCAGTCTGGTTAGCAAAACCAATGGATGTTCGTCCTCCCATCCATCCATGCGTGTATCCACCCATCCTTATTACATCCCCCTAAGGGATGTAATAAGAGTAATGAGAGATGCCAGCGTCAACATCACCATGAACGGCGAGCAACTGGAAGAAGTGAGCTACTTCAAATATTTGGGGGCCACCTTGTCCAAGGATGGCTCGTGCTCTACGGAAATCCGCACGAGGATTGCCACAGCAACAGCTAGCAGCCATGGCCAGATTGACAAGGGCGTGGAAAAGTAAGATGTCATTCGCCACCAAATACCATCTGTATAAGTCTCTGGTCGTCTCCATCGTCCTATACGGATGTGAGACTTGGACTTTACATGCAGAAGAAGAGAGACGTATTCAGGCCTTCGAGTACAAGTGCATGAGACGTCTGTTGAAGATCTCTTACCGAGAGCACAAGACCAACAAATTCGTCTGGCAGCAGGTTGAGAGCCATGTCGGCACCCAAGAACATCTCCTCTCCACTGTCAAGCGAAATAAACTAGCCTGGTATGGTCATGTGACTCGGCACAACAGCCTCTGCAAGACCATCATGCAAGGAACCGTCGAGGGTGGGCGCAGGCGTGGTCGTCAACGAAAATCTTGGTCAGACGACGTGAAGACCTGGATGGACCTGACTATGCCTGAGCTCCTCACAGCAGTGCTCGACAGACCCGCCTGGCAAAAGATGTCAGCCTCTTGCGTTCAGATCCCCCCGACGACTATCCAGTCGAGGGAATGATGATGATGATGAAAGGGGGATCTATTCATTCATTTTCGGAGGCCAATTGTGACCATCCCGTCACGTTATTTCATATACCTATGTGGACTAAGGAGGCCTCCTGAGGACATAATTGTAAATATGTATTTGATGTAATAATCTTAAACAACAGCCATTTTTTTATTTATTGATTCACCCACCATGCAAAGCCTTTAGTCTTTTCTTTTTTTTTATATTTCCCTGGATATAACATGATGTTTGCGTCGAGGAGAATGTAATTCAAAGAGGTTTTTTTCCCTTTCTCGACGTGGTAAGCTTTCAGTGTTTACTGAATAGCAGCACTGAGCATTCAGTAGCACTGAGCATTCAGTGTTTACCACGTCGAGTAAGGGCAAAAACCTCTTTGAATAATATTTCCCTGACTAACAGTACTGTCACGACTCAATAGAGGAAGGCTAATTCGGTCGGTGTCGGCTTTATTTTAGACGTCCGAATGCGTCTTTTTCTCCCAACGTATCTTTGCCCCAAAACTTATTTTCAAGAAAAAAGTGCAATGTGCATGTACGTCGAGGAAAATCCGGACAGGTTTTTGTCCCTTTGTACGTTCGTCCATCCACTCATCTATGTCAAGGGAAAAAAATACTTTGAGACTAGATGTATGCGTTTGGGTCAAACAAACCAAGGAAAAACTGACTGGGAACTTTTGACCAAATTGAAAAATTTGCAAAAACTGGACCGAGACTTGATCCCAAAACCTCTGGATTAACTTATACCAGTGCTCTTCCATTCTGAGCTATCCAGCCCTCAGAAGGTGGCCTTAGGTGTAACTTGATAGAACTCATTAAAAAACGATTCCTTCCCCGAATCTGCTTCTCTCCCGTCTGACAGGGGAGATGACAGTCGTCAACAACCATCGAGTCTTACATGGACGTACACCCTTCGGAGACGCCGGCGAGCGCTACCTAGAACTCGGCTACGTCGACAGGGATCACGTGACCTCACGAATGCGCGTCCTCAAGAACAAAATGAAGGAACTGCCACAAGTAGCCGACAAACGTATGAGATGACTGAGAGGAATTGGTTTTCTCAAAATTTAGTGGGCCTGACGTTTCGATCCTAGCAGGACCTTTCTCAAAGGCAGAGGAATTGGTTTTATGAATGGTTAGCGCCTGCTGAAACTCACAAGGTATAATTTAGAACAGCTTGTAAATCAGTATAACAAAATATTGATGCAACTTCTCTATAATTATATGAAAGTATAGTACCGGTGTATAGTATGAAATGAACTAAACATATTTGACAGCTATTTACTGGTTGAAAAATGCGTTATGCAGCCAAACACAAAACAAAATGATTGATTCAGTATAACATTCTCAATCTGATGGTACAAACATAGATATGTGACCCGGCACAGCATAATGAGGAATAACCCCACTTTTGAGACTTTGAGGTTTTCTAATGATGTGAAAGAGTATACCATTAGTTTTCAAATGATATCAAAATATAATATCCTCTTATACTTAAAATTTCCGAAAATACAAAAAAGAAAGAAAATTGATTTGTAATCGAAATGTGAAGATACCTTAACTTCAGGTGTTGTTTACTCAAAAAGTGTTTTGGTGGGATATTCCTCATGTCGTTGTGCCGGGTCACATATTGTGAGTCTTACTAAAGGCAAGTTATGACTTGCTGAAAATCAGTTTGTCATGGCTGTGCATCAGTGCATGTGTGTAGCCTATGCCATACAGTAAAATTTATTTTGTTCCTTTGTAAACATGCTAGTCAGCCCCCCAAAACAACTGTCGAATCATTATGCTAAATCCTACCCAGTACATGTACCTTGTATTATCATTATCTACAAATAATTATCTACAACTGTTCACACAGCACATGTTCAAATATTTATTGTCATCATTGCCTTGGAAACATGATAAGTATTTGTAATGTTTGAGCAGTGTGTCTAGGAATTATGTAATAGGAAAGTTGATTTGCCTTCACGCTTATTTGACCCCCGAAATAATGGACCGTTCCCATGAAATATGCAAATTAGACCTAGCGCATGCGCTTAACTAAATTGGTGGGCGAGCGGGCTGCCAACCAATCATAGTTTTCCACGGGCGTGCGCGCGTTCCTTCTCACTAACAGTTTGGCGTGCGGTCATTGGCTATTCAGCGTCTCCTGCGCGCGTATTTCGAAACCTGCACGCAACGCGCACTCGTTTGCCCACCAATTTAGTAAAGCGCATGCGCCAGCTCTTATTTGCATATTTCATGGGAAAGGTCCATTGTAACTTCTCTAAATTTCAAAATTTAGTGGACCTGACGTTTCGATCCTAGCAGGACCTTTGAGAAAGGTCCTGCTAGGATCGAAACGTCGGGCCCACTAAATTTTGAGATTTGCATTTTGGGTAATTTTAGTCAGAAAGCAGTTTGCAAAATGTTTGTATAATCACCTCCTCTATATTTGTGTAATACACCCGGACACGGAAAATGGCACAATCACACATTGGGTTATGTCTCTTTGCCGCAGCCAAATGCAGCATTTATTATTTGACCAGACAGAAAAAGGGGTGATGCCGGATACCAAGGTGACCTTTTTGAATTTTTGAATGTAGCAAACCGGCACATCTTCTCAAATGAATTTGTGGGCTACAGGCCCAATCTTTTCAACACGGGCCCACACGGCCAACGCAACTGTCTGGTCTGTAAGCTGCTGAAGACTGCAACTGACTGGCCGTGTCCAGCTGGCGCCAGCCTTTATATACACGGACCTTGGGTGGTGCATACCACAAGTTTCAGGTTGCCCATCTCGCTTGGGTAATTACCAATAAGGGTTTTAACCAACTTCCCCGTGCCGAGTATAAATTATTTTATCTTTAGAGATAAAATGGCTGATTGTGATATTTTACTGGGAACATGTATCTAGCCCTTCTATAGCAAAGCTTGTTGTTTATTGACTATGCAATTAGGCCCTAACATAAATGTTTGAAATGATTTAAGTGCTCTGTAATAATTATTCGCTTCGCGTATCTTGTCAAAATTATTTTTTAACAAAGAAATTTAAAATAAAGGTCAAGTTGGATATGACACTAATGTTTAATCAACCTATTTTGATAGTTGTGATTTCATAAAAATGGTATTGACTGTTCAGAACTATTTCATTATAGTTCAAACAAACTTAATGGGAACTTTTAAACAATTTTGACAAACTAAAATATTATTGAATTAAGACTTACTTTGCCTATACATGATATGGGTTTTTTTTCTTCAAAGCGCAGCTGAAGCACCAGAATTTACTCAGCATAAAATCTATCTTTCGGTTTTGGGGACATTTTTCGACCCTCAAATCAAAGGTAGAATGACAAGAGAGAGGAATTAAAAGAAAAGAGGTGATAAGGAGGACAACTGAATAAGGTGATGATAAACGCCCAGACATCCAGTCAGCCAAGCCAAGACAGGGAGGTCGGACCCATCAGGAGCTTCGACTTCACGGCGGTGGAGCCACGACGATCCAGGGTCCTCGAGTCCTCCAGCGCTGTCGGCTTCAGTCCGGTCTGGCGGCGAAGACACGTTGAAGGGGCGGACGATAGGGAGGGGCCGGGCCGACGCTGGCTATTTCAAACGGCATATAGCCTACTAGTACTATGCACACCAACACCGACTGAGGCCGAAGTAATGGCTGAATGGGCCTTTTAAAGGGTTCTACTCAATGCATGAGCGAACACCACTCATTGTATAGAGAGGCATGTTTTGCATACCGACTGGGGTGGTAACAGTGGACAAAAGAAAGGAAGTTGGTAGACCCAGGTAGCTCAAGATAAGATCGACTTCGAAGCCACCGCTTGACCACTTTAACTGTCAAGAATTCTCCGCCCGCCGAAGTGAATAGTTCCCTGTGTAAATTCCTTGTAAGTGGAACTATCGCTGCTCTTGGCATCAAGGTATAGGCCTATAGCCAGGCAACTGAGTTGACTATTCTCCAAAAATTAAAAAGGGCCTTTCGTTTCGATCCCAGCAAGACCTTTTTTATTCTACCTTTTAGGTCCTGCCAAGATGAAAACTTTAGAGCCATTTTAAAGCCCCTACACAACATTGGTAAGATCGAAAAACAGAAATGTTCACAGATTTACATGTTTGAAGATGGTTATAGTAGAAACCTCGCACGGAAATATTTCTGCCTCAAATGTTGTATTTTCGGAGAAATGAGTAAAAGAAATAGTTTACGTCTCACCGAGATCTAAACTATTTTTCGGAACAGTACCGCGTTGAATGCTGCATTTAGAGCGAAACAAATGAAGCGGTTTTCACGATTTTCTCGAGACTCTGTCGGCGGATTGAGCTGAAATTTTCACAGGTGTACTATTTCATGCATATGTTGGATCAGACAACGTATGGATGCTATTATTTGACCTCTACCAATGTTGTGTAGGGGCTTTAAGAATGTCACCGGCCGAGACTTCTCCGTCGTCTCGTCTCGGGCCGAAGCGGGCAGACGGGAGACGTTCGCCCGTCTCGGACGCACGGTGGTCTCGGAGTCTGCCGTGGCAGGGTCCGATACGGAGCAGCGGGACGGTGTCGTCCTACGACGGGTGACGGACGGCCGGCGGTTTGTCAGCAGCCTGCTGGACTGGCAGGGGAAAGTCCGAGGCTGCGCAGTCACCAGATACACGGGGAAGATCCAGCGGTTCTACACGCCCAGTTTACCGGGACGGGACTCGCCATTGTGTAATGCAGGTACACATAATTATTTTAATTCGGCCTTTGGCCGTCAATACATTCTTAATTGCAATCAAAAGCAAATTGTGCATACGCATTAAAAGCCTCATAATTATGATAAAAAGAATTATGATAAAAAGCCAAAGTTCTGTTCACTTTTCAGGGTTATTGTAGATAGGTGACAAAACTGACAATATTATGGGCGCCCGGTTGGAAGTGCAGCGACGATTTCCATCAGCCGTCAGATGGGACGGTGTGGTCCCGATTCGGAGACTGGTCATCGCAGTCAATTAGGAAACGATCTATGCATTCTCTTTGATGGCTCTCTCTCCATGCTCTCTCCAACTCTCATTTATTGCGAAGAACAACAAGTAAACCAAGACAAGACAGTGAAGACAGTGAAGACACCGAAGACACCGAAGACACTGAAGAAACTAAAGACAAAAGAATACCCTGTTTGCAAACAGAAATACAATCAGAAAATCAACAAAAAATCGTTGGTTTGTTTTATCCAATGAATGTAAAGTTTTCTCGACCGGGCACAGCGTAGGTACAGGTGTGCGCTAGCATAAACTCCCAGCAAGCACTGATTTTTACAGCATGTTTCTCATCGTTTAGTGGCGATATAAGAGTATCAAGATGAGATGAATGCCTTGAAAGGCCCTATACAACATGTCAAAAGATTGCCACACTTTGTGTGTCAAACCATTAAACATTCCAAAAAAGGAATCCTGCGAAGGATTAAGCTCAAAATGGTGATCTGAGAAAGTAGAAAAAGGCAAAAAACCGTCACGGTTTTCGCACCGTTCTGTAGTGTAAGAAATAGTTAATTACTCGTGAGTAATAAACTATTGTCGATGTTTGAGTGAATATTTCTCGAGAAGTACCGGTACAGGATCCCAGACCCTAAGATCTCAACATGACCATCTATAAACTGTGTCAACAAAATAATAATTAGAAGGAAATCTGTGGACGTGGATGTTCCCTATCTTCCCAATGTTGTATTGGGCCTTTAAGAACAATAAGACACGCCACGAGCATCACCAAATGTTTTAATCTAATCTGTTTTCAACCAGAAAAGTATATAAAAATGTTGCAAAATGCTTACTGAACAAAATGACCCAAATGCAAATAAATTCGGAGGGCCTGACGTTTTAATCCCAGCAAGACCTTCCTCAGAGGCAGAACTGTTTAAAACCATTTAATATCAGACTCGTCTTCAATGCTACAATGTCATAGTCCCATGTACCCTATCGTCCGCAGATCAACTTACGGTCTAGTCAAACTGGCCAATTTCAAAGCCTGGTACTTTTTTTGAGAGAGCCCCACTTAAAAACAAGAAAAACTCATTAGGTCGTAGAGCGCAGATAATAGATCAAACCAAAAATAAAGGGAAGAATAAAGATAATTCGGTTAAACCAGAGGCCCAGGTTCAAATCCCGTTGCCGTCTTATTTCTATTTTCTCTTTCATCAGACACATTTTATTTCTAAAAAATATGCGGAAACTAAACATCCATCTAATTCAGTACGAACCCCCTCCCCCATGAGTAATGATTCTGAAACAAACTAAACCTTATTCTAGTAAGAACAATTTCGGGAAAATTGTTGCCCTTTGTAAAACTTTTTGGACATTCTTTGACACTCTTCGATTCACGAACATGATTCTGGACTACATTATTTTGTGGATGGAATGTGGAACCTTCCTTCCTCCACGGTGGAACAAACTATCAAAAGAGTTCATTGACTTCGTTGGCTTTGTTGTTTTTCTCCGTGTCACCCCTTGAGGGCGCCCTTTCCTACACCGTATCGCAGCGCATGCCGCAAGTATGCACTGTATCAATGTATGTAGTCTGCAGATATCGTCTGAGGTCAATGTCGTCTGGCAGAAGTCGCCCAAGATCCGAAACCTAAGAAGTGAGAGTTATTCACTCTTCAGGACGCTGCGAGACTGCCATGACTACCAGAAAGACGTAATTGAAAGGAAGCTACAGTTTTAGGTGCTTTCCTTTGTATTTCCTGGAAGGGTAAGTGATAATTACTACAGCAGACAAGTAAGTACTGTATGTATGACTGAGTGAGACAGTAACGTTGTTTAGTACAAAATCAGTACTACTACTACAATTACAAAGTACTACTAGTACTAAGTACTAACCAGCGACAGTAGCCTAGGTATGTAGACTGTACACTAACACTACATACAGTAGTGTATCATATAGTAAACTAGTATTCATATTATAATCGTAATATAAATGTCTGACAAGTCCCGTTCAAGCATCCACAACCAAGTTACAGCCAGCCTACACAATAGTGTTCTGTCCATAATTGTCTGTTTGTGAGGTCGCCTTAGAGTATGTAGAATAGATTTAAATAGATGAAATTGTCTGTTCTTCATGATGATAATGTGTTATTGATAACATTATAATATTGATATGTTTATTGTACAGACGTGGAGAATACTGCACCGCTCAGAATGAACAAATAGACACATTTTATTGTTATTCAACTTATTGTTTAGTCCCCAAACAGCCAAAACCAGATGTCTAGTAATAGTATCACATTACTCAGTTCAGTTGGCCCTATCTATTGTGCATTGAGGACTCAGGGCATAGACAGATACTACGCAGTGGCTGTTGTTACGGCAGTCGTCCGTATGGTTCCCTGACTTGATTGTATTTCGTCAGCATTGCAGGCTGGTTGAACCAGTCTATTAGCTGATAGTCTGGTCCCAAGAGCTAAACATTCTGACAAATACTGTGAAGTCAGGGAGCCACACGGATGACTGCCGTAACAACAGCCACTGCGCAGATAATACAATCACTATACTATACTGTTGAGTGTAGAATAGATAATTCCTAGTACGTAGGT
Source organism: Luidia sarsii (assembly GCA_949987565.1). Taxonomy (NCBI): domain Eukaryota; kingdom Metazoa; phylum Echinodermata; class Asteroidea; order Paxillosida; family Luidiidae; genus Luidia; species Luidia sarsii. The sequence continues at coordinate 11,534,847 of OX465113.1, forward strand.
CAGGTCAGTCCTACTCCTAGTCATGGTATTAATTCTGTCCGTCGGCGTGATGTCACAGAATGGCATTCTGGCAGCTGATTGGTCAGTTTGGCTGTTCCGTGTTCACTCCCTGAAAGATTGCTTCGGGCATGAATGATCACGACAATAAAACATCATTTTACAGCTGAATTAATAATCGATTGCACTCTGCTTTCATGCGACTATCTGAAGAAAATTTAACTCAATCATGTAACATTTTGAACAAATTCAACAGCCCCAACTGATAGAATAGATCTAGGGTTTGTTACTTAGACTACGCAGCTATTGATACCATGAAGGTAGAACCTGTACGTGTACCTGGACTGAGATAATGCATGCACTTTCAAGGCCTAGTTATAATGGGCCTCAAAGCCCAATGTTGATTTGCATGTATACATGTATGGCATCTTCCCTACTCCTTAAAGGCCCAATACACCATTGGGAACATCGGAAAACATTGATGTCCACAGATTTCCTTCTAATTTACAGAGTTTGTAGGTGGTCAATGATAGAATCCTCATGTTGAAATCTTATGGTCTGGGATGCTGTACTTCCCTAGAAATCTTCACTCAAACATTGACAAATAGTTTATTACTCGCAAGTCATAAACTATTTCTTACACTACAGAATGGTGCAAAAACCATGACGGTTTTTTACCTTTTTCTACTTTCTAAGATCACCATCTGAGCTAAAATCTTTTGACCTAAGTTTATGAATGTTCATGTTGCATCTAGGGCCTTTAACATTTTGTAAAATAACTCTACAGTGTACGGCCTTCATACGTTGTGATTGATATTACCGGGTAGTTATAACTTACAGTTCAGTGGCCATTGACATTGAATGTGTGACACAAAGGATTTGGATACTGTGATTAGAGCATGGACTAGAGTCTGACTATAGTCTAGAATAATAAATGCAAACATGTTGCAAACTGCTTACTGAATAGAATGACCAAAATGGAGGGCCCGATGTTTTGATCCTAACGGCAGTTACGGGACCTTTCTCAAAGACAGACTGGAGTGTATTTACTGTGGAGGGATATTCTTTCCCGCCTTCACACCTCACAGATTGTCACCTTAAATGTATATTATAAACCATGCAACTTCTGAGTCCAAGGCATTCTCCTGATGACGGCCAGAGCATACTGGCCGGAACATCGAGTTACCACTCGGGTTCTTCTCAGAACCACACCTCTTCCCTAAAGAGATCTTGCACATGGTGTCACCGCAAACCATTGGTATTTAGTCCTTCCACCATGCATAGCCTTAAAACCTCTACACACCATTTGCACAAATCCAAATTTCGCCCTGCCGAATTTTGTTAAAGTACATGTAACTTAATCAAGTGGAAATAAATACCAGAATCAGACATGCTGTGAACTTTTAGTGCTTGGAATGTTGCCATTTTCATGAAAAGTGGAATTTTGTGTGAATGGTAATTTGAAAACGACTTTTGGAGAAAAAAAGAACATGCTTACCCGCCTTAGCCCCTGCACACCATTTGCACAAATCCAACATGGTCCATTTGCAATTACTGGCGAGATTTGCTGGCACGGTGGCGCTATTGATAATTCTGCTAGGTGCACTTTATATATGATCCTGGAAGCTGACACGGTTTGATGAAAACTTTCTCATTAAGAAGTCCTTGTGTTTCAATCCTAGCAGGACCTTTCTCAAAGAGACAGGCACATAATGAACTGTCCTCTGAATCAGTACTTGAGCAGCTTGGAAGTTGGAACACTATTTTGTAATGCTCTTTGTTTGAGGAAGGTCGTGCACTCGTGCACTCGTGCTACATAAATGTAGGATTGAGTCAGGCCTCTACTGTACATTCTTCAGAGTTTTGTATCACTTCGCAAATTGTCAGTCATTTAAACCCTAAGCTTCAAAGACACATCACAATTGTTTTCCCCCAGCATAGCTGTCTACGAATCGCATTACTCCTAGTGCGCCCTCTGTGGCAATACGACACCCAGGCTGTGACCTTTGACCCTCTGGCATCAGGTGACTTTGATCTTGTCAGGAGGCGTTCCCAGTCATGCCTTCCATAAATCCCCCTTACTTATTGCTTCCTGTATACTCTTATTGGTCATGTTTAGTACATATGTACTTGTAAGCGGTGGGAATCCTGTTGTAGGTATACAAATCCCTCCCTGCCTGCCTGCCCCCCTGCCTGCCTGCCTGCCTCCCTGCCTGCCTGCCTGCCTGCCTGCCTGCCTGCCTGCCTGCCTGCCTGCCTGCCTGCCTGCCCTGCCTGCCTGCCTGCCTCCCTCCCTGCCTCCCTGCCTCCTTGCCTCCTTAGCTCCCTGCCTCCCTGCCTCCCTTCCTGGCTCCCTGCCTCCCTGCCTCCCTGCCTCCCTGCCTGCCTCCCTGCATTCCTGCCTCCCTGCCTCCTTGCCTCCCTCCCTGCCTGCCTCCCTACCTCCCTCCCTACCTCCCTCCCTCCCTGCCTGCCTGTCTGTCTGCCTGCCTCCCTGCCTCCTTGCCTTCCTCCCTGCCTACCTCCCTGCCTCCCCACCTCCCTGCCTCCCTGCCTCCCCGCCTCCCTGCCTCCCCGCCTCCGTCCCTCCCTGCCTCCCTGCCTCCCTGCCTCCCTCCCTGCCTGCCTGCCTCCCTTCCTGGCTCCCTGCCTCCCTGCCTCCCTCTCTGCCTCCCTCCCTGCCTCCCTGCCTGCCTGCCTCTTTGCCTGCCTGCCTGTCTGCCTGTCTGTCTCCTCGCCTGCCTGCCTGTCTCCCTCCCTCCCTCCCTCCCTCCCTCCCTCCCTCCCTCCCCTCCTCCCTGCCCCCTTCCTCCCCCTTCCTCCCTGCCTCCCTCCCTCCCTGCCTCCCTCCCTCCCCCTTCCTCCCCCTTCCTCCCTCCCTCCCTCCCCCTCCCTCCCCCCTTTCCTTCCTTTGTGGTAAAATTAATACACTGCACATTATTAACCTAAACGATTGCTGGTTATTGTCTGAGGCAATGACATGCTGACAAGAGACACAGATCAGGAGGACCCTAATGAATTCAATTCTGCCAGTCTGTACAGGCTGGTGCGGAGAAAGTAACATTCACAGAGCCCTAGTAAGCATTGGATAGATGCCCCTCCTGTTAGTACTTACATGTACTTACTCGTCGTGGTACTGGCAGGCTACAGTTTAAACAATCAAGACCAAAAAGGCCCTATACGATGGATTCTTCCATTACTGGTCTGAGTTTGTGCAAATAAATTATTCTCAGCACATTTTTGCAAAACTCAAGACTATGGCCTAGTTCAATTACTCTGTGGGTTTTTTTCTTCAACATGACAAAGAAATGTCCCAATTACTGGGCCAGACAGCAAGAGTATAAGCACTATATACTTGTCTGTGATTACTAATACCCTCGTCCATTATAGCATTTCCTGTCTCCTTTAATCTTTGACAAGCAGCATTACTTAAGTAGAGGTACTTGTCACATTAAAGATGCATGTACATGTATGGTGTATAGATTCCTCTGAAATAAAAAAAACCCAGATCCTAGCAGGACCTTTCCTAAAGCCACTTAAAGGCAGACCGTAGCAGGACCTTTCTCAAAGGCAGACCGTAGCAGAACCTTTCTCAAAGGCAGATCCTAGCAGGACCTTTCTCAAAGGCAGATCCTAGCAGGACCTTTCTCAAAGGCAGATCCTAGCAGGACCTTTCTCAAAGGCAGATCCTACCAGGACCTTTCTCAAAGGCAGATCCTAGCAGGACCTTTCTCAAAGGCAGATCCTAGCAGAACCTTTCTCAAAGGCAGATCCTAGCAGGACCTTTCTCAAAGGCAGATCCTAGCAGAACCTTTCTCAAAGACAGATCCTAGCAGGACCTTTCTCAAAGGCAGATCCTAGCAGGACCTTTCTCAAAGGCAGATCCTAGCAGGACCTTTCTCAAAGGCAGATCCTAGCAGAACCTTTCTCAAAGACAGATCCTAGCAGGACCTTTCTCAAAGGCAGATCCTAGCAGGACCTTTCTCAAAGGCAGGTCCTATCAGGACCTTTCTCAAAGGCAGATCTAGCAGGACCTTTCATAAAGGCAGATCCTAGCAGGACCTTTCTCAAAGGCAGGTCCTATCAGGACCTTTCTCAAAGGCAGATCTAGCAGGACCTTTCATAAAGGCAGATCCTAGCAGGACCTTTCTCAAAGGCAGATCCTAGCAGGACCTTTCTCAAAGGCAGATCCTAGCAAGACCTTTCTCAAAGGCAGATCCTAGCAGGACCTTTCTCAAAGGCAGATCCTAGCAGGACCTTTCTCAAAGGCAGATCCTAGCAGGACCTTTTTCAAAGGCAGATCCTAGCAGGACCTTACTCAAAGGCAGATCCTAGCAGGACCTTTCTCAAAGGCAGACCGTAGAAGGACCTTTCTCAAAGGCAGATCCTAGCAGGACCTTTCTCAAAGGCAGATCCTAGCAGGACCTTTCTCAAAGGCAGATCCTAGCAGGACCTTTCTCAAAGGCAGATCCTAGCAGGACCTTTCTCAAAGGCAGATCCTAGCAGGACCTTTCTCAAAGGCAGATCCTAGCAAGACCTTTCTCAAAGGCAGATCCTAGCAGGACCTTTCTCAAAGGCAGATCCTAGCGGGACCTTTCTCAAAGGCAGATCCTAGCAGGACCTTTCTCAAAGGCAGATCCAAGCGGGACCTTTCTCAAAGGCAGATCCAAGCGGGACCTTTCTCAAAGGCAGATCCTAGCAGGACCTTTCTCAAAGGCAGATCCAAGCGGGACCTTTCTCAAAGGCAGATCCAAGTGGGACCTTTCTCAAAGGCAGAATCCAGCAGGACCTATCTCGAAGGCAGGGAAAGATGAAAGACCTTTGAATAAGGTCCTGCAAGGGTCAGACCATCATGCCTTGCATACTTTTGCTTTAAGAATACAACCATGACAACATGCTTGAATGCTGGAAGTTCTATTAACAAGATACAGCAATAGACAAGTTGGCAAGGTCCCAAGTCTGCAGGGCGCCAAACAGACACCTGACTAAGGCTGTTTCCGATTGAATTTTCTACGGCTTCAAATCACACGTACCGTAAGTCTATGGAAGCCCTAGCTGGAAGCCACAGCCACTTAGCCAGGTGTAGCCACTGAATTGAGCCTTGGCCTAGACCTACATGTACAAAAAAAAAATCTTGTTTGAAAAGGGCTTATTTACATGTAATGTGTCATTGAAAACAGACTCACAAGCAAGCAATTATTCAGTAGGGTCCTAATAACATTCACTTTTTGGGTGACCGAAATTCCTAAGCAGGAACTACAAGTAAACCGTCCCAAAATTAAGACTAATAATCTCTAGTCATGCTGGACCTCCCTCAATGACAGTAATTGTATGACATCAAAATCGTCTTGGTTTATCTGCCCAGTTACATGTATATAAGACTTGAAGGTTTGCATGGCGGAAAAACTAAGTGGAAGGTTTGCAGTGACACCATGTAGAACTTCTCTTCCAAGAGTCTGGCTCCAGTAATTCCCAGGTGACTCTCTCTCTCTCTCTCTTCAGAGACATTCCCCTTCTTGAAAGAGAAGTGCTACAGTACATGGTGTCACCGCAAACCTTCCTCTTAACCACTCTGATATGCCCATCCAAAATATTCAATTGCATTGCATGGTGTACTTTTCCACAGCCAGAAAGCAGAATACTGATCAATGTGTTTGTTCGTCTCACACATTGGAAGATGGGTTGTATCAACATGATATACTTAGAACCCTGCCCATTACAGTATCTGGAAATACCGTGGTTAGAAAATACATCTAGTTAGGTGTTAATGGAATACTGTAATGCCGTTTACACTGGTGAATGTTTCTGAGAATGAAAACCAAAAATCAGCATCGTCAATCGGCGTGCTACATTTATTTATATCCCAGAAAATCTGTTTCAATTCTGCCACACAATGAAACATACTCATTTCCTGCTGAATGTTTCTCGGTAACGTTTTTCTCTGACTCCGCCGTCGATAATTTTTTGCCGCGGACATTCTTCTGTCATTATGTGCCCATGATTTATTTGATGGGCTTTTCTCTCCCCGGGAAAAAAAAAAAACCTCAATTACCTGCTAATAGCATGTTCCTCTGTTGGCCTACTGGTGGGCTAGCATTGCGGCCCCATGCGGCATTGCAGCCAGAGTCTTGAGGATGTGGCAGGTTTAGAAGACGGAAGTGACGGGTCTTAAGGAGTAGACTAGTCTCCCCGCAGTCACTCTTACTGTCATCACGAGGATCTAATGATGGAGACATTTGACCCCAGAGATGGATGACTGGTTGCCATTTGCTTTGTTCTGTCAGCACTTTTCTTTGCACACTGAATGCCTGCACACATTGTAAAGCTAAAAGATGAAAGCTGCAACTTCTCAATGAAATTGAATGTATTTTTTTTTATTCTGAAACCATTTGCTCAAAGCTTCTGAGGGTTTAAATGTAAGTGATATTCCCAAACCTGTCTCAAAGGCAAAATAGGTGAAAGGTCTTTGAGAGAGGTCCTGCTAGGATTGAAATGTCAGGCTCTTTGCATTTCATTTTTTAACTTAAAATTTAAAAGTAGAACAATTGGAGGGTACATGTATGTCGTGTTTATTATCTGCAATCGGTTTGGGCTTCTGTCTATTGGTTTTTGTCTAGTAAAACATTTCCAAGAGTTTTTTTCCCTGCCTTATTTTTTGACCAATTTGGCTTTGCATTGTGTTACATTTGTATCTATTGATAAGTTATTCTGCCTTTCTGCCTTTGAGAAAGGTCCTGCTAGGATCGAAACGTCAGGCCCACTAAATTTTAGATAAGTTATTCTAATAACTGAGCAGCTTTATGAAAGTGTTTCCAAGTCTCTGGTGGTGATTTATGTATGTATGTATCTACTGTGAATCTGTCAGCGTTTCATGGTCCGTGCTTTCATTTCCCCCATAGTTGAATCCAAAGGCAACTCATTATGCAAAGAACAGCTTTCAAAATGATAGTATTTTAGCCTCATAACATTATGTCAAAGTCTGTAAAAAAAAATGTTCATGTGCAAAGAAAGTCACTAGAATAGACTCTGTCTGGGACAAAGTGCCCTTTTCTGGTCAGACAGTAAGTCTCTCGCTTGACACTCTAGAGGCGCGTGTCCACGGGACAAGCTATTTATACCTCCCTAGCTGCAGGCAGACATCTTAACAACCATTAAGTTCCTCTGTCCCGAATCTGAGGACTAGTAATGCTTACTGGCGGTTCATATCCTTGACTCCAGAGGGCCGTGAAGCCCCGGTGCTCTTGGAGGACATTGGATATACCTTTTTCCTAAAGTCGAGATAGCGAAATCTCCCTGTCTCTCCCCGGGGGTCTCCGCGCCCCTTTTTAAAGCACACGCTTTTTTGGCTTCACCAGTACAAGTCTTGAAGAGTTCTTGCAACTAGCAACAACGACCTACACTGTACACACATTCCCATCCATTCACTCAGCTCTCTTTGCTGGTAACTTGTAATTTTCTTATAGCCCATGTTGACTTTGTACGTTAGTATTTTCATTGTGTCTCTTTCAATCTTGAAATGTACCGTACTTGAACCTGTATGTTCATTTCACTTCCATCCGCGTTATACACTCAAGATTGATTTTTTCGTTATTTGCCTTGCGTTTTCTCTCTGTCTGCAGACACAGTCTCAGTGACGACGGAGGGTTCCTGTACACTGGCAGGTGTATGCCGACAGGTGGATGAGTGTCGTGCCGGTTTCTATTGAGGAAGGAAAACCCATGCACCTGTTACCAGAAGCGATTAAAGATGGCCTCATCTACCCAGTCCAGAAATGACTCCACATTGGATATCAATGTTGAAAACATCGAGAAGGTAGGCCTGAAAGATTGAACTCACTCGCGAGAAAATTATTCGCGAAAGTTTGAGGGCCTGCCGTTTTGATCCTAGCAGGACCTTTTCTCAAAGGCAAAGTTCCTAGCAGGACCTTTCTCAAAGATTGAGAAAGGTCCTGCTAGGATCGAAACATCAGACCCTCTATCTTTTTAGATTGATGTGTTGCAGGTCATTTTAGTCAGTGAGGAATTTGCAGCCTTTTTTTTTTTTAATTCGAGAAAATTTCTTCAATTAAATGTGAAGATCTTCATGGAAATAGGTGAGTGTTCTGTTTGAAATTCTCAATCATACTGAAACAAACTTTACCTAGCATTTGTAGTCCAGGTTGAGCGACTGATTGTCTGGGATATGCCTGCTGAAAGCAGTGTCTCTGTCAGAGCCTCTATTTGATGCATGATTGGGTATTTGCTACGTGTCCCAGTTTGTTGCGGTTCTCAACACCGTATTTCTATATTTGGATATGCAGGCTATTCACCAGCTATACTATGACCCCCACCCAGGGGTGAAAGACTCTGCCCAGAGGTGGCTGCTCGTGGCTCAGAGATCTCAACAAGCGTGGCAGTTCTCCTGGTCTTTGCTCAATCCTGACAAGGTACGCATCAATCCCCAGACCTCACACAGGTGCCTCACCGGCACCCTGATGATAAAACAACCAACGTTGAACAGCCAGGCCACGTATGTATTACTGGACTAAACCAGATGCATTTGTTGACTCACGCCCTTAATCCTTTGCACTTACACATACAAGCGATACAAGCAATACTACAAACTGATGGAATGACTTGAAAATTAAACAAAAATGTACCAATTAAAACAAAAATGTACCAATTAAAGCAAAAATGTAACAATTAAAGCAAAAATGTAACAATTAAAACAAAAATGTAACAATTAAAACAAAAATGTAACAATTAAAACAAAAATGTAAAAATTAAAACAAAAATGTAACAATTAAAACAAAAATGTAACAATTAAAACAAAAATGTAACAATTAAACACAAATGTAACAATTAAAACAAAAATGTAACAATTTAAACAAAATATTTAACAATTAAAACAAAATATTTAACAATTAATACAAAAATGTAACAATTAAAACAAAAATGTACCAATTAAAACAAAAATGTAACAATAAAAATAAAAATGTAACAATTAAAATAAAAATCTAACAATTAAAACAGAAATGTAACAATTAAAACAAAATTTTAACAAGTTTGAGGGCTTGATATTTTGATCCTAGGAGATCCTTTCTCAAAGGCTGTCTTGCTTTTAGCTAGGTCCTTCAGGAATCATAACATCATAACCTGTGAACCAAGATATGGTGATTTCTTTTTCAAAGGAACAATATGTTTTCCTACCCCCCTTCATTCTGTTGGTGTTGTTGTTTTTTTACACGGAAATTTCATCAATTTTTTTTTCTATCTTCATCTCTATTCCCAGGCCACTGAAGTGCAGTATTTTGGGGCCAGTGCTCTCCACACCAAGATCTCAAGATACTGGTTAGTTGTCACACTCCTAATTTAGCTTCAGACCGTCTGGAGATTTCCTGAAGACCTATTTTAAGAAGAATCCGATAAAACTGATCTACATTGGCGATTTTCTGTAAAACTTCTCCACTCCCCCCCTCCCCTCTCCCCATCCTGGCATCGAAATGGTCATCAAACAAAATGTGTGCGCGAAACGTCATTTCCGGGTCGGGTTTTTTTATCACAGCTCAGTGTACGAGCAAGCCACAAGCAAATGTTAACAGAGTATTTCCTGTCCTATTCTGGGGTTTGCAAATGTCATAGGAAATGGGAATGTTAGTGGCTGGTTTGATAGAGAGCTCATCAATTCTTCATCACACTTTGCAAACAGGAGCGAGGTGCACCCTGAGCAGTATGACATTCTGAGGACCCAGTTGTTTCGGCAGATCTTCGCATTTGGAGCCGGAGCTCGTATCGTCTTAACCCGTTTATGTGTCGCGGTGAGTACGCATTCTTTATTGGACTTTGTAGGAAGTGTTCGACTTTTTATCACTTTATTGAGAGACAGACTTTCTGGCAGTCTACAAGATGGCAATCTGCAAGATGGCAATCTTGTTAATGCATGAGGCTACATGTACATGTAGGTACTGAGACATACTGAAAGTTCTGAGAAACCAAGGACTTTGCTATTAAGGCAGAAGTCATTGTATTTTTAGCTTCTGGAAAAAAAATCTTCTCTTTCTCAGATTATCATTCTGGGGTCCTTTTCACACGCAAAAATCATCGCAAGATGGTCTTATAATTTTGTTTTGGAACTTTATATAGAAAAGATTATGAGCCATAGTCATCATAGGCCCTTTTCCAAAACCCGGCTTGGGCTCAGGTTCCGACTTTGTCTTTCTTTCTTTCGTTAATTTATTTACAAGTACAAGGCATGAAAATGGAAGGCCTTTGGCTGTGTAATTTTTTAATGTAATACTGCATTTTGAAAGAGAACTTAAAGTTTCAACTTCAACAGAGAACTCCAACCTGTGTTTTCAGCTTTTGGATAACAGAGACAAAGCCGGAGCCTAAGGCTAAGCCGGGTTTTGGAAAAGGGTCTTAGTTTGCCTGTTCTGGGTTTCATACTGCAAATCATTGGATGATGGTCAACCCTACATGTATGTAGAGTTTGAGTTATACTTGCTGTGCTGTATGCCTCCGAAGTGTGTGAACGATTGAGTAGTCTGCTTCTGCGACTGAAGTAGCTCTCGCTGCTTGTGTACTCTTATGAACTGGTTATTGTTTGAGTGCTGTCCATGAGATGAACCATGCAAATCAACATGCAGTCGGGCAAAGCACTGAGCATACTGCATAATTTACTCTCATTGAAGTCCATTCTCACCGATGCAAATTACCAGGCAATTGGGTGAAGCACTGAGCATACAGTACTAACTACCGGTACATACCGGTACATGTACAAGGATGGGATAAACCTCACTGGTATTGATTCCTGATGTATTGTTTGTTTCCAGTTGTCATCATTTGCTCTGAACACAATGCCTGAGGTGTGGCCAGATGCAGTCAAAGGAATCATTGACACATTCCAACAAACAGACATACCACAACTAGATGTAAGTAGCCTTGCTCCTTCCTTACGGCTATGGCTATGGATGCTGCTACGTGCATGTTCCTATGTGACCGTAGGCTGTACCGAAACCCCATAGCCAAACTATGGCTATAGCCACAGCAATATCTGATTCGTAATCTATAATATCAGCAGCATTGATGCACTTTCCTATTAACTTGTCTGTGATTTTGTAGTTAGTGGCCTAGCGTTTCGATCCTAGCAGGACCTTCAATCAGAGCCTTTGATGAAGGTCCTGATAGGATCGAAACCTTAAACCACTAATAACAATTTTGCATTTTACCACAGGTCCAATGGGTCGGTAAAGAGGTTGGTAACAGATTTACATTTCTAGGGTTCTTGACTACTGTAATTTATCTTTATTTAATTGCAACATACTGATTGTATCGACATACTTGATCCTCCTAAAACATGATGAACATTCTTATTGTTTCATTTCATAAGCTGTTGAATTTCAATTTCAAACTTTACCACACCCAATGGTTGAATGCTTTTGAATGGTCCCCCTACCTCATCATAGATAGTTGACTAGCTGAGTAGGCACCCATCTAAGGGCTGGATACCGGTAGCTCTTAAACCAGAGGCCAGGGTTAAAATCCTGGTCCAGTAAAAAAAATTCAGCTGCTTTCATAATAACTCATGACTTGTATATTCTTCATAGATATAATGATGTTTTGCGTCAAGGAGAATGTAATTCAATGAGGTTTTGCCCTTACTCGACGTGATGAAAACTAAGTGTTTATCACGTCGTGTAAGGGCAAAACATCATTGATTTACATTCTCCTTGACGCAAAATATCATTATATAGATTCTATAATGCAACGCGGTACCCGCCACTATACAATATTCGAATCCACCACACGACCTCGACCAGCTCGGTGGTTCGAATCCTGCCCAAGCTGCCTGAAATATTTTTATCAGGCACCGGGCAAAGCACTGAGCACTCAGTGTTTATCACGTTTGAGTAAGGGCAAAACCTCATTGAATCGTTTATTCTTAAGATAATGTTGAACAAATTAGAGGGCCTGACGTTTCGATGCTAGCAGGGCCTTTCTCAAAGGCGAACCATTAAGATAATGTTGTGAAGTTGATCATTTGAAATCTTTGCTAATTTTTTTTTTCTGACAGGCAACTCATCGGTGCACCGCTTTACTGGAGCTTCTAACTGTCCTTCCCGAGGAAGTAAGACAATAACTTGATTGGATTTAAACCAATCAAAAATGTGTGCATTTCATTTCAACCAATCAAAAATGAGGTATTACGAAATTCAAAAATTCAAAAAACAATCGAATGAAATTCACTTGGATCACAAGTTGGTAAATTGTAAGTGCACTTGTAAATCAATGAGAAATCATGAAATACAAATCTTATTAATCCATAATCAGTACAAAACAGTTTTCAAAGGTCGGATACACATTTATATTCCATTCATGCGACCCAACGTTGCCAAACATTGATAGATTGTCTTGTTGTTTTGTGGTAGGGCGAATCCTGGTTACTCAGCATAAAAAGAAATACTGATTTTGTGACCGTTATTAAAGGCCCTATACAACATTGTTGGTAAAAGTCAAAAGATTGCCACAGTTTGTGTGTTAAACCATTGAAAATTCCGAACAAGAAATCCTTCAAAAGTTTTTGTACTGTTCTGTAGTGTAAGAAGTAGTTGATTACTCGCGAGTATTCAACTATTTGTCGATGTTTGAGTGAAGATTTCTCGAGATGTACAGCATCCCAGACCGTAAGATTTCAACATGAGGATTCTATCATGACCATCTATAAATTGTGTACATTAGAATGAAATCTGTGGACATCGATGTTTTCCGATCTTCCCAATGTTGTATTGGGCCTTTAAGGTAAATTAATGGACATGGAATTGTGTTGTTTTCCTAGTTCCACACAGCGCCTCTGCCTCACGGAAGGAGAGGTACGGTGCGCCATGAACTAGAGAATGGACTGCAACATGGTGAGTGGTCTTTATAAACCAGGCTGGATAGCTCAGATGTTAAGAGTGCTTGTGTACTAACCCGAGGCTTTGGTCCAAAACTCGACACAGTCCAATTTTCTTCGGTCTTCAATGAATTCATTGAATTTCCCCAGTTTCCTTCCTTTTTTCTTCTCAATTGTAGCCTTAAAAAAAACCATGACTCGACAATGTCCAAATTGTAATCTTCAAACATTCCTCTAATTCCATCTTGTGTACACTCTTCTTCCTCCCAGGGGTGTAAGACTTCCGGAAATTTCCTAATTTCCAAAAATGGTGTTATTATTTTAATTTTTTATTATTATAATATTTTTTTTCATTTATCTATTTTTTTTATTTCAAACAGATATCTCAATCTGCTCATTTTTATCTGTTAAAACCCTAAAAACTGAAGGGCGCCTGTACCCCTCCTGTGAATCTCTCGGTTGTGTAAGCGTTCACTCGCAATCGCACAATTGATTGGCCTTCACTGATTTTCAGGAAATGACTTTGTCGGTCACTTACATCCCTGTCCTCCTTCTTCTCCTCCTCCTCCACCTTCTCCTCCTCCTCCTCCTCCTGCTCCTCGTCCTTGTCCTCCCCCTCCCCCTCCTCCTCCTCCTCCTCCTCCTCCTCCACCTCCACCTCCTCCTCCTCTTCCTCATCCTCCTCCTCCTCCCCCTTCCCCTCCTCCTCCTCATCCTCATCCTCATTTTCCTCCTCCTCCTCCTCCTCCTCCTCCTCCTCCTCCTCCTCCTCCTCCTCCTCCTCCTCCTCGTCCTCCTCCTCCTCCTCCTCCTCCTCCTCCTCCTCCTCCTCCTCCTCCTCCTCCTCCTCCTCTTCCTCCTCCTCCTCCTCCACCTCCTCCTCCTCCTCCTCCTGCAGTCATGCCTCTTCTTAAGACGCTCCTGGAGCAGCAAGACTCACCCGATGCGGTCCGTCTCCAAGCCCTGAAATGCTTCTCCAGCTGGGTCCAGCTCAACGTGCCTCTCAGCGACATCGACCCGATCACGGATATGCTGTTCCAGCTCCTTCTGAATCATGAGCTCTTCGATCTCTGTATAGACTCATTGATCAATGTGGTCTGCCAACCTGTCGCCTACAAGTAAGTTCAATTTCATTTACAGATCACAGACGGAAGTCTGTCATCGTTCCTTTATTGTAGGCGGTTTGATTTGCCGTGCTACATATACGTACGGTGATCTCAAAATGTTTAAAAACATTGGCGTCTTTGAAGACTTCTTTGAAAAATGGCAAGGAAAACTGGATCGGGACTTGAACCCGAGACCTCTTGTTTTCCGCACCAGTGCTCTTAACTATCTGAGCTATCCAGCTCTTAGATGGTGGCCTTCCCAAAAAGTCAACTAGACTTTGCTTTGGAAACCTGTTCAATTTGTTCACCATGCAAAAATTCGAATCTTTAGATATCAAAATCTATTTTTTTGTGAAATTGCCTGAATTCTAGTCAGTACAAGTAACTTCTCTGTATTAACAAGTAACATCTCTGTATTACTTTATAAGCATTCTGAGCTTCTGTGCTTTAGTATGGGGGGACACCCAAACCAAGTATATTGGAAGTAAACCTCCTTGTGATGTCTCAATACCTCAATCTCTTCACTAGGTATCCCCTGTCCATCCGCAAAGCCATCAAGCAAGTTCTGCAATTGCAAGATCATTTGTCGTCCGCAGTACAAGACAAAGACATGGTGAGTAGACTCACTCTTTGTTTAGTCCTAGTCACTAGCTATGGCTTCCAATTATGCATGGGTCTATGGAATGTATGAGCCAATGTCCACAGACTCATCAGGTATTTTAGCCATAGCTGAAAGCAGTATATTTCTGTGAACATTTCATTCTTAGCTTTAGTTTTCACAATGCTTTCTAGTCTGATTTGCCAATTGTTATTGCTCTAATTTGTGTGTCGTCGTCTTCAAATTATGTAAAAAAAGTGCTAACATGGAATAAAGTCAATAATGAGATTTGAAGGTTTGCATGGTGAAAATAGCAGGATAATTAGGTTTGCGGTGACACCATGTAAATTCTCTTTTGTGAGTATGTGTGGTTCTGAAAAGAACCGGAGGAACTCGACGTTTCGAACAGTGTACTCTGCTAGTCTTCAGGAGACTGTTGATTCCAACTGGGAGTGTGGCTTACATGTATGTAGTGTAGAGAAGGATCCTGGTGAGGGGATTAGCTCAGCGAAGGGTGAAAGAGGGAACTGTAAAGGCGGGAACAAGGGATGCTGCACTAGTCATTAAGTCATTAATGAGAGTAAAATGTTTACATTTGAAACTGAATCTAATGAATCTAAATAAGTAAAGGATTGATACAAAAAAATTATTTCTTTGATCTCATGAAAATTTGCAGGTGACTATTAAGTGATTGCTTATTGCAGATGTTTTCAATTGTTGATCCGTTCTTTCATTTATGTTCAGGACATTGTGCAAGGAATCTGCCGTCTAGCAGTCTCGCTGGGTGAGAATAACTCCAAGATCTTACTGGAATCGAAAGGCGAGGACCGACAACATGCTGTGGAGTTTACCAACCTCATCATCGTAAGAAATGCAATCATTTATCTGATAGACACCTGCTATACAATCACTTATCTAATGGAACACCTGCCTCCTTCAATACTGCACTCCTTTTTTATATATGCAAAAATGTTGCAAACTGCTTACTGACTAAAATTACCAAAATGCAAATATCAAAATTTAGTGGGTCTGACGTTTCGATCCTAGCATGACCTTTCTCAAAGGCAGAGTGACAAGGACAAATCAGATACATGTACACGGAGGAAGGGGGAAGAGAGTGAATAGGACACGGATGAGAAACAAAGGACAAAGAGTACAGCTGGTAGGGTGAGATCAAAGGGGAGGGCAAGGAGTAGGGTAGGGATTAGTGAGAAGAGGGGGGAAGATCAAAGAGAGAAGCATGGAGGAGTGAACACAAAAGAAGGATTATCAGAAAGCTGCATGGTGTTAGTCATTACCCTCCTGGATGTTGAGACCATGTGGTTGAATAGTCTGAAGACACTTCATTCAAATTTTCTCATGGCTAAGACGGACAGCATTACTACGGTGACCAAGAGATTCTATGCCCAGTACACTCATATCTGATTTCAAATGATCAGGGATTTTTTTTTTTTTTTTTTTTTTGGGAAAATGAAGTACTGTACCTTCATTTCCAAGTCTGGTGATTGTCTCATTGCTATTTTCTTGTTTTAACTCAGGGGTTCACAGCCTTGCCAGGCCACTACCCAGTGGATGAAACGATCAGTAACATACCGTTTGGGTTTTGGTATATCCTGCAGGTGAGTCTGGCCTTTCACCTTTGACCCCAGGGGCGGCATGACATTGGAGTGCCTGATGATGAGTGTGAGACAGATGTCAGCATAGTTTAGAGAACGGATCAGTACGATATGAACCATGACTTGACCATGAATGACGAATGAATCAAAAGTCAGTTTGATATTCAGTTTGACAGTGAACAGTTTTCTAGTTTGGATGACTCATGCGTGTATATCCCTCATGGTTTTCCTCATACATGTTAAGTTGCATTCAAGTCTCTCTATTCATGATGTAAATGGGGGTTTACTGGAATTGCAACAATCTGGTCTATGCCATCCGTATTAGTTTGTTATATGTGACCCACTCTGCAAAAAAAAGCCCCTTAAAGCCCCTACACAACATTGGTCGAGGTCAAAGAATAGCATCCATACGTTGTCTGATCCAACATACATGTATGCATGAAATAGCACACCTGTGAAAAATTTAGCTCAATCCGCCAACCGAGTCTCGAGAAAATTAGTTTCTTGAAAATGCAGCATTCAACGCTGTACGATTCCGAAAAATAGTTTAGATCTCGGTGAGACGTAAATGTTGTAAAGCTATTTCTTTTACTCATTTCTCCCAAAATACAACATTTTAGGCAGAAATATTTCAGTGCGAGGTTTCTACTATAACCATCTTCAAACTATATAAGTTTCATGTAAATCTGTGAACATTACTGTTTTTCGATCTTACCAATGTTGTGTAGGGGCTTTAAGTCATGCCATGTCTTTGTGCGTAATTGGCTGTTCCTCCCAACAGGTTTTTTTTTCCCTTAAAATTTTTGATTTTTGTTGTTGTTGACATTTTGGTATGGTTGATGTCCATTCATAATCAATTGGAGGAACTTACGTTAATTTCTGTCAATAATGAAGAAAAATAGGGCATTTTGAGAGCTTCACCTCGCCACTTTTATCTGCCAGTGTCTGTGAAATGTTTAAATAGCCATTTCTTCATAATGCGTTTAATTTTCAGTGACAGATATCACTACATGAATTTTGGTGGAAATTTAGGTTGTCGAATTCAACGAACGACCGCCATTTCCGTCTGTTGTGCGTACACAAAATCTTCCGTTAAGCGGAACAATTATGCACGCTCTTTAAGCGCGAATCCTTGCTCCGACAGTCCACGAAATGACCTCTGCGCTTACAGCGTCCTGTAAGCGCAGAATTCTGCGTGAAGCAGAGCCATGGAATTTGGGCCCAGATGCCGTTTCCCCCTGTCCGCAAGATCCTTCTTGAAGTGAATCAACCCGTGGCACTTTCATGGACAAACCACAATCTTATCCATTTCCTCTGCCTCCCTCGACACCGATCAGTTTTGGTTAACCTCCACGCCCAACTGTCTCCTCCTCTCTCTCTCTCTCTCTCAGGACGACATCGTGTCTTCAGATCAGGAGGATTTTCAGGAGTACGTGCGCGTCTTTGCACCTGTCTACATGCACCTGGTGGAAGTCATGCTTACTAAAGTGCAGTATCCCCCCGACGAGGAGTACAGCACTTGGAACGCAGGTCGGGTCGAGGGTTAGAGGTCGTGCTATGTCAGACTGTTTCAAGATGGGATTAATGAAACAGGTGGATTGAATATTATCCTGCGGGTGCATACATGCATGTGTGCAGTCGCACCTGTTCAGTTTGTTAGATAACAGGAAAATGAAACGGATGAATCAATAGTGGAATGCATTATGTCTGTGCTTGGACTGTTGTCAAGATAGGTTAATGTAGCCAAATGAAATACACAGGACAAGTGTTAGTAGTTGGGTGCAGCCAAGATGGTAAGAGCAGACGAAAACTTGTCTGTGCCATTTTTCAAAAAATGTATCAAGATCAAGTCTCCAAGAGTACACACTACCCGAAACGTTACCGGCTCTTTTTAGAGCCACACTCCTTCTGGAAAGAAAAGTGCTACATGGGGGTCACTGCAAACCTTCCACCATGCAAACCTTAAAGTTTTGTGTATCAAGATTGGTTTAGAATTCAAAGTCACGGGTTTAGAGTTTCTCCATGTGTTAAGACTACATACCTGGCCCCTGTCTGCATCCAATGTGATACAGATGGCATTAATTTTCAAGATTATATGGGTACTAGCTCATTATTTGAAAAGGAATATTTGGATTTGATAATTTTTAAAATACTACACAAATGCTTTCTAGTTAAAAAAAATTATATACAAAAATGTTGCAAACTGCTTACTGACTAAAATTACCAAAATGTAGATCTCAAAATTTAGTGGGCCTGATGTTTCGATCCTAGCAGGACCTTTCTCAAAGGCAGAGAGAAAGGTTTGAGAAAGGTCCTGCTAGGATTGAAATGTCAGGCCCACTAAATTTTAAAAAAATAAAGAAAAAAAAGCAAAAGAAAAAAAAATAAAAAATCTGGACCTGTCAGGATCTGGACCTATCAGAACCTTTCTCTGCCTATTAGTGAGATCCTGCTGAGAGACAAAATGTCAGGGTTTCTAAATTTCTTCTTTATTTTTGACAAACCAGTGAAGAAACAGTTGAGTCTATTTACCGGTATGCCAAAATTTGGACATGATCAGAATGAACGAAATAACTGAAATCAACTTTTTTTTGGTCTGATTTCAGAGGAGAAAGAGCATTTCCGATGTTACAGACAAGACATTGGAGACACACTGGTAAGTCCTCAGCAAAGATTTCAATCTTTAAGCCGACTGAATTCCACAGAAATGCCGCCTTCGACAAAGGTCTATACGTTAACTTAAAAGCCCTTTGAGCCAACTGATGCATTATTATTATTATAATTAAAATCATTTTTAAAGCGCGAATTCCATTATGCATGTTAAAATGCACTGTACATACAAATTATTAACAGATACGATAAAATAACGTTAAAACAAAAATAACAGTAATTAAGCTAAAATGGACTTACTGATACATAAAACTTAGACAGAAATACACACAAATAGAACGGCATTCAGTATTATACATATATGAATGACAGATACCATTAAACATAAAATAAATAAGTAGATATTAGTCAACAGTAAAATTGCTTAATACACCAAGCATGTAAAATGAAAAAGAAAATATAAAAAGATTAAATAAAATTTGATGAAAGATTAACATTACAGACACAGCAAAAGTTAAAAAGTAAGCATGATTTACTCTAATATCAATGAGTTTATTTATTACACATTAAACATTAAATAAAAACAAATTACATCAAGTTGAAAGCCAGTTAAAAAAGATGTGTTTTTAACAGTGACTTAAAAGTGCATGTGGCTTTTACACATCCTCCTTCCATCTTCGAATGCTCTGTGGCATCTGTAACATTGGACTTTGTTATGGGTGGTGGGGAGAGTTAATCCACTACCTAGTCCCCTTGCCGGCCAGGGAGGAGCATACTAATATCCTTTCCCCACTGCAAACTGCTTAACCCTGAGCTTTGCCGTCCCCGGGTTAAGCTTTTCTTACCCCGGGGTTCTTTAACCCTGAGTTCTGTTCCCATCCGTCGCATCAACCTGGAGTTTCCCTAAACCCGGGGCAAGGAAGATTCCACGCATTTCAGCCGTTAACCCCCGAGATTTCCGTCCTTAACCCTGGTCTTGAGCAGGATTAACAATCCTTGGTGTAACGGCCTACCTTTTTGTCTTGACCCGGGGCGGGAGAAGTGGAGTGGGAAACCTCCTGGCAACCATTTCCAACCCGGGGTATCTTGGGGTTGAGGCTTGCCGTTACCCCCGAGATAACCCGGAGATTTGGTAGTGGGAAAGGGGTTTTACTTACTTACTTACATGTACTTACTTACTCACTGCCCGTTATGCCTCCTGGCATGTAGGGCAGCAACAAAAGCTCTCCACTCCTGTCTGTCTGTCCCGGGCCTTTCTCTGGAGTGATCCCCAGGTCTGGCGGAGATTTAGTCATTTCATTTTCTACGGTCCGTCGCCAGGTGTTTTTTTTTGGGGGGGGGGGGCTGACCCCGTCTTCTCCATCCTTCATGGGTGCAGTAATGACCTCTTGGAGCACACCGCAGCAGGTGATCGAAGGTCCGTTCTAAGCCCCGGACCTACCCAGGGATGAAACAGGTCCTGCTAGCATCAGTCAGACCAACTAACACCTAGAATCTCGTTCTCTGTTTCTTCGTTTGTAGATGTACTGCTATACTCTCCTTAGGGAGCCACTGTTGAACCATCTCTATGCAATTCTGAGCAGGATTCAGGAACAGCAGCTGCCTTGGCAGGTAAGTCAAACCAGTATGCACATTGCACAATGAAGGAATTGTTACCCTCTCTAGACCCTAAAAAACCGTCGCTGTGTGATTTCCAAAGTGTTAAAGTTTAGCATCGGTAATAATCACTAATGACTTTATGAAGAGCCTTTAGTGACTTGGCCCATAGTCACAGTGACTCTATGAAGAGCCTTAATCTGTCTTGAAAGAGTACGAGTTACCGGCTCTTCCCAGACCCACGCCTAAAAACCCCAGAAAAATCCACTTGATGTAACTGCGGGCATTCTGACTTTAAAATCCCATCCGGAGAAACCGGTTCTCCTCAACAGCGCTACACTCACTCTGTACAGAGATTACCGTACACACATGCGATCTTCACTCTCCATTCTTGAACAGTCCTTGTCCTTTGATCTCTGTGCAGCAAGTTGAAGCCTGCTTATTCGCCTTCCGGTCCATCGCCGAGGGAGGTGACTATGGCGACGACCAGTGTGTCTCCGACTTGCTGACCCTCCTCGCTCAGGTCAACATGTCGCATACGACGTTAGCCTCCACTGCCTTATATATGCTTGGTGAGAAAATTTGTTTGGAAAAGTAAAACGTGCCATGGCCTGCCTACTGACTGCAAATTTGTGACTGGTTCTGCAAAAAAAACCCATAGTCAAGAAGAGCATGAAATGAGCTTGATTTTGATGCAGGTTTGACCTCTGTAGCATGTTCCAATCCTGAAATATATTGAAATTCATGTAGTGATCACTGCACCGAAAATGAAATGCCTTATGGAGAAATGGCTATTTAAACATTTTACTGGCGGATAAAAGTGGTAAGATGAAGCTCACAAAGTGCTCTATTTTCCATCTTTATTGATGGAAATTAATGGTTCCTGATTGAACATCAACCATATCAAAACGTCAGAAATCAAAAATGTTAAGGGAAAAAACCAACCCTGTTGGGTGATAGAGCTGATTACGCACAAAGGCATGGCGCGACTTAAGGGTTTTTTTTGCATAGCGGATCACATTTACAATGTACCGGTATTTGCCATTTCAATGCCAGCTGGCAAAATTGTATGTTAAAAAGGCAAAATTGTATGTTAAAAAGGCAAAATTGTATTTTAAAAAGGCAAAATTGTATGTTAAAAAGGCAAAATTGTATGTTAAAAAGGCAAAATTGAATGTTAGGACTACGATTTTTCGCTTACTAGTCATACATACCTAAAACTCTCACCCATCAACATTGAAAGTTCAATACAATATTGATTTCCATTAAAACATCCATAGCTATCTATAATCATATGCAGTTTTCTTTAGTTAAAGGAGTTGTAAGAATTTAGCTGCTGATTCATATTTCCCCCGTTTTTATTTTTTGGCAAAGAGATGCTCAATTGGTTTGTGTCCCTTGTGAACAGGTGCCTACTCTGAATGGTTAGCAGACACACCCGATGCCTTAAGGACAGTCGTACCTGTTCTACTCACAGGTAAGACCGGGACTTAATGAGCACCAGTCAATGTGGCAAGATCACTTGTATAACACCAAGCACAGGATCTCTCTGAAACAAGAACCGAGGCCCCTCCCCTTCTGCCTCTGATGAGGCCTGTCCCTTCTGGCTCCGATGAGACCTGTGATCGATTTCATCAAACTCGTCATAACTAACGATCAATCGCAAGACAATGAGCGATACACAGAAACCATAGTCCCATCACAGCTTACAATGGGTCATCCATCGTACGTTGAGTTACGATGCATCGTAAGGCTTTGTGAAATCCAGCCCCTGGCCCTTCTGCCTCCAATGAGACCTGCAGTCGATTTCACTAAATCAATCCCAACTCAAAAACAATCGCAAGACAATGAGCGATGCACAGAAACCATAGTCCCATCACAGCTTACGATGGGTTATCCATCGTACGTTGAGTTACGATGCATCGTAAGGCTTTGTGAAATCCACCTTCTGGTCCTTCTGCCTCCAATGAGACCTGCAGTCGATTTCACTAAACCAATCCCAACTCGCAATCAATCGCAAGACAATGAGCAATGCACATAAACCATATGGCCCATCACAGCTTACGATGGGTTATCCATCGTACGTTGAGTTACGATGCATCGTAAGGCTTTGTGAAATCCACGCCCTGGCCCTTCTGCCTCCAATGAGACCTGCAGTCGATTTCACTAAACCAATCCCAACTCGCAATCAATCGCAAGACAATGAGCAATGCACAGAAACCATATGGCCCATCACAGCTTACGATGGGTCATCCATCGTTAGTTGAGTTACGATGCATCGTAAGGCTTTGTGAAATCCACGCCCTGGCCCTTCTGCCTCCAATGAGACCTGTAGTCGATTTCACTAAACCAATCACAACTCGCGATCAATCGCAAGACAATGAGCGATGCACAGAAACCATAGTCCCATCACAGCTTACAATGGGTTATCCATCGTACGTTGAGTTACGATGCATCATAAGGCTTTGTAAAATCCAGCCCCTGGCCCTTCTGCCTCCAATGAGCAAATTGTACAAACCATGGAGCATCTTCCTGTCTGCCTCCCAGCTAGAAGAGTGGTGCACACTCGACGATCTTTAAGTCTAGGACACCTTGGTCTAGGATGTGTCTGCAGCGCTGGTAGGGTGTAGTGTAGCGACTTGATAAGGAAAAGAAGAATGATCCTTGCCCAATCAGCTAGCGGAATAAGGCCACCTCTCATGTCACCAAATGGACATTTGGGTCACCATGAACTAAACGTTTTTGGTATAGGTATAGTTGGTGTAGTTTATTTTCACATCATCGCACACAAATTTAACAATGGAGTATAGAGCAATCAGTGATGTGAAGGTTCCAGATACAAAGCAAATGCTTGTCAAGACCTGGAGCCTGGGACTTCAAGTAGTAAATGGATTAATGTGTGTTTAATGTAAGATAAAAACGTAATTTAATAAATCAAAAATAAATAAAAATAAATTGAAAAATAATTCAATAAATTGAAAAGGAATAAAAATAAATTAAAAATAATGTTATAAATTAAAAATAAATACAAATAAATTTAAAATAATTTAATAAATTAAAAATAAATAAAAATAAATTAAAAATAAGGACTGGATTGGATTGGGGAAAAGTGAGTAGGAAAAAGAAGAGAAAGTTGTTCTTTTTTGCTTGGATGTTTGAAGGACTGAATGATCCTGAGCTAGCTGCTCCGGCCACGATGTCACTGAAGGACATCTGCTTTGAGTGCCGTAAGGAGATGAAGCCGTTTGCAGAGACAATCCTCAACGCAAGCCAGGAGGCCTTACGGAGAAACACTATCAAGGTCAGTCACCTTCAACCTTTAACATCTAACCCATATCCGCCTGACTGGTCACAGCACATAAACAGTGTTCCTGCCTAAGCCCCTATCACACTCAAAAAATAAAACAATGACAACTTTTCCAAAACATAAAAACTCAGACAAACTTTACGGCAGTGGAAAGAGTATGAAATTTACTTTATCATAATACAAGAAAATCTAAAATTTCATAAACCATATGAACAGAACAGTGAATGGGATTACACCATCATTTTCACAAACCTAAAAATAGACCACGGAATTTCACGTAGTTCGGCGTTTGTAGCTTTTCTGCATCCATGAGAAATCCAGTAACTCGGCGGATGTGGGTTAACCATTGACATTCAATCTCCCTTTCAAGCATATTAAGATGGGTGTAAGTTGATGACTGTGGCTTGTTATTGAAGGCTGATTGTATGGTTATCCTCTTCTTTAGGACAGACTGTTAGGAGAAGTCATAAAGGGGTAGACATTAGCAGCCTTTTCATTTTTCTTGACAATGGAAATTAGATTCACTTGATTTGCATCGATTGGGAATCTGCCATGCCATGCAGGAATTTGACTATACATCAGGAAGGCAAACTTTCACTGAATAAATTATCAAATTAAATGCAAAAAAGACTGTTGCGAACTGCTCTCTGACTAAAAATGACCAGCAATACATAAATCTCAAAAGTTAGAGGGCCTGACGTTTTGATCCCACCGGTAGCAGGACCTTTTGCAAAGGCAGTATCAATTCTCACTATTAATTTCTGTCATCAACAAAATAAAAGAAAACTGACTCTTTTTTAAACAAATTGAAAGTAATCAATACAAAAAATAGTAATATCCGTCATTGGTCTTGATATTGACAATGTTTATTTCTGATTTTTTTTTTGTCACGCTTCAGGCCAGAGAGAGTATCCGCCTCATGTCCATCGTAGGCTTTGTACTATCCACGTTATCACTACAAGAGATCCTGAGCTACCTACAACTCATTCTGACTCCTCAGCTACAGATCCTGGAAAGTGCCATCAACGAACAGGTAAACACTGAGACCAACAAACAAACCAGTACACTGAACGAGTCACACGATCTTGTAAGGACTTATTCATGAGTCTTGTTTATTTTAGCAATAATGGTAATAAACTGATACAGATTTTGCAAACTGCTTATTTTCTAGAATGACATGAATTTGTACAAGTCGTGACAAGTTTGTAGGCCTTGCACTTTGAAGCAAGAAGAAAACATTCTCATGGCAGAATTCTGGCATCTTAATGTCAGGCCCACTCACTTTTTACAAATGGATTCTGAAATGTTAACGTATTGTTATGAATTCTGTGTTTTGAAAAATCACAGGATTCCTTACATGGAAGTAAACCAATTGACAAATCATTGAAATTCAATAAGGTTAATATCATTTGTAACAAAGATTCAGGATTGCATCAACTTTTATGTGGGAATGTGATGCCTTATCAAACAAAGAAAAAAAAATGCCTTTTTTGAACATTTTTTTAGAATCCCAAATAGTCAACAAGTCTTTGCCGGAGTGGGGGCACTAATCAGAAGCATTCAACCATTAACTACTGTGTATATCTCCAGGGAACATGCCCATATTCACACAAAAAAACTTTCACAAAAATTGATTTATTTTGTGAATAGTTCCCCTTTGTTTTAACAAATGATATTGAAGCTATTGAAAAAAATGGCAAAGAAAACTTTGACTGGACCGGGACATGAACCCGAGAGTCGAGACCTCTGGATTAATGTACCAGTGCTCTTCCATCTAAGCTATCCAGCCCTTAGATGGTGGCCTTCCCTAATAGTCAACTAGATTCATTCAGAGTGATATACAAAAATGTTGCAAACTGCTTTACTGACTAAAATGACCAAAATGCAAATTTCAAAATTTAGTGGGCCTGACGTTTCGATCCTAGCAGGACCTTTCTCAAACATCAGGCCCACTAAATTTTGAAATAGATTCATTCAGATTCAAATGCAAACAACCGATTGTTATAAACTCTGGCTACAGCAGCTCGGGGATCACACAAAGTGGATGCAGCTTTCTCAATTCAAGTCAAACAAACAAAAGGAAAAACTGACTGGGAACTTTTGAACAAATTGAAAAATTGGCAAAGGAAACTTTGACTTGCTATTGAAGCTAGAAAACTGAAGCAGTTGGAATGTCAAGGGTGAATTCATGGAAGGGATAAGGAAGAGGATTAGTTTGATGAACCCTGGTTGTTACTTAATGAAATGTAGGAAAAAGATGCAAGCCACTCCTCCAACAAAGACACTTCAGGGTCTTGCAAAATAGGGCCATCGCCATCTGGGGTAGGTGCGATGCATTGTGGGATTGTGACAAATGCATGTTGAGGTATGCCCAAAGCATGACAGGATACAGACCAGGTGCATGTTGGGAAAGGAGGCATGGCAGTTGTCTGGACATGCTCAGGAATCGATAAGTCATGAATTATTGTTTACTTAGGCCATTTACAAAATGAAGGCTTAGACTAAACCTGAAAATCCAAGAATTTGAAGGTTTGTTGGCTTGATACAAGTAGGTGCTGAGTATTCACCAAGAAACTGGGACCAAACGCTTGTTTCTACATGCCTGTGAAATTATTACGGGTACGAGAAATAACGACCGAAGCCTAAGCCCGAGCGTAAGCCTTCATTCCGTAAACGGCCACAAATATATCTGACTTTACATGGCATATTGAACATTTTATTTTTTGTTTTTTGAGAATGTCAAGCAAACCAGGAAGCTATACAAGCATGGAAAATATAATCTGTGCATGATTTATGAATTGAATGAATCAATTATCTTAATTCTATTCAGTTTTTAATTTTGAATTCACTTTTGTTAGTTTATTGATCAAAGACATATTTGTTTCATCCTCCCCTAATATTTGTTTTCAGCAGCCCACCCCTCTGACAAAGTCCACCATCCTTCTCAAGCTCAATATGCTCTCCAATCTGTGCTCGACCCTTGACCCCAAACGGCCCGATCGATTGGAGATAGAGGAGGATTCTTTGCCTGCCAATAGGTCGATGGGCGGAGGGGATGAGCCGCAGCCTGTCTTGTTGATACTGCAGCAGACTTTGCCCATTCTACAGAATCTTCTCAGCATCTGGATCTCAGACACAAGTGTTGTGGAGGTACTGATCACACTGTACCAAATAATTGCTCAAATTCATACAAAGAGGTTTTATTTTTTTTCCAATACAAGCAAGACCTTTTTTTTTCAGACAGAAATTGATTCATTGATTTTTAGATTAAAATTTTGACTTGAATGAAGTTTCTAACTTCAACCGTGTTCAACTTCAACCATTTGTTAAACCTAGTTATTACAAGTTTCATCTGACTGGTTTTGGGTTTAGGCTGTGTGATTTAATCAGGAATTCACCAGTCAGTTATGAAGTTTTGACTTGAATGTAGGCTTGGATTATAAGGTTACAAATTGATGCAGTCTGCGTTTTAATCAAGTTTATGGTTTATGATTAATGATAACCCTATTTTTTCATGTTTTAACCAGGTCTATGTTTTATGATTAGTGATAACCCTAGTTTTTTCATGTTTTAACCAGGTCTATGGTTTATGATTAGTGATAACCCTAGTTTTTTCATGTTTTAACCAGGTCTATGGTTTATGATTAGTGATAACCCTAGTTTATTCATGTTTTAACCAGGTTTATGATTAGTGATAACCCTAGTTCATTCATATTAACATGTTTATGGTTTAGGCCGTGTGTGATTTACTGAGACGAGCAAGCAGAACTCTACTGGATGACCTGCAACCCATGGTGCCCCAACTAGCCGAGCTCATTGCCACCATCTACAATGCTCTACCCCAATCGGCTATCCTTGATCTTGCTAGACAGGTAGGACAACGACTCTTCGATTCTTATCTCTCTTGGCAATGAGCCAGCAAAATCTCCCCCAGATACCTAATCACGGTTGAATTTGAACGTCCTCATCTCTGTAAATACCGATCACTTCCTTGCCCTCTACTTAACCTTCAACCATATCAGACAAGGGCCTTGCTAAAGTCAGGTTTAGAGATTTTCTTGATTAGTTTGTATTAATTGGGGCTCGCTCATTGTCTTTTCCTTGTTCCCAGTGACATAATTGTTGTCCTTTGGCATCACAGACTCTGTCCTATTGATCTCTCTTGGTCTCACTTTTAGGTCAGTTCTTTATCTTTCAAGATTGCCTGTTGACATTTTGGCATTTTGTAGGCTGGATGTTTTTGTCTAATCTCTGTAGTTTTTTTTTTCCCATGACTTTGGCAAAACATTTTGATTATTCTTGCCTTTGAGAAACATCTTGCCAGGATCACAAGATTAGCTATATCTTTAACAAAAACTGAACAATTCTAACGGCTCACAGATATAACATGATGTTATAGCTGTGAACCATCCAAGTCCGCCACACGACCTCGACCAGCTCGGTGGTCAAGTGGACGTCTGCACTAGAAAGCGAGAGTCGCGGGTTCGAATCCCGCCCAGAGCTGCCTGAATTTTTTTTATCAGGCATCGGGCAAAGCACCGGGCATTCAGTGCTTATCACATCGAGCAGGGCAAACCCTCATTGAATTAAATTATCTCAAAATCTAGTGGGCCTGACATTTCGATCCTAGCAGGACCTTTCTCAAAGACAGACTCTGCCTTTGAGAAAGGTCCTGCTGGGATCGAAACGTCAGGCCCACTAGATTTTGAGATTTGCATTTTGGTAATTTTAGTCAGTAAGCAGTTTGCAACATTTTTGTATATCACTTTTTGAATTAAATTGTAATGGTTACCATTGAATATAAAAAATTAAGAGGGCCTGACATTTCGATCCTAGCAGGACCTTTCTCAAAGGCAGAATGACAGGGACAAAAGTCACACAACAAAAAGGAAGGGGAGAGTAACATGGGACATGGATGATGAACAGAGGACATAGCTGGTAGGGTGAGATCAAAGGGAAGGGCAGGAGTTTGGGTAGCCAGGGATTAGGCAGTGGAAGGGGGATACATCTAAGGGAAAGGTTGAGAGGCGTGGGGGAGTGAAGACAAAAGATGGATTATTGGAGAACATGCAATGTGTTAATCATTCCCCTCCTGGATGTTGAGGACATGTGGTTGAATTGAACTTCAGTTTAATTTAATAAGAACTTTTATATATATTTTAAAATAGAAACTTGGAATTTATAATTGTTTTAAAACAAAGAGTATGTATGATGTCTATCACAAGAAGCTCCAGTTGTTATCTTGGTCCAGTCAGACTTTATATGTTCTTTGATTAACCATTGAGGCATTAAACGTAATGTTTTCGTTGATTTGGACTTGTTCTTCCTCTAGATAATCACCCTGTTTGGCAGCAATGAGGATGTGAGCGCTGCAGTGGGAGCCATGTTTGTGGAGCTGTGCTCTAAAACCATCACGTTCTTCCCATCAAGTAGGTCTTGTCTTTTATGCTTCTGCCTTTGAGAAAGGTCCCGCTAGGCTTGAAATGTCAGGCCCTCTTCATTTTGGATATTTGCTTTTTGATATTTTTGGGGTGATTTTGTGTCGAGGAGAATGTACTTCAATTGCGGTTTGCCCTTACTTGACGTGTAATTAACACTGTGGTCAGTGCTTTGCACGATTGTCTGCTGAAAAAAATACAGGCAGCTCTGGCGGGAATCAAACCCACAGATTTATACTTCTCCTAGCATGGTTGGTTGGTTAGAGGTGACATGAAGGTTTACTTGGTGGAATCACAATGTAAGAGTGTTTCACTTGGGTTGTTTTGTCTTTTTCTTTTTCTTAGGGGCAAGGGAGCACACAGATGTAGTGGAGACCTTTATGGCAGTCTGTTCTGTGGTACGTTTGATGGTTTATGGTATTTCAATGAATTGGATGGATGAATTATTCATAGATGGATGAATTATTCATAGATTGATGAATTATTCATAGATTGATGAATTATTCATAGATTGATGAATTATTCAAGTAGGATGAATTATTCAGAGATGGGTGAATCATTCATAGGTGGATGAATTATTCATAGATGGATGATTTATTAATAGATTAATGAATTGTTCATACATTAGATGGATGAATTGTTCATAGATGAAATTATTCATTGCTTAATGGGTTATGTATTGATTAATGAAGTATGCATTGATGAATGAATTATGCATTGATTAATGAATTATTTATCAACAAATAATTTAATCATAGGTTAGTGAATTATTGATTGAATTGTATTATTAGTTATTTGGTTTATATTTATAAAAAAAAATTGGGTTCAATTTGTATTCACTTTTCCTGGCATTACAGGGAGGGAGTACCAGTATTCTAATTGAATTAATATTAGACAAAAGCTAATTTTTTAATCTTATGAAAAGTTAAATGCTGTGCTAATAGGACCTACTTTGACAAAGCTCCTGCCAAAGATGTTAAGCCCTCAAAAAGGTTCACTTTACATTCTAATCAGCAAGCTTGTTTTCATTGGACTTTGCAGCTATTGAAGAAGCAGAATTGTGTCTTTGCTCGTGAGGGCTGCAACCCCGCTGCCATCTTTCAGTGTGGTCTGATGTCCATCACGCTGCCGGAGAACCCGACCATCAAGAGCACATGTAACTTCTTTGTAAGTGCACTGTATGTACAGGGCCACTGCTAACCCTGGCCTGTCGTAGAAAACCTGGCTAAGACTCCGGCTCTGGCTCTGTCTCTGTCGTCCATAAGCTGAAAAACACCGGACCGTGGGTTCTTTGATGAAATTGAAGTTCGTGAATCTCTTTCAAATTGGAGTATTTTCCCCAAAGCCAAAGCCAAGGGGTCCTGCTTCCATGCCTGGCACTTTCAAACCGATGAAAGTGATGGAGACGAAGCTGGAGCCTGAGCCTAAGCAGGGTTTAAAAAAAAAAAAGGGCCCCAATCCACCGACATCCTTTTTCTTAGAGCGTCCACAACTTTGGACCTGAATAGTAATACCATGTTATCAAGGAGATCAAAAACCAAGAAACGGAGATGGGCAAGGCACCTCGCTAGGAGACAGGACAATAGACGGACCAACAACATAACAGACTGGACACCAAGGTTAAATGTAAGGGGAAAAGGACGGCAATATAGAAGGTGGCTAGATGAAATCAGGGAACATGGTGGCATAAAGTGGAAGCAACTGGCTGAAGATAGACTAGCTTGGAGAATCGGTGAAGAGGCCTTCGTCCAGCAGTGGACCGAAATAGGCTGAACAGAACAGAAGAAAAGAGAGAAGACAGAGGGGTGGGGACAGAGAGAAGAGAGGTGGAGGCACAGACGAGGAAGGAGAGAGAAGAGAGATTGAGACGAGAGAGAGAAGGAAGAGAGGTGGAGAGATAGAAGAGAGAAAGAAAGAGGTGGAGAGAGATGAGAGAATGGTGGAGAGAGAGAAGAGAGATGAAGAGAAGTGAGGCAAGATGGGAAAGAGAAAAGAAAACAGAACGGTGTTCCCCATGACACGGCCCACTGATTATCCAGAGCTCAGCCTGTTTCACTGATTCCTTTTGGTTTTACCCACACACAGATGCCAACTTTTACGATTGAGGCGTAGTGTTTACAATTTGTTCAGTCCTTTTACGGTTGTACGAATGAGGCGTAATGTTTACAATTTGTTCAGTCTTTTTACGATTGTACGATTGAGGCGTAATGTTTATGATTTGTTCAGTCCTTTTACGATTGAACGATCCCGGCTGAGATTTTTTTACGATTTCTGATGCCAGGGAAAGAAAAGCATATAAATGTCCTCAACAACGTGATGGAATGTAAGCTAGCCCAGCACCAGAACCAGCCTGGTGTTGCGTGCAATAGAAATGTGTCGCTGGTATTCTGCAATTTGATGTGTATACATTGTGTGAGTAGCATCGGAAAACCAGTGAAGTAACTTCCC
The DNA here is from genome assembly GCA_949987565.1 of Luidia sarsii. NCBI lineage: Eukaryota > Metazoa > Echinodermata > Asteroidea > Paxillosida > Luidiidae > Luidia > Luidia sarsii. The sequence continues at coordinate 11,566,433 of OX465113.1, forward strand.
TTTGATCTCACCCTACCACCTTTCCTCTTTGTCCTTTGTTTCTCATCCGTGTCCTATTCACTCTCTTCCCCCTTCCTTCGTGTATATGTATCTGTTTTGTCCTTGTGACTCTGCCTTTGAGAAAAGTCCTGCTAAAAAAGTCCCACTAAATTTTGAGATTGGCTGTAACTTATTGTAACTGCAACTGTACATTTCATCTTAGATGTCCTTCATCGCTCAGTCCGACCATCTCCCAGTATTATCCGAGGCACTCACTCAACACGGCAGATCCTTACTGGAGTTGGTTGTCAAGGTAACCATTCAAATCATTCCATCTAATATTAAGTTTGTCTCTCGGCATTAGAGGTCCCAGATCAGTGTAGATTCATTCTAGGTGTTCAGGACGGACACGATTAACTCAATTTTTTGAATAAAATAATTTTAGTCAGAAGATGCAAACAGAGCATTATTTTTCTGAACATTGAGTGACTCAAGGGTCTTAACTTCTGAGAACCACAAGAACTCACACAGAGATATAATTAGTGCATGGTTTCTTCACAAATTGGACTAGCTGGATATTCTCATCTTACAATTCCAAACGTCTATGAAAATATCAAAGACAATTTAACTCGGACTGGGAACCTCTGGTTTGGCATACCAGCAATCTTACCGTCTGAGCTATCCAGCCCTTTGATGGTGGCCTTCCCAAATAGTCAGCTATCTTGGATGGGGTGGGGATCGATGCCAATTCAACCATTTACTGCCTTATATCTCCATGGATCATGCTCCCATTTTCATTCAGATGCAAAACAATCCTCACAAAAATTGATTTATTTTGTGAATAGTTTCCCAACTATCTTTGCCGGGGTGGGGGGCACCAGTCAGAAGCATTCAACCAGTAACTTCCTGTATTTCTCAAGGGATCGCACTCCCATTTTCATTCAGACAACTGGTTATAAACCTGGCGACAGCAGTTTGACACAAACTCCTGTCAAATGGTGCCACCAATTCTTCCCTGATCAAATGCCTTCATTTCATTCTCTATCCTCCCCCCTCCCCTCACCTCCTCCCCTTCCAGGCCATCGGTGGTGCCGCTCCAAGGACTGTGGTAGAATCCATGGCCGATGTCATCTTCACTCTCAACAAGCATTGCTTTAATCATCTGACTACGTGGCTGAGGGAACTCATGCTTAGTCCCGATCTCAACCTGCCCAGAGTCACCAAAGATCAACGGGAACACTTTGCCAAGACAATTCTCAGGTGAGTTCTGGAAGGTTTTTTTTTTTCCTTTTTATCTTACCGGGTCATTTTCACCAAATCTGGGTTTTTATCAGGTTCTTCTTAGTGTCTGTGTTCCTTTTCCATCCATTTTTAAAGGCCCAATACAGCGGTGTCATCGAACTTCTCAAGTTTGATAACGGCAGATTGACTTAAAACCATGCTGAAAATGACCGAATTATCTCAGCATTTACTTGATCAATGATTCTATATTGCACTGATTTCCTCCTGATCTAGAATACGACACGGCGCTTTTATTTCATCGTGAATTTCTTATAAGTATACAACATTGGTAAAGGTCAAACATCCCAAAAAAGCATTCCTGCGAAGGTTTTAGCTCAAATGGTAATCTGAGAAAGTAGAAAAAGGTAAAAAAAGTCACAGTTTTTGCACCATTCTGTAGTGTAAGAAATAGTTTATGACTTGCGAGTCATAAACTATTTGTCGATGTTTGAGTGAAGATTTCTAGGGAAGTGCAGCGTCCCAGACCGTAAGATTTCAACATGAGGATTCTATCATGACCATCTACAAACTGTGTAAATTGGAAGGAAATCTGTGGACATCGATGTTTTCCAATCGTCCCAATGTTGTATTGGGCCTTTAAGTACAAGGCAGGAAAGAGGGAGGCCTCTGTGTTTAGATAAGACTCGAAGGTTTGCACAGTGGAAATACCGGTACTAAGTGGAAGGTTTGCAGGTGCATGTATGATGGATGGCCAGTAGACAACGTGTGCGGTACTTGATTACGACCCATACATGTATGTGCCCTTTAAAAATTACATGATGGGAAAAAGGTAAATTGGAATAAGTACATGTAGATTCTTAAGTGGGGTCACACGGTGTCATTGACCTGATTGAGGTCATCGGAGCCATTTATTGCACCTGTATACTTTCTCTGCAATATCATACAGGTACCGGGAATGTAGTTCACTGATTTAGTTCACTGAAATTCGGACTCATGATCATGTCACCAATGACTGTAATGTGACAGGTCTGCCCTGTCCATCAACTGAACTTGGGTTTGCAACCTTGGCCTGTAACTGCAAGCCCTGGTTATGCAGCTGAATGGACTGCCTCTGATCTGTGATCAGCCTATTGCTATTTTCTATTGGCTTGTTGAGCAAGGAATGCATTGGTTGGGTCAGTCAAAGTTGACCATTAAGCTGACTTTTGGGCTGACCAAGTTATAAGCCAAAGGTATTTTGTTAGTTCTTTAATGCCCTTGGTTTTCCACTGAAACAAAGCCAAGACCAAATTATTTTGGGGGGTTTTCAAGAAATTGCTTACAATTTTGCACTTAATTTTTTTTCTTTGTTTCTGATAAACGAAGACAAATGGAAATTGTGGAATATCTTGACATGATGAATATTGGGAGATTTTCTTTCCTCTCTTTTTTTTTGGTTAATTTCTTCCTCCCAAATAGAATCAGTTATTAAATCCAGCAGACATTAATGAGGGATGAGATTCTTCCGACTTTTAGCGGAATTCTGACATTGGAACTTCTGACTTATAATTTCAGTTCCGACTTTTTCTGATAAGTGGTCCGTAAAAAAAAAATGGTCAAAAAACCCCAAAAATAAATAAATAAATGGTCCCCCCAAAAAATTGTCAAAAAAAATAAATAAAAATAATACAAGAGAAGATATTCAAAGTTTCCTGTTATAGTCTTATAATAAAAAATATGCTACGACAGTAGTAACACATCATATGATAAATGTCAGGCAATTTCCAATACCATGCAATTTCCAATACCTTTGACACTGATTAAACGACTGAAAACTTAAAAATGATATTCAAATGATGATGTTTTGCTTCATAAAAAGATGGTTCAAGTGGTCAGAAGTGGACTCAGATTGCATCACAGAGCGTCTATAATCCAAAATTGTTAGGGCCTTTAAGCGGGCCCCGAACCCCACACCGTAAGGGCTTCGCGCTTTGCACTCGCTTGCCAGGACGGACAATTTCAGATATTTTCATTTGGAGAGAACCTCATCCCTGCTTAATCCAAAGGTTACGGTATTGATAGAGGGACCGATGAACATTCAATGAATTGTTTAGCGAGTCTTTTAATAGGACGGAAAGAATGGCGATCCTGGGGGTGTATTTCCTCACGTAGCAATGTTTGCAGAGTCTTAACCTTCTCTGCCACCGAATACAAGTGATTGTTCTGGTGGATTATGACCCTCAAACCCCAGATTGCATCTTGACAAACACATCATTTTATAGATTGTTTGACAAGTTTGAGCAAAAAATAACCCGAGTCAAAAGGTGGCTTGACCTTCTGCTCATCTTGATATTGTGGGCTACACTTTCCAAAGGTTATATTTTTGGTTGTGTTTATTTAGATAGATAAACAAAAATTGCACGCAATGAAGGGTTTTGCTAACCATTTTTTTTTAAGAGGGTTGTCTTTTTATCAGAAGTGTTTGCATGGGTTTTTTTTATCTCATCATTCTGCCTTTGAGAAATGTCCTGCTAGGATCGAAACGTCAGTCCCTCCAACTAATTGAGAAAGCAAAGTTACGGTACACTCATTTTTCCAGAGTTACCAATTTTTACCGGTACCTTTTTTTTTTAAAAGATTGTTCACAAAGCTTTCACTCTAAGCAAGACAACTTCTATGACATGAAATGTCTGAAGTTAACACACACAAAAACTTAAAACTTAAAATTTAGTGGGCCTGACGTTTCGATCCTAGCAGGACCTTTCTCAAAGAAAGGTCCTGCTAGGATCGAAACGTCAGGCCCACTAAATTTTAAGATTTGCATTTTGGTATAATTTTAGTCAGTAAGCAGTTTGCAACAGTTTTGTATATCACACAAAAAAACTGTTGCAAACTGCTCGCCGACTAAAATGACCTGCAATACATAAATCTCAAAAGTTAGAGGGCTCGACGTTTCGATCCTAGCAGGACCTGCTATAGGATTGAAGCGTCAGGCCCTCTAGCTTTTGAGATGAAATGGCTGATTTAGAAATTTGACTCAGCAAGGAATCTGTGGTATTTGGGGTCATGTCCACATGATCGTATCGCTTGTTGACATCTTACAACATTCAGCACATTGTAATGTGATGAGGGTACTATCCAAAGGTGAACTCCAATTCTATCGTCACTTCTCATTTTGCATTGAGATTCATGAAAACCTTTCATAAAGCATGACCTTTGTTGTTAGGGATGCCTCATAAGTTAAGCGGACATGTATCTGTCTATGCATCGTCGCGTCGTTCGTTCTTCTCAATCGTCATCGCTTACTTTCTTTGGTTTGAAACTAGGGCCCTTTTCCAAAACCCGGCTTAGGCTCCGGCTTCGGCTTCGTCTCTGCTATCCAAAAGTTGAAAACACAGGTTGGAGTTCTTTGTTGAAGTTGAAGCTGTGGGGTCTTTTTCAAAACGCTGTGCAACATTAAAAAAAACGAAGCCAAAGGCCTCCCATTTTCATGTCTTGTACTTTAAAATGTATGACAGAAATGGTGACAAAGCCGGAGCCTGAGCCTAAGCCGGGTTTTGGAAAAGGGCCTAGTTTGTCGTGACTCCTAAAAGGAAAGAAGGCCCGACAGTTTTGTTTCAGCAAAAGCAGACGTGAAGCACTTTGACTGCAAACCCAGTCATCGCCAGGCATAATCAAGGGTGGTTTTTACTGCACCTTGTCCGATCTTTATCAACGAAAAGGCATTCAAGGAAACCAATGCTTGTTCACTTTATGTCTCTGTAGCCTTGATAGTCAGCAACACAACATAAATCTGGACCATAACACTGACACATGTCCAGTGAGAGGCATTGAGCAGGTATACTGATCTTCCTACTAGCAAGTACACAGAGAAAAACATTCATGAAAATATGCCCTTCATACTGTACCTTCAGACAGCATTTTAAATTCGCTAAAACTACTGTTTTAACCCGATCGGTCTAAAAATAAAAAAGTGTGTTTGAACGCTCCGACATCGGTTGAAAAGCGATGGCCTGCCTGGCTGCACACCTTGCATAACGGGTAATAATGATGTGTGTGTGTACATGTACATGTAGCATGTACTTTATGCATAGGCAGAAGTCCGCACTATATGTGGGGCAGAGTGCGTGACCTTTTAAAAAGCAAAAATAAAAACGAACCGGTTTTAACTGCTTGCCGTATGAACACACAGTTTTAAATTTACTACTTGCCCCATGTGGTTAGAAGGCCTTTTAACTCGATTGGTTTTAGACTAACACGTTGTCTGAACGTACCCATAGGTAACTGTTTTAAATTTGACTTCAGTGAAATGAATGTAATACAGAATTGTTGCCATTAAGAGGTCCCGACATGTCAATCTTAGTAGGACTTTTCACAAAGGATGAATTGAATCAATTCAAACAGAAGGTATAAAAACAATCTACAAAATAAGGGCCATTCTTGTTCTATGTTTGATGGTAGCTGTTGAAACCCACTTTTGTTTGTTATAATGTAATGTGGAGGACACCAAAGGCTATGATGTTGTTTATCTGCAGCTGCATGTAGTACAGTTTGTATACTCTTGTGATAAGAAAATGAAGGTTGGAGTAAGAAAATGAAGTAACAGCCTTATCACATCCGAGCACGAGTTTGGAATTTCACCTTTGCCTGCCTTCATCATCGGCCTCTGTCCATTTGTGCCACCCGTTGAAGTATTTGGACTTCATAAGAGGCATGATGTAGTTCCCACTCAAAATACATGTCCACTTTAATAGAGAAATCTCACCAAAGGACCAGATATCAAACAAAGAAGTTCAGAGGTGAATACTAATGGCTGAGATTAATAGGCAATGTTTTTTTTATTGTTTTTTTTATTAAATCTCAAAAGTTAGAGGGCCTGACGTTTTGATCCTAGCAGGTCAAAAGGCCTGACGTTTCGATCCTAGCAGGACCAAAGGTCCTGCTAGGATCGAAACGTCAGGCCCTCTAACTTTTGACATCTATGTATTGCAGGTCATTTTAGTCAATGAGTTTGCAACTGTTTTTGTATTAACTTTTTAATTAAGTTAGATTTGTTTTTATCATGAAGAGTTTAGGCCTGGACATTTCACCCAAAGTAAATCTGTTATCTTCTGTTATCCATATCAAGAAACTTCTCTCCAATCCTATCTAGTTTTCTGCCCTAAAGGTCCTGCTAGCCCCTAAGTTTTCATGATTTGTAAGATCATTAGGAGAGTTGCCAAACATTCATATCATTCTGTCATTTGAGTTGTTGTCTCTCCAATCCTATCTGGTTTTCTGCCCTAAAGGTCCTACTAGTCTCTAAGTTTTCATGATCTTTAAGATCATTAGCAGCGTTCTCAAACATTCATATCATTCTGTCATTTGAGTTGTTGTCTTTTGTCTTGTCTGCATGTTCATTGTAATCAGTGGACTTCATGTTTTGAAGGTCAAGTAGAATGTCTGGATTCATGAGTCACACAGTACGTGTTAACATTCAATAGTCTCTTCAAACCTCACAATGGTCATGGTTAAGGAGAATGTTCATCTAGTTGAAATGTGTGTTGAAATTACAGCATGCAAAGTCATAGGAAAGGGAAGCAATTGGGAAATGTTTTTTAACAGTATATCAAAATTAAAAATCGCCAAAGAAAACTTTAACTAGACTGGGACTTGAACCAGAGACCTCTGGATTAACGTACCGGTGCTCTCCCGTGAGCCCATCTGAGCTAGTATCCAGCCCTTAGATGGTAGCCTTCCCTTATTCAATAGTCAACTAGTCTTTGCCGGGGTGGGGGCGCCAGTCGGAAGCAATTCAACCATTAACTGCCTTATATCTCCAGGGATCACACCCTCACTTTCATTCAGATTCAAACAAGCAATTGTTGTATACCTGGCTACGACAGCTCGGGGATCACACAAAGCGGATGCAGCTTTTTCAATTCAAGTCAACGAAACAAAGGAAAAACTGACTGAGAACTTTTGACCAAATCGAAAAATTGGAAGACCACTGGTATGTTAATCCACAGGCTTCGGGTCCAAGCGCCGGTCCAGTCCAAGTTTTCTTTGCCAATTTTTCAATTTGTTCAAGAGTTCCCAGTCCGATTTTCCCTTGTTTATTTGAATACATCAAAATAGCAATGAGAACATTTGGAAGGAGTGGGATTTGAACCCAAGACCTCTGTTGTACTAGCACTGTAGCACCTGAGCTATGATGTAGGTCACTGCGGGCCATACTAATAGTCTTGTCGGGGTGGGGGCGCCAGACAGAAGTCATGTCACACAGATATCACAATTTCTGGTGTTTCTTGTGTGAGATTCATATACCTTCAGAGAGGTTTCCTTGTACTCGTGGCTTAGCACTGGACCAGGATTGGAACCTTAGACCCCGGTTCAAGGTATCAGCACTCTACCACCTGAGCTATCTAACTCCTTGATTCAAATACGGTAGCTTTATATATAGAGGACTGAAAGAATTTGGTTGAAGAGGACTGTGCTGTGGGTAGATGCGGGTGATGACTTCCAGCATTTCTGGGCAAGGCTAGAGTCATTGCAGCCATGATTGATTCCTCTATAGGGTGTGTTCCATGGGCATCCCCCGGAACTACCGGTACCCCAGTCAGTCCAGGGGCCAATTTCACAGAGCCGCTTAAGCGTCAAAATGTGCTTAAGCGCAAAAACTCATGAGCCACAGGATCCCCTTGCCAACCCAAACTTCAACTTTGCTTCACGCTAAGTAAAGAAGAGTGGAATACAAGTCAAAAGCAATGGACAACACATCGCAGTGCAGTTTGTAATCCTGCTTACACGAGGAAGACTTTTTCTGCTTAGCAGATTTCCACGCTTAAGCGGCTCAATGAAATTGGGCCGCGGTTGGCGGTGACGTCATTCCCCTTAACTTACACAGCGTTAGAGCAGTGACACACAGGGCTAACCTGGGTCTACCCTCCATGGTCTACCCGGGGCAAGCTTATCAAACGCACCTAGGATACATGTAATAATCTAGTAACCAAGGATTTGGACTTGATGAGGAATCCAGGCCTCGCTTTGGATGATCCATCTGTCTACATGTAATCCAGCTAGCTTCCCAAATAGTTACATGTCGGGTATCGGTCAGAAGCAATGTGATTTACATGCCAGTCCATTTGGGCAATTTCCTTTGCTTGCTTGGAAACTTGTTAGCTTTACGAAATCTCAAAAAAGTTACATGGCTTGATGTCTTAATCCTAGCAGGACCTTTCTCAAAGGCAAAGACAAAAATGCTAGAAATGCTCGGAATTAGTCAAGTTACAATATTATATGAAGATAATACCGTGTTGCCATAGAGTTTTTAAGAGGTTTCTGTCTCCAATTATTGGTCTCGTACCTCTCATAATGTTGAATGTCTTGCTGTCATTAGTTGAGATATGGTGTGTCGGCAGGAGAGATATGTACATGTATCTATTGCACAGGACTGTGGACTGTGGCAAAAGATTGTCATTCTGGAAAGGAACTGATTTGCCAGCTATAGCTGTACTCATTTCATGTTCACTTCCTCCCTTCTCTCTTCAATCGTTCCCCTTTGAACTTTCCTCCTTTGATCCCTTCCCTGCTCCCTGCCCTTCCCTTTGATCTCACCCTGGTCTGTCTATACCAGCTTTCCTCCTTTGTTACCTGCCCTACTCCCTGCCCTTCCCTTTGATCTCACCCTGGTCTGTCTACCAGCATTCATCCTTTGATCCCTTCCCTACTACCTGCCCTTCCCTTTGATCTCACCCTGGTCTGTCTACCAGCTTTCCTCCTTTGATCCCCTCCCTACTCCCTGCCCTTTCCCTTTCATCTCACCCTGGTCTGTTAACCAGCTTCCCTCCTTTGATCCCTTCCCTACTGCTTGCCCTTCCCTTTGATCTCACCCTGGTCTGTCTACCGGCTTCCCTCCTTTGATCCCTTCTCTACCCCATGCCCTTCCCTTTGATCTCACCCTGGTCTGTCTACCAGCTTTCATCCTTTGATTCCCTTCCCTACTCCCTGCCATTCCCTTTGATCTCACCCTGGTCTGTCTACCAGCTTTCCTCCTTTGATCCCTTCCCTACTCCCTGCACTTTCTCTTTCATCTCACCCTGGTCTGTCAACCAGCTTCCCTCCTTTGATCCCTTCCCTACTGCTTGCCCTTCCCTTTGATCTCACCCTGGTCTGTCTACCGGCTTCCCTCCTTTGATCCCTTCCCTACTCCATGCCCTTCCCTTTTTCTTCTGTCATCATGTTTCCCATTGTCTCTCCCCTTCCTACTTCTGTTTTGTCTGCCTCTGAGAAATTTCCTTTTGTCGTTTAAACTTGCGACGACTGAAACCTAAGCTTCTCTTCAGCAGCATAATTAGGTTCAACAGGAAAACTTGAAAGTCAAGTACATGAACATGTAGCACTTACACTTTCAAAATCATTACGCCGCGGTGGTGTTTGGAAGATTCAGAAAGGGTTTGGGATCCAAGCAGTGGTCAGTATTGAGATCCGGTTCTTCTGTTTCATATGGGAAACTTCGGGTAAGATAAAGTCAAGCTTTGAGTAAAAATCTTGCAATCTGCATACTGACTGAAATGAACAGGATCTCCAATGAAGTCGAGGGCTTGATGTTTGGACCGTAGCAGGACCTTTCTCAGTGGCAGAAAGAGAAACCATCTGTCTTTGAGAAAGGTCCTACTAGGATTGAAACGTCAGGCCCTCTATTTTTTTTTTAAGACATACTCTATGGGAATCTTCCTTGTTGAAGCAATTTGCAAGGTGGGTGACTTGAATATGACCATGTCTTAAATGTGTTTGTAGAGTTGCAGTTATGTGTATCTCTCATCAGCATGACAATTGGGATAAGATTCAGACCTAGCTTTTATAGAGTCCAAATTCGAGAATTCAGATGGCATCATTTCCAGCTTGGGAGTTTTGCCGTCTTTTCCTGATATGTTTTTGAAAATGGCAAAGAAAACTTGGACTGGACCGGGACTTGAACTCGAGACCTCTTGTTTTGCATAGCAGTGCTCTTATCATTGGATGGTGGCCTTCCCAAATAGTCAACTAGCTTAAGCTGTTCAAATGTTCCCAGTCAGTTTTTCCCACTTCTGATGTTATTTACTGGCTGACATTGGAGATTCACAACCAGCTGGTTACAGATTATACAATTTATCTACTTTGGCCTATAGGATTTTCTAGTCAAGGACATAGATTTTTGTTTATAAAGATATCTAAATCAGAACTTAACTTCATACTCATTTCAATTGTTTTGATTAAAAAAAAAAATTATCAGGGAAAGATTAATTTGATGGTGTAATTCTCGTGACTTTTAAAATTTTATCTGATGCAACATATCTCTGACACATAATCCTCAAATATAAAGACTTCTTGATTGCATAAATCAATTGATAATTGGATTGAATTTCCAGAAGAGAAGAACCCTTGGTTGAAATTCAGATTCGTATTTGAATTCGGCACAGGTGCTAATCTTCAGATCACATGCATGGTAGAATGTTCTTACGTTTTGTAATGCTTAACCCGACTAGCAGATCCCTTATCTTGTCTCATTCTGATTTGAGAAAATCGACATGAAACGGTAACCAGTGCAAAAGCTGATAAATGTACTTACCAAATGGATAATCCTGTTTGTATGTATAGCAAGTATTTGTCAAGATACTTTGATCACCTGGATTTGACTTATCACATTGATCCCTGACTACTTCGTGACAAGGACTGATTAAATGAATGTATTTATATAAGGAGCTTCTACAGCGAGAAATTTTAAAATGTCAAAAGTTAGAGGGCCTGACGTTTCGATCCTAGCAGGATCTCTCTCAGAGGCAAAGTGACAAGGAGAAAGGTCCTGCTAGGATCGAAACGTCAGGCCTTTGAGGTTTATGGATCACAGGTCGAAACGTCTGGCCCTCTAACCTTTGCGGTTTATGGATCACAGGTCGAAACGTCTGGCCCTCTAACATTTGAGATTCATGTTTTTCAGGTCGAAACGTCTGGCTCTCTAACATTTGAGATTCATGTTTTTCAGGTTCAGGCTTAGGTTTTTCAGACACTCCTGCTTGTAGGTGGTGTTCAGCACCAAATTTCTCATCTGCTTCTCGGATCCCTCCACACCGAGCCTACAAAAAAAGGCAATGGCACACATAGGCCTAAGCTCTTACTGGGTCCATTTTAAAAACCTATTGTAAAACTATAAATCTCAAAAGTTATAGGGCCTGACATTCCGATCCTAGCAGGACCTTTCTCAAAGGCAAAGGCCTTGGAGAAAGGTCCTGCTTGGATCAAAACGTCAGGCCCTCTAACTTTTGAGATTGACGTATTGTAGGTCATTTTAGTCAGTGAGCAGTTTGCAACATTTTTTTTGTATTTACTTCAAATTTTAAAATGCTGCAAAGGGCAAACTATGTTCTATATTAAATGACCCAAATGCATATTTGAACAATGTACAGGGACTGATGTTTTGATCCTAGTTGGACCTTTTGATTTTTTTTACCTTTTTGAGAAATATCAATAGAATTAATCAATTTTTTGAGGTTCTGGCATTTCAATCCTAGCAGGACCTTTCTCACACGTCCAAAAATCCTCATTGAATTCAGGACATACATTTTTTTTCTTCTGAATCTGGTTCAGTTCATCTTTAATCCAGTTTTGGGTTACTGTCTGCATTTGAAAAAAAGGTCCTGCTAGGATCGAAACGTCAGGCCCTCCAAATTTTGATAGTCTTCTATTGTTCAAAAGTTTTCCCTAATCCTCCCAACAGCTTTGATGGCTTTTCTGTTTGTCAATTGCACGTAGTCTATGCATTGCAGGTCTTGTCCTTGTACACATTATGAGTAATAGCCTAGAGCATTGTGCAATACAGGATCAGTGTCATACACTATATAGATACTGTACTGCATTGTATGACATTGTTATGATTAGACTGGTTGGTCTATCCAGCCCACTTCCTTATTGCTTCACGGTTTTCCTGTTTGTTCCATTTTGCTGCATCCTCTGCTGTCATATAGTGTGGGCTTTCCACCAGAGCCTCCAGTAAATCGAATACTCGTCCAAAGTGAGCTGTGATTATGTTGAAATCCTGCACGAAAAAAAGGGGTCTTTCCTTTGTGTGTGTCAGATAGCAGCTCCTGTGTCTGAATTATTTATAGAAAGAAAGTAAACCGTCTGGGCTCGAACCCGATACATCGTGATCACCGTGCGAGTGCTCAACCATCTGAAAACACTCCTTGATCAAGACAATTCTCTTGGAAGTAGCTGAGGTAGATCACTTGGACCCTGACTCAAAGGTCTCAGGTTCACTTACCATTTCTGACACATTTTTTTGGAAAAGAAGTAAAACAGACTTGTTTTCGAGCCTGAGACATTTCGTTGGAAGTGTCTAACTATCTGGAACACTCTGGTGAAAGCTCGAGGGTAGACCACTCGTACCCAGATCCGGTGGTCCGGGGTTCACTCCCATCTACTGTTCAAATGTTCTGCACTGAATTTCTGATTTTGAGCATACGGTGCTAATTACATGTCGCGCACACATGTATGGCAAATCCTCATTGAATCCAGAACACCATTTTCCTGAATCCGATCCAGTTCAATGCAGTTTTTGGTTACTTTCCAATGTCCAATCCTGGTGTACCTAACCTCCAAGTAATTTCCCCAGGATATAGGATGGAAGCTGTTTACTGGGGTCAAAGAACTTTTGGTTCATGATATCCTGACCTGTTTTCTTTCTCTGTCTTATGTGCACAATGTGAATCCTGCAATCTTTTGCAATAACAAGCTTCCTATTATGATCTACTGTAGAGCTCTCTATTGGAGAGCTCTGCTTTCTATTCCATTGTGCTGGGCCAGAGCTTGTTTCAGAGGGACCTGGTTATTTTAATGAACATGTTGAAGGCTTTCCTGGGAAAACCACAAGTCAAGGAAGCCCTCAGTTAGTCAGTATTGATATTGGGGCCCAAAGTTGTGCAAGTAAAATTTAAAGAGATTTTGGCAGAGCAACAGAAGTGTTATGTACAGTGCAGGGAGAGTAGTTAGTGGTTATTAGTGTCTGGTTACTATAGTGTTATGTAGTTACTGAGTAGTTGGTACTGCTAACTGCTTACTGCTAACTGCTTACTGCTTACTGCTAACTGCTTACTGCTAACTGCTTACTGCTTTCCTTATCTACCCACCGCTTGCTTTTGAGCATTTACTGCATACCGGTACTGTGTCCTGCTTTTTGCTTTCAGCTTACCACATGCTTACAGCTTACTGCTTACTGCTTACTGCTTACTGCTTACTGCTTACTGCTTACTGCTCACTGCTTACTGCTTACTGCATAGCGCTTACAGCTTACCACATCCTGATCCCTGGTTTTTGCTTACTGATTTCTGCTTATTGATTCCTGCTTACCAATCACATTTGCATCTTACAGATGACTGCTACTACTTACTATACCTAGAATTGAAGGGCAATTACTGATTCCTTTCTACAGCTTTATGGCTGTTTATGCTAATTGTTTGGTTCTTATCCTAGAGCACATTTTATTAATTGGAAATTAGGTCACTATTTTGAAAGTTACCTTGCCCTTGCACATGTACTAAGTGCCCTTGAGAAAAAGTATACCATTATCCTCACAGGATTGAAATTCTCCATTCAGTGTGAGGGTAACTTTCTATTGATTTCACAGTTATAGATAATAAGCTTTAGTGCTCCTTTAATTGTGAGTAACAGTGATGTTTGTCAAGATTAAGAAGCTATTTGGCCGTCAGTTTTCACAGGAGCATGTCCCTTTAATGTTTATCATTACTGGAATAGCAACTATAAGGGCCATGTACACATTGAATACAGAGTGACATAACAACATGAAGCAGTTCATTGTGCCAGTGATTGCATTGTATTCAGATCGCTGTGCAGTAAGCGCTCCACTGTGGTTGTGGGGACTGTTGTTGTTGACCCCTTAACTCGACAGAGAAACAAACACCTGAAGGCCGGCCTGAAGACTTGATTTATCCTTGGCGACTGTTGTGCCTTGATGGGCATGTCCATGGAATATCCACGTGATTTGGAAGGGTCGCTATCCTTGAAGACTGGCAGACATCTGTAAAGTGTTAACTTTCAAGAGTTACTCACTGCACTACAGATTTTGGCAAGCTGCTTGCTGACCAAGGACCACACTGTCTCTCCTCTCAAAGTTTTCACTGTACTAAAGACTTGCATATCACTGCTTGCTGCCAAGACTATCCAGAAGGCTGGAATTCTTTCAAACTTAGAAGGCCTTTTTTAATCCAAGGAGGGTCTGTCTTTGAGAAAAGGTCTTGCAAGAATCAAACCATAAGGAAGAAGCATCACCTTTCATTGCTGTGAAGATATGAGTGGCCTATGTCTTGAACTCCACTTACCAAAAACATGAAACTGTGGTCCTTTTAAGACCTCCAAGGTTATGTTTAGAAACTGTCTTGTAAGTAACTGACAACTTGAAGGTTTCTCCAAACTAAAGGTGAAGTGGATTCCTGATCCACTCAGAGGCAAATTCTTGACTGAATTTATACCCAAAAATGAGATGCAAACTACTTGCCTACTTTATTTACTGAGCAAAAATGTAAACCTAAGTTTCCCCACATATCACACATAATTAGCAATGCTAGCATGCAGGACCTTTCTCCAAGTCTTGCAAGGATTTTATTTCAAACTTTGGAAATCGCATTTGAAAAGCAAGACCATGGTACGTTTAGTCAAATCACTTGAAATGAGTTTTAACCCCAACCTCTTTCCCAAAACCCCTGAAATTACCGGGGACTACAGTTCTTTGCCAGAGCTACCGTTTACGGGATAAGATTTCTCTTCGGTTTTCCCACACGTGGAACACAAAGGAGAGGTTGTAGCTTTCAGAATGGACCAGGTACTCTTCCCCCGTAGATCAGCTGGGGTATATTGTATGCAGATAATGTGATTGTGTGGATTGATTGGACTAGTGTACGGTAACTGGAAGAGGTGCAGTGACCCTGCCTTACTGCAAGCTATTGTTGACCTGTGCTGGGGGAAAAAAACCAAAGTGTTGAACACCTCAAATTACCACAACACTTGGATTAGGAAGGGAGGGCAGATGGTTAAACCATGCCTTGGAGTTGGAGAAGTGATATCTTTAATAAGATCTTTTTTCTACTTTAAAAAAAATAACCACAGCCATGAAAAATGGATTCATTGATAGACTTGAGCCCTTTTCTAAGACTTGGCTCTGGCTCCGGCTTTGCCTCTGGTCCTTCCATCCATTTTAAAGTACAAGGCATGAAAAAATGAAAACAGGAGACCTTTGACCTCATCTCTGAATGCTATACCGCGTTTTGAACAAGAATCCAAAGCTGCAACTTCCACAAAGAACTCCAACCTTGTGTTTTCAGCTTTTGGATAGTGGAGACGAAGCCGGAGCCAAAGCCTAAGCCTAAGCCGGGTTTTGGATTTTGGAAAAGGCCTCTAATGGCCACTTAGCTTCAGAAAGCACAGAAATAGTCGGACATCACCTTGCCGACACAATAGGGCATGACTGAACAATTTACAAACATTGTTTTTCTCACTTATCAAAAAAACTGTTCATACGTTTACATAGAAATCAAGGTGTCAAAATAGGATAAAGGAATCAGGTTTGTAGGGTGAATGGGGAATCTTACCAAGGAAGTTTTGGTGATGAATGGCAATATTTTTGTGTCAGTAGAACCATATTTGTGTCAGACTCCCTGAATCCTCAGTGACAATCACAATGCTGTATCTCGGGCAAAACTGAAGGACCAGACTATTTTGCTTTCTAAAGGCTGTTATACAATTACCATAGCTGTCAACCATTCCTATTTTGGAGGAATCGTTCCTCTTTTTGGGGTAAAAAATTATCACTGTTTACAAGCTCTTGACAACAGATTCTGATATTTGGCTTGGAATTACACATGCATTCCTATGTAGTTTGAGCTGTGATTCCTCTTTTTCAGCAGAAGTATTCCTAATTTCTTTTAAGATAAGTTGGCATCTATGAATTATGATCATGGATATATTGAGATCTAACTCTTTATCTTTCCCGTCTACTAACTGATCCCTATGCAACCCTTGCCCTTCGCTTTGATCCCACCCTACCAGCTCTCCTCTTTGTCCTTTGTCCTGTCATCCCTGTCCCTATCGCTCTCCCCCATCCCATTAGATTTTGTCCTTGTCGTTCTGTCTATGAGAAATGTCCAGCTAGGATCGAAAAGTCAAGCCCCAATATAGGAAGGTTTGCAGTGACACCATGTATAAGGTCTCTTAAAGAAGTCAATTTTTGAGACTTTGTCGCAAGCCGGACCCTTGTGCCAGCTCACTCAGACCAACAACCAAGGGAAAACTCAAACGAACAGGAATGAAAACACAAGAACAGAGGGATCTACAAACTTCAAGAATAAATTATTTAATACCTATCTAAAGAAAATTTTAAATTAATCAACAGTTCACTTATAGCCCCTACACAACATTGGTAAGATCGAAAAACAGAAATGTTCACAGATTTACATGAAACTTATACAGTTTGAAGATGGTTATAGTAGAAACCTCTCACTGAAATATTTCTGCCTAAAATGCTGCATGAGTTAAAGAAATAGTTAACGTCTCACCGAGATCTAAACTATTTTTCGGAACAGTACAGCGTTGAATGCTGCATTTTCACGAAACAAATGAAGTGGTTTTCATGATTTTCTCGAGACTCGGTTTGGGGATTGAGCTGAAATTTTCACAGGTGTGCTATTTCATGCATTTGTTGGATCAGACAACGTATGGATGCTATTCTTTGACCTCGACCAATGTTGTGCAGTGGCTTTAAAATGGATAACTTCGACCGTGTTTGTGACAGACTTGCATTTTGGTCAAAATTTTGGTCGGTAAGCAGTTTGCAACATGCTTGCATATTACTCTTCATTTATGGATTGCAGAAGTCTTATGATATTATCTGTCTTACCTGCCATTGGTTTTGATCTCAGTTAAAGGCCTGCCATTTTGTTGTTTTATTTTCGCTGTGCAGAAATCGCGTCAACAAGCGTCAAATTCGTGATGTGGTGACTGAGTTCAGTCTAATGTGCCGAGGCCTTCATGGGACCGAGTACGCGGAATATTGACTAAAATGTGCAAACTGGATCAAGAATAGTGAGTTCTCAGCATCAGACATACTGGGCCTATGAGGAGAAACGTCTCAAAGGTTCATCACATCACATCACAAGTCAATCACTTCACAATATTTCCCATGAATTTTTAATTTTTTTAAAATCTAAATCTGAACAGCCGTACTTTCCCCTTATGATCTGCGTTAGATCTGAGGTCTCTGAATTCTGTCCTCAAATACTGATTTTTCCAAATTGATTATCAATCAAGTGGTTATTTCCATCCAACTTCCATCCAATTTTTTTTTCATGAAAACCCAAACCGGTTGAGGGACTCACTTTGCCATCTTAGAAGGACCTAGAAGTTTCTAGATCTCACAAAGAAACAAACGTTGCCTCTCTTCACCACTTTACGTATTCACGAAAACTGTGATGAATTCAAAGAAGATGCGCGATGCATACAGAGACTATAGGAACAGTGGATTATCCATCGTAAATTGAGTTACGATTGGTTGGAAGGCTTTCGGTTTTGAAAGTTTGAAAGTTTGAAAATGATGGTCATGACTCAGCGCATTTTGTGATGTGACACTAAAAGTGGTCAGATTGTATAGTGAGTGGCAGCACTGAGCCAAATTATTGTCTTAGAACTTTTTGGGTGAATATTGGTTGATAGAAGCTGTGAGAGTACAGCGCATCATGAGGTTTGTTTTCCAGTTTCAGAAATAAATAACAATTCCTTTACATTTTACAACAGGATTTACGCACTTGAGATTCAGTTTGCACTGCCCGTTCAAGATTCCAAAATTATTGTCCATTTTGTACAAAAAAATAGTTAATTTTTTCTCCCAAATCCATATCCTTAAATTCTGCATGTCATAAAGGCATATCAAGATCCTTTAAATGTATTGACCAATCTTTGATTAAATTTTTTTTAACCTAATGAAATTGAAATGTCCTGATTATAAAAAAAGGTGGATATTTTGCAATATTTAAAGGCAGTGGCTTCTTGGGTTTTTTTGGGGGTAAGTTATTGCGGTCTGTTATGTAAATATTGTTTGCATAATGTGGAGAGAGATTACTGATGGTGTGGAGATAACTCTGGCATCTGCACAAACAGACGGGGCAGGGTTGCCCAGCAAAACAGAAAAGCACAAAAAAATGTCTACGTTTCATTTATTGTTGCATTGGTCTTGTTTCATCTGTCAGCACTATTTTATCAATCCATCCCCAAATAGTTGACCTATAGTTCCACAAAGTTTCTAGGAACTTTTCCAGAGCCGATGTTATCAGCAGATATTGCACTGCACCCTGAAATCATTTCGATCTTATTACAGTCCTCACCCCTTCGGTACAATATAACGATATAACGCCACTCTGCCTTTGAGAAAGGTCCTGCTAGGATCAAAACATCAGGCCCACTACATTTTGAGACAATATAAGTCCTAAGATTCTCTAGGATTTGTATTGTATAATATCAAGGCTTATGACTTCATCTCAGTTTTATCTGACATTTGCAAAGGAAACGGTGCATTTGACCATCTTAAGAGATTGAAATATAATTGGCAATTCTGTTTCTATGCCCGGGTACATTAATTACATTGCAGTCATTAAGTTTTAAAAAAATGTTTTTAGAAGCATGACATATCTTCTTCTCTTTTAATAATCTTCTATAAACCATAGTGGGATAATAAGTTTAAAATCTGGTAATAAGAATATACTGATAAGGCTTATGGCTCTGCATGGCAAATAAATAGGGAAGGTTTGCAGGAACATCACGTGGACAATCTCTCTAAAAAAGAGGTGTAATTCTGTAAGAAGGGGGAAAAAAAGCTTCTCTTTTATTTTCAGACCCACTTTTGAAAGAGAGGTTCGACATTGTTTTGCTACAAACCTTCCCCCAACAGTAGATATTGCATGCGGCAATCTTGAATCCAATACCATGTAAATAATTATATATGTCCAAACCTCATGATATTGAAAGACCAATATTTCATCTTGAATTGTTGAATATATAAAGGAACATAACTATACATGGAAGGGAGATGTGGCGATATTTGATCTAAAGCCAATTGTATTTTCTATGAAAAAGGTGAAATCACTCTGGAACTCAATTCTCTCGGTCAAAGTTTCTTTTGTTCACGAGATTTCTTTTCCTTTTTATCTATCAGCCCTTCCTTGGTGTATTTCTTTTTCTTTGGTCATCAAATTTGTTTTTAAAAAAAGATATCAAATTGCTCATGAAGACTTTTGATCTTCAAAGTCCTCCCTTTGGGGATTTTATTCACAATTTCCGATGAACTTTTTATTTATTTTTATTGTACACGAGTGCAAAACAAAAACATTGACTGGACCAGGATTTGAACCCTATTCTATGTAGTAGTCTAACCTACTTGTGCTCTGTCAGCTGAGCTATCCAGACCTTTTTGCGAGGCCCTTAGTAAGGGTCACATACAATCTCTGCTTGGTAGTTCATCTCTCAGTGATATCATATCGTTTTCCTCTCAATTGCTTAAATTACCCCAGTCAGTTTTATTTTTTTAATCAGTAATGTACAAGCTTGGAGAGTCTTGGCTGTGAGATATTTCACATATTTCATAGAGATTTTCGAACATAAAAAAAAATGATCTTATATCAATAATTGCAACTAGGAATGCTTTTCAGATTGATAGCTTGTTCATCTTAATAAGTCAAAAGTATAGGAATTCATCGAAAAATCATAAATTCTGATGTAATCTTATTTACAGGTTGCAATCAATTATGCACCTGTTATTGCTTTTAGATATCCACGGAACATGGTAAGAGGTTTGACCGAAGTCTAAGCAGTTTTTATCTTTTGAATACCGGTACCAAGAGATCAGGAATTTTTACGTCATCGAGATGCAATTAGTTTCTTCTGAAGAAGGTTTGGATTCTTACAAGCCTTGGAACTTACTTATCTGCGAGGAAGCAGCTGTCATTCCTGGACCATCATGACAGTCATTTGAATTTTAGATTTGGATTTTGGTTCAGGTGCAAGATGTTGAGTATTATTTAATGTTTTAGCAGAAAACCATAATGTTTTTACAGTAATGTTCGGTTTTTTTCTTTATTTATTTTAATAAAATCGTGCATGTCTTGTAAATATTACCCCCAGAACTTGTCAGTCTCGTGTCTTCATCTTTGTGTTATATGTGAATGCTAGCATGTCTTACGAATAATACTAATGTAAAATAGCGATCATTTAGCAATTGAAAAATGAAAACACTAGACCACGTCAATTTATGGCCGCTTACGAATCTATGGATCTGGCTCTGGCTCAGGCTTCGTCTCTGTCTTCCCAAACCTGAAAAACCAGGTCATTGTTTGTCGCCATATTTGAAGGTTTGTCGGGCTTGATAGTAGAGCATTCACCAAGAAACTGGGGTCAAACGCTTGTTTCTAGATGCCAGTGACATCATAACGTGTATAGAGAAATAATATAACCGAAGCCTAAGCCTGAGCCCATGGCCGTGTCCGAAACGTCTTCCAGAGTTACGGCTAGGGCTATTGTCTTCGCATCTCCGTGTTATTTCCAATAGGGGGAAGACCTAGACCTAGCTCTAGACGCCCGTTTCGGACACGGCCTAAGCCTTCATTTCGTAACTAAGCAGCATATATGGATTTCTTATAGAAGAGCCCACTAAATCGACTCTGCTGTGCGCGTATAATTTTATAAGGCGTATCGTTTGCGCGTATCGCACGCGCTCAGCTCACAACCCACCAATCGTTTGAGAATAAACTGCACGGAATACGCGCATGCGTTTTGAGTAGGCTACAGAGTATTCACCCTCAAACTCGGACCAAACTCTTGTTTCTAGATGCCTGTGAAATTAAAACGGCTAAGAGAAAATGTGTGACAGAAGCATAAGCCTTCACGTGAACGGCCTGTGTGTATAATTTTGGAAGCTTTATACAAGGTCAAACTTTCTGGAAATGGAATATTATGTTAACTTTGAACCGGGTCCGAAGTTTTCCCAGTACAACAATGGGCTTTAGCTTTCCAAAACCGCACGTGGTCATTGCAGGTGTATACACAAGTACGTGCGCCTACACCCTGAAAAGTTTGCTGAACTTTGACGCAAACCACAAAATTACCTCGGTTTATGCCAAGCAGGGTAATGGCCTAAAAGTCTGTTTCGTGTCCTGGTTAAAGGCCCAATACAACATTGAGAAGATCAGAAAACATCTATGTCCACATATTTCATTATAATTTACACAGTTTGAAGATGGTCATGATAGAATCCTCATGTTGAAATCTTACGGTCTGGGATGCTGCACTTCTCGAGAAATCTTCACTCAAACATCGACAAATGGTTTATTACTTGGGAGTCATAAACTATTTCTTACACTACAGAACGGTGCAAAAAACGTGACGGTTTTGTGGCTTTTTCTACTTTCTCAGAATACCATTTGAGCTAAAACCTTCGCAGGATTTCTTTTTTGGCATGTTTAATGGTTTAACACACAAAATGTGGCAATCGTTTGACCTTTACCGATGTTGTATATTGCCTTGAAAGCTTATAGGAATTTCACGATGAAATAAAAGCGCCGTGCTGTATTCTAGGTCAGTAGGAAATCAGTGCAATGTAGAATCATTGATCAAGTAAATGCTGAGATATATTTCGGTCATTTCAGCTTGGTTTTAAGTCAATCTGCCGTTATCAACTTTTCGTCTAAACTCGAAAAGTTCGATGACACCGCTTATCGGCAGTCCTTAGTATCCGCGGAGGGTACGGTGGTGGTATAACCATGGTGACTGACAGATGAAGGTCTCTACATGTAACGGTGTACTTCTTGGCAGTTCTGACAGAACTTTTCAAGGATTTATTTTTTCCCTTTCAGGAAGGTAGAGCTAGTATAGGATCGGAGCGTCAGACACAATAAAAAAAAAATCCATACACTGCGAATTTTTTTTATAAGATTGAAACCTGAACAAAAAATCATTCGAACAGATATTGTTAGGCTAAACTTGAAGGAGACGAAAGTCATACAAATATTGTAGCAAACTGCTTACTAACTATAACATTATCTAAATTGCAAAGCGGTTATAGGATCGAGTCGCGAGGTCCTTCATTTATTTTGGGCGGAAACTCCGAATCGTGTCAGAATGTGACTGTCAAACATTGTGGTAAATAATTTTGGCACGGCCTTAAAGCCCCTATACAACATTGGTCGAGCTCAAAGAATAGCATTCATACGTTGTCTGATCCAACATATGCATGAAATAGCACACCTGTGAAACTTTCAGCTCAATCCGGCAACCGAGTCTCGAGAAAATCGTGAAAACCACTTCATTTGTTTCGCGAAAATGCAGCATTCAACACCGTAATGTTCCGAAAAAAAAAGTTTAGATCTCGGTGAGACGTAAAGTATTTGTTTTACTCATTTCTCCCATAATACAACATTTTGGGCAGAAATATTTCAGTGAGAGGTATCTACTATAACCATCTTCAAACTGTATAAGTATGTATAATAATGTAAATCTGTGAACATTTGTTTTTCGATCTTACAAATGTTGTGTAGGGGCTTTAAAGCAATCCATGGCCAGTGCATATAGGCCTAAAGGTAAATCATCTGGGATTATGTACACGTCAATATAGGAGTGCATTGTTTTAAACTGTTGCGCAAGTTATGATATAGTTTTTGAGATAAAGGAATTATGAAGAGAATGGGTTATTTCACTGTTTTAGAATTGCCCGTCTTAGATCGTTGCCGAAGTTACTTTTGTCGTGGATTCGAGCTTTTCTGTTATTTGCGACTTCGACTAAGAGCTTTAGTTTTCATTAGGCCTATTTGCTAAATGAATCGCGCTAACTAAGGCTAGTAGGTCTATGCATGACTTGATAGACCGTCTTCGTAAGCGTCTGTTTGACCTCTGCACTTCCCTTCTTTGCATCTCATGAATTTTTCACAACTTATACTTTTTCTCTCGTCTCTTACTTGACTAGCACAGCTTCCCAGTTCACAGGATTTACTATTTTTTTACTATTACTGTACAAGGTGTACTAGTTAAGGTTTAGTTGGCTACAAAAACAAAACAATATACCTTTAAGAAGGGGTTGTATGAGGGTTAAACGGCCAGGTATTCCGACTTGTTAAAGTTTTCCAAATCTCACATATTTATTCTAAGGGTCTGACGTTTCGATCAATATTCCAGCACCTTGCCCATGTGTCATTGAAAGGTTTCAGATTTGTTGATTTCAGTTTGGCCTGATAAATATTCCCGATAAATGCCGACCACCCAAAAACACTTTAAGCCGGGGAGTAATCTGATGTCATCACGGTCAATCTTTTGTGCTGATCTGTCAGTTTCCCCATTGTTGTGAAATCATCTCTTATCAATTTTGATCCACTCGGCTTCGAGATGCTTCCAGCCCTGATCAAATACCACCCTGAAATGGTTAAAAAACATAAAATAGAAAAGTGGACCCAAACCTTCGGACCATAATGGGCGGTGTTTCCCAGTTTAATTTTAAGTTTGTGGTTTACAGATTGTCCTAAAATATCGGGTTTGACGTAGGCCTACCTACCGCAAGTACCCCGATCATAGTCCATTTTTTCGCCTGCACGCCATGATTGGCCGCGTTTGTATATAGGCCTATCACCTTTATTCCAACAATTCGACTGAAAGTTTATGAAAGTTTATTTTAAGATGGAATTACAACATTTATTTGTTCTACGAGTGGAAATTTGACATAAAATAGTATCTTTGAAATCTACGTTCACTTTCTTTATTCAGAAATGCTCGTTTCATTTATTTTTGACTATATAAGTGATATACAAAAATGTTGCAAACTGCTTACTGACTAAAATTACCAAAATGCAAATCTCAAACTTTATTTTTGACTATATTAAAGAAAATAAAAGAAAACATATAGGGGGGCCTAGGCCCAATCTTGAAATATTAAATGATTCAGGCCACATTTATTATGCTCCATTATAAACATGATTGTATTCTGAGAATTTTTGAATCGAGGTATTTTGTGGTGCTTTATCGGGAAGTATGTGTTTACCGTGACCTTAAAGAATGTTTAAAATCGATGTCAAATTAAACCTGTATAGGCTCAAAATGTATTGAGATAGGCCTAATGATATGTTTCCCGCAAGTATTTTTGAGCGCAATGTTCCGTATAGCACTTAAGCAGCGAAGGTTTTCGCGTGAAACGTTTCATGAGAAATTCGGTCAGGAAAAAAAAGAAAGAGGGATTCCTCAAAATGTATTCCAGGAAAAATCCATGTCCTCAAGTCTCAACCGGGTGCCAAAAAAATGATTAGTTGGCATTTTGTAAGAGCAAAGTCAAAGGTACTGTTTTGTTTTTAATATTTCCGCGATTCGGAGGGTCTTTGCCGTTCACGCGCAGCGAGGCTTGTGATTGGCCAGCCAAGTTTGCTACCATGCGCGTAACGCGTGTACGCACTGCAGCGGTCAAATCACAAGGACTTCTCCTTAGCTATAGCTCAGAGCTGCAGCTGCGCGGCCGTCTTGTTTGAGTTCAAGATTAACAATTAAAAACAAATTAATCATCATTACAACTACGCCGTATTTTGTGACGGGGGCATCTTGTACTAGAAAGGGATATTTTGTAAAAGCGGCAGCAGAAATTTGTGGGCCATTTTCTGCTGTTTTTACCAAGGACATGTTCGTAGGGATAATAACGATTAACGTATTTTTGTATTATGTTTCTGATCATGTTGTTATGTCATTTTCAAACGGTGTTCCCTGTTTTCGCAAGATTTACTGCTGTTCGATATACTTCGCGTTTCATTCCAATAAGACTTCCTGACTCCATATTGTTTTTGAAGAGAATATGCTGCATGACACATTGACCGTATTACTGCCTCGTTTTGATAGATATATGCCTACTCATTTCTAGGTCCTCAAAATAAAAGACAAAGGTGTTTTAAACATCCACGAAGCGTTTTCCTGTCGAGATGTTGGTGAAAGAAAGTAAGAAAGATGTTAGGCTGTATATATGAATCGACTGACCATTCCTGCAGCGTTAATGCGGACACACATCTTTTAGAACCATTAATAAATACTCAATCTAATTTACTTCAGTCTGTGGTTTCCAATACCATGTATGTTTGTAGTCAAGCTTCACATTGCTTCCTTCGCAATGAGTGGTCATAGGCAGTAATAGCATTGCGTATCATTCGGAGTTCTTTGCGCGCATGCAGAGCCAAAGAATATCAGTGGACGGACTTGAAGCGAGTCTATCAAATCTTTGTTGGGAATTTTCTTTTTTTCTGGACTGCGGCGATTTCCTAGGGGAAGCGTCAACGGCCTTTGCTCAGATACAGCGCTCTGATTGGCTGGCGCGCGCGCCCTAACCCGGGTTAATTATTAGTGTCAACACACGTGCACGATCATAGATCGTGGTCCCTTGTTTCGTCTAATTATGCAAGGTCGTAGTGCGGTGTTGATTTGGAAACTTTTTTTTTCTTTCTTTCTTCTTTCTCTTGGGCTGTTTTGCAATATCGCTGGGTGCTCGCGAAATAGACGCCGGGGGTATATAAGGCGAGGGAGCGAGAGAGAGGGTCATATTTGTAGCGGTACCATCTTGTAGTTTGGAGCAAGATGGCCAAGATGCGATTCTGTGTTCTGCTTCTCACGGTCGCCAGCGCTCTGGCATGTAAGTGCAACATGATATTTCTCTCCCATCCTCGCCTGTTAATTGATTGATTCATTGATTAATGTATATGCATTCACCTGTTTCAGTATGATCTTGTACGCTTGCACCTGTTCCCACGGGGGTTCTTTAGCGAGGTCTTAGCGTGGAGGATCTTAGTATCTGGAGAATTTGGAGTATCTGGAGTTGGGTTTGGTATAATTTCATCTATGAATGGATCCCTCGAGTCTTGATTCATAATCGTCATAGTATAGGCTATTATCATGTTTTAATCTAGGAATTGTTACTTCTTACTGCACTGGAAGTGCGTGTTATAATATTTTCTGCCATATACATACACCGGCGTCGACCGATCGTGATGTTTTGATCGCTTGAAGTTCTTTGTCTTCGACTTCACCGTTTTCATTCGATGTCTTCTTCAGTTGTGGCGCATTTTTGTCCCCGCCTAGCTTGCAACACGAGGCAATACGATTGAGGATTGTTAACGTACCCATGTGTAGTTGACAGCGGTCTAAAGCTGCTTTTTCCGTGCAGAAATCTCGGTCTAGTTTCTGGCCGCGATCACAGTCCAACAAACTGTCCAAACATCGATGTCATTCTCAGTGACACTGATGACAGCTGCCCCACGCGAAAATGAAACTCGACTTTGTTTACATGGACCAGCTGATAGCGATAGGGGACTTGGAAAGGCTCGCCCACTGCGCATGCTCGTAACTATTGTATGCTAATTAGGTTCGCACCCTGGACGGGACTGCAAGCGGTGTACGTGTGCGCGCGCGGCGGGCCGCGGGCACTAAGTTATTGCCAAAGAATTTATTGCGAAATGTTCGTTATCGATGTTTGTTTCCTCTTGTTGCTTGTTGCCCCGGGGGGGGGGGGGTGGTCAGTTTACCGGTTGCTGGGAAAACTCTGCGGGCTTCCAAGTATGAGGCAATAAAAACTTAGTGCTGTTTCTTGGTGGCGCTGTAGTAGTCGTCCTCTGTTGGCGAATGTTACAATTTCATTTGGCCTCTGAAAAAATAAAAGTAAAGTTCCTTCTCGAAGAAAGGACTAGTTGCGACAATTCATTGTATCCCTGTATTCCTCCTCACGATCGAAGATGATGGAGTTACACTTACGGTATCGCAACAAAGGAAGAAACTGAATCCGAATCCCCTTTTTCCATTTCCTTTTTTCTTTTTTTCAGAATATTTATTTTGTGTCTTTTTGATATGTCGATCCTTATAAGGGACAGTTGCAAAAGTTTTATGTAACTTTCTTTGTCGGTGACGTTGAATTTGCCTTCAACCCCTCATATATCAGAATAAGTCAAGTGGTCAGAGCAGTTTGTTAGCCATGATTTACTGGGCTCTATACCAGATACTTATTTCTTGTTCAACTTTGACTTTCGCTCATAAGGATCTGAAAGGAAATTCTTACAGAACAAGAACAATATCCTTGGATGTTTCCTGTTGCTGGGAGAATTAGTGCAGTTGTTAATTCACACAATGTATCCCTTATGCCTGTAACATTCCAGGTAATGGGTTTATGTTAATTTGTGACATGAGTCTGATTTCGAACATGGAACATTTTCACATTTTTTTCGCATCATTTTAAAGTTGAACAATTGATGAATCTGAAAAAATGGTAAATGTTATAAGAGACAGCTGATGCCCTAGCCAATTCATCATGCATGTGCCACCTTCTTATACAAGTTTTCTTAAGAAGGATTTTCCTTTTTTTTCTGAGCCGAAAGTTTGCGCGGACCGGGACTTGAACCCGAGACCTTTTGTTTAACGCAAGATGTCGATCTTTGGTTCAAATCCTGCATGGGCCCTATTTCACACAGCCGGTTAAAGTGTGAACGTTTGCTAAGCAAAACTATTCCTCGTGTGAACAGAATTACAAATTACCCTGCCGTGTGGCGTCAATAACTTTGGACTTGCATTCTGCGTTTCTTCACTTAAATCCAATGTGAAGTCGCAAGCATGTTTTTTTTTTTTTTTTTTTTTTTTTTTTTTAATTCCTTGGCTTAAGAAAATGTTGGCGCTTAAGCGAAATTGAAATCGCACGGGTCTAATATCATACAATTTGCTTAAACTGGAAAACCCGCTAAGCATGGAAATTCGTCTTTGGTGAAAATAAGATTGACAACCATATTTCATATGGGATGTTCGTAGCGTCCGACTTGTGATCGTTCTTAATCTGAGCATAATCATCAAATGAGAGGAACTTAAACCGGGTAGAAACCATGGGCTATAGGTTGCTTAAGCAAATTTGAGTCTTAAAGCGACTCTTGTTATCATTTTCACAGAAATTACCCGCTCAGTTTTTGATATCATTTTGTAATTTGTTTTCTAACACACAGGGCCAGTAGCATGGCAAGGCGAAGAGCAGCAATGTCCTCCTATGAGTAAGAACTGATTTGATATTTTCTTCCTTAACTTTCAGTCATCCCTTAGATTCCATCTTTCCTTTGGACATAATTATGTAGATTATGTAGATTAGTTCGTTCCATGAGCAATAGGTTCGCGGTGACACCATGCAAAGTTTTTTGTGTGAGTATGTGTGGTTCTGAAAAGAACCACACATACTCACAAAAAAGATAACTTTGCATGGTGTCACCGCAAACCTTATTCCTGCTATTCTTACCATGAAAACCTTCAGATCTCATTAGTTCGTTCCAAGCTGTACGATTACTAAGCACTTAATGATAATAGGTAATAGTTTCCCCCGAAATCAATGTATACATTGATTATCGCTAGATGATGACCGCGTTTCGTTCTAGGGCTTTGCAATAACTCAGTCAAGTTTTGCAATCGTTGCCTTACAATGAATTGGCAAAAAGTACAGTATAAAGTGTAAGCTCATCAGGTGCAAGGATCAGGTGCACTCTGACCAAGATAGATATTGCAATTAGCACCCCGGGCACTTGGCTGGGCAATTAGCCGCCAGAGACAGGTGCTAAACTGATTGGAAATCAATAACCCATTCCCCCTTTCGTGGATCTTTGATATCTGCTATTGATATTTGGACAAAGATCAGGGGTGGAACAAAGGGGGGAGGGGGGTCCCGATCTGGGCTTGCGCCAAAGCCAGTCGCTGATGGATGATAACAGGGCACAATGGGCAATAAAGTTAATTGGTTACTGCAAGTAAATATCACGGGCCGAGTTATCTCTGTCGTTTGTTCAGGGGATCTGTCGTTTTGGAAATCTCGAGGTGCAGCACAGAGATATGATACGCCCTAGGGTGGTATATCTTGTTGATTTCGCAATGACTTAAACAAACACGACCCCCCCCCCCCTTGGATTGAATCTGTTATTTTAAGCACATTGTGATAAGATTTTGTGCCCAAGGTAACTGATTTTGTTGAAGTTGATAAGCGAAGTTGATAAGCGATACTCTGGTAATTTCAGATTAGAAATTGGGAAATCGAGCTTATCTTTTGTTTTTACTTTTGGTCTTCTGCTATTTCCCCCCCCCCCCCCACCCTTCCTGTCATTCAACTCGGAAATTCTTTTATGACGAAACGTTTGACATTTTTCGTGGAACAGACTGCAATAAGCGGAAATCTCCTTGGCAACCGATGCCAGGAAAAAGACAAACAAAACTGAATGGCACACGAAATGAATATTCATGGAAATTGATTAATCAAAATGACAGAGAAGTAAATAGGATTTTTTTTTGCAAAATCCTCACTGACTAAAAAGTTGACCCGCAATATATAAATCTCAACAGTTAGAGGGCCTGACGTTTCGCTCCTAGCAGGACCTTTCTCAAAGGCAAAAGAGGAAGGTCCTGATAGGATCGAAACGTCAGGCCCTCTAAACTGACAGGTGTATAATTCGTGTGTCATTTAAGTAGCCCGTAAGTGAGCAACGTCTCGTGACAAGAAAACATTTTTTTTTAATCATGGAAAAAAAATAGTTCCTTTCATTTGTATAAGAAATAATCTTGACAAATTGATAAAGAAAAGTTTCTTTCAAAGTTTAAGTTTTCTTTACCAATTTTTCAATTTGTTCAAAAGTTCCCATAGTCAGTATTTCCTTTTATTTGTTTGACTTGAATTGAAAAAAGCTGCATCCACTTTGTGTGATCCCCGAGCTGCTGTAGCCAGGTTTATAACAATCGGTTGTTTGCATCTCAATGAAAGCTAGGGTGTGAGGGTTCAATGCTTCTGACTTGCGCCCTCACCCTGTCAAAGACTAGTTGACTATTACCAGTATTAGAAAAGGCCACCATCTAAGGGCTGGACAGCTCAGATGGTATGCAAAACCAGAGGTTTCGGGTTCAAATTCCGGTC
The DNA here is from genome assembly GCA_949987565.1 of Luidia sarsii. Classification (NCBI taxonomy): domain Eukaryota; kingdom Metazoa; phylum Echinodermata; class Asteroidea; order Paxillosida; family Luidiidae; genus Luidia; species Luidia sarsii. Next base: position 11,596,626 of record OX465113.1, read on the forward strand.
CAGTCAATTTGTTCCCAAGTTCCCAGTCATTTTTTCCCCTTTGTTTGTTTGAAATGATTATAATCCTCAAAATTTAGTGGGCCTGACTTTTCGATCCTAGCAGGACCTTTCTCAAAGGCAGGACCTTTCTCTGCCTTTGAGAAAGGTCCTGCTAGGATCGAAACGTCAGGGCCACCAAATTTTGAGGTTTGCATTTTGGTAATTTTAGTCAGTAAGCAGTTTGCAACTTTTTTGTATATCACTTTTTTTTTTATTATAATCCTGTCTGAATTTTCTATTTGTCATTTTCATCCATTGAATTAAAGGCCATTTCCATATGGTTGTGCTTGTATTGAAACGACTCAGTTCTTATCTTAAATCTTCCGGATTTTTCTCACCACTTACTACTTAAGTTCGCTAAAGACTGATCCTAAGATGCTGATTTTTTCTTTGGTCTTGCAGACGACAGGCTGTTCGATGCCGGCTCCAGCTACCTGCTCAAGTACAGTACCTCAGTGTCCAACTCCATCCAGGGCACCAGCCACGAGGTCACTGGCATGGCCATTGACTGCGACGTCTTGGTAGAAGCTCATTCGGAATGCATGCTAGTCCTGAAGACTGAAAAATGCAACCTGAAGAACTTGGAGGGAGATCGCTTGTCCACCAACAAGAAGTTCTCCCAGGACATGAACGAGCACGCCGTCATCATGAAAATGGACAATGGCAAGCTGGTGGAGGTCTTCGCCCACGAGAGCGAGCCCGTGCACATCCTGAACATCAAGCGAGGTATCATGAGTGCCATCCAGCACGACCTGAGCGAGGCCACCCGGGTGACCCAGCCCACGGTCAGCGGCAACTGCACCTCCGTCCGCCAGGTCATCGACCGCACCAAGACCGGACGTGTCCAAGAAGTGTCCATCTCTACCGACCTCAACAACTGTACCAGACCCGACCAGAAGGCTACCGCCCTCTCGCCAACTTCCCTCTTCACAAATGTGGTACGTTGAATAGTCTTCCCTTGACTCATTCTGAAGACACCTTTGATTCGTGGCATTCTCCAATATCACTTGCAGGGTCCAATTGAATCAAACGTACACCACGGCAAGCATTACCCATAGAATGGTGTAAAAGAGTGGTGATTTGGGTTTTTGGGAGGTTACTGAAGGAGCAGTAGATTAGACTTGAATTAAACGTACACCAGTGGTCTCCGGTTCAAGCCCCGTTCCAGTCCAATTTTGTTGTTGCTTTATATTTTGATCAGTAATTCAAAGCTCGTCACTTTTGTTTGATAAGTCTGAACTGCAATGTCTGTGGTCTTCTTCTTCTTCTTTTTGTTGGGGGGGCAGAACATCGCCGACAAGTTCATCAACTCCAGCAAGATCTGCAGCTACGAGCTCCGCGATGACAACATCAAGAAGATCACCTGCCGTGAGAGTCACGTCATGAACCCCTTCAGCTACGATGGACAGCGTGGTGTCATGACCTTCATCTCCCAGGAGCTGAAGTTCAAGGAGACTTTCAAGATCAACTCCATCTTCAAGACCAAGGGTATGAGGCTCAGTTACTTGGATTTGAAACGACTTCTCCCCACCCCCCCCCCCCCACCACAGAATATCAGGCCACAGTTTTATTTCTCGTTTTGAAGAAGGGCCTGAAGTTACAATCCTTGCAGGACCTTTTGCAAAGACAGACACGTCAGTGATTTCGGTTCAAACCTTTCAATCATTCATTCATTAAAATCATTTGCTGCTTTGTTACAGCTTAAGTGTTGTAGCTGCTAAGGGCAATGATCGATGTTTCAAGAGCGTTCAAACGGTGTAAAATTTATTTCTGTATAGGTGCTTTCCTTTTTTGAGATAGAGCTGTCCAAACATAGCTGGTCATGCTAATTAGGCCTCTTGTCAAAAAGATCATCGGTTTGGGTATCAGATGATTTGACCCGTCCGATGTCATTTCCACCGGATAGCCATCGTGAATTTTCACCCCAGAGTCCAGTACAATCGGCTTTCTACCGGGGGAAATTGTATCAGTCGGATGAAATCAACCGGCACTCAACCGATGATCTTTTTGACAAGAGACCTTAGTCAAAAGTTCGTTAAACCGTATCTCAAAAACTACCTTACTTGACCGATTGACATAAAATTTTGGTTCTGGGGGTTTCGTTCCGATCGGTGACGGTCAGGTTCAAAAAGCGTGTTGGATTGACACGGAATGGACCCGCACACTTACATTACACAGGATGAATGATTTAATTTGATCGTCCTTTCCAAAACTGTGCTTTCTCATTCATCAGGCAACATGGTGAAGAAGGACCTGATCTACGAGTTCGAGGAGCAGCAGGAGTCTTCCTCCGAGAGCAACCGCGCCGCCGAGCTTTTCGAGCGCCTGGTCAGCCAGTCCCTGGACGAGGTCCAGATCGACTCTGCCCGCCTCTTCGGCGACTTCGTGGCCAACCTGCGCACCCTGAACTACCCGACCCTGAAGAGCCTCTTCGACAGCGCCAGGAACGGAGAGGTCGAGCTTGCCAAGTGAGTTGATCACCTGTGTCGCCATGTCAGTGCTTCGCTCCTTGATCAAAGTGAACCCCGAGCGTTCAGTCTGTGTAGAATGATTGTGCTGACATCGTGTGTGTGTGATCTCTTGCCGAAGAGGATCCTTAAGGTTTAAGTGAGTCGTGAAGCATTGTCAAATTGGAGCTATCAAGAACGTCTTCTGAACCGAATCATTTCTACATGCAGCATGCCTGACTTTTCAATCCCACCTTGACTTTTCTCAAAGACAGAGCTTTGAGAAAGGTCCTGCTAGGGTCGAAAATTTGGCAGGCCTGCTGTTTGGTGAGATCTTTCATACTTGGTCATTTGAGCAGTTTGGTCAGTGAGCAGTTTTTGTATTAACTTGGTCATTTAGATAGGCTAAAGGCAATGGCAATTGTCTGATGACACCTTGATGTATCTTCCTTTGAAGGACCTACATGTACGACGCCATCCTCCAGTGCGGCAGCATCCCTTGCTTCAAGGTGATGAACGACCTCATCATCGACGAGTCTCTGCCCTCTCCCTTCTCCGACGCCATCATGTACGTCATGGCCTTCCGCCAGTATCCGCCTCTGACCCTGATCGAGGAGAGCCTCCGCGTGGCCCAGACCCACAAGAAGCAGTCTGTGCTCCTTCCCCTCAGCATCATGATCAACAACTACTACATCCAGCAAGAGGAGGAGCTCACGATCGCTCGCAGGGTGAGTGCCAAGACACGTCTTCCCATCCTCTTGCCAAAAAATAGACCCCTCAATTCGTGAAGGATTCGTAAATGGCCACACTCCGACAACCAGGGTAGCTAGACCTGGGTTTACCCTGAGTGAAGTTACCCTGGGTAAGTTGGGCTCATGACGTCAGAAAGACCAGAGCCGCTTGAGAGTGAAAATCTGCTAAGCAGGAAAAGTCTCCCTTGTGTTAACGGGATTACAAACCGCACCGTCGTGTGATGCCAATTCCCTTTGACTTGCATTGCTCTCTTTTTTACTTAGCTGAAAAGTTAGGGGGCCATGGCGTTTCGATCCCACCTTTCTCAAAGGGGTTTCTCGATCAAAGGCCTATAGATGCTTTGCAGGTCATTTTAGTTAGTACTGTTAGCAGTTTCCAGCCAGTTTTTGGGGTATTTACTTCAAAAATATAGAAAGCCTGACGTTTTGATCTTAAAAGGGGATAATGAGGGGATTACTCATTTTTTTGAAAAGGTTCTGCCGGGATCGAAATGTCAAGACCTTATTGGTTGAAGTTTTGTCCTTGTTCATTACGTCTGCAAGACTTTTGCGTCACCTCTCTCGTTAGAAGACGAAAAATATTGATTATCTGCCTCTGCCACAATATCGGGTTCATTTATCAGGATGGTCTCGTGACTCTCGTCTTATTTATTTCTCTCACCACAGTGCCAATGTCTGGTGTCTTTTCTAGCGTATCAGGAACTGCCTGTGAGATGCTATGAGTGTGTAACGGTTTTTTTCTGGGGTTTGTTTCATCTACTCCCTTAGCTTCCCGACCCTCTGAAGGAGTCCATCCGTCTGGTTCGTGATATGCTTGGAAGCGACTGCTCCGTGCCCGCCAACATCCAGGGAGAGGAGAGAGTTGAACTCAACCGCCGCATCCTTCTGGCCCTGAAGGTGAGAAGATTGAAGCAAAACCGAGAGAGATGCAACAGATGATATTGTGAGGTGTATAGTTAGCACCGTGGGCTCATCAGTGCTGTGCCCGTTGGTGGCCTGCTGAAAACGGGGAGTTCGAATCTGGGTGCTGCTTGAGCTTTTTCCAAGCAAGCAATCTGGCAAACCACTGGAACTGTAGTGTTAACTTCACGTCGAGTTGGGAACCCTCAATCCTCAATTGAGAAAAGATGTGCTTCTACATCGATTCAACTTAAGAGCTCACTATAATCTAGAGGACGAAAGATTATAATCATAGTACCCTTGAATTGAGTGTCCTCTAGGAATAGTCTAAAACTGAACCGAATCCCTTCTAACTTCTGACTGAATCCCTTCTGAAGAGGTATCGGGGCCTTTCTCTTCACTATAAGCAGAGGGCCACTTTGATGTTACTTTATCGAAGTCTATGTGCCTGACAGCAAAATCTATGGTTCTGGTTTTGAAAAATGTGCTGGGGTTTTTGTTTTTGCATTTGTGAACAGAGCATCGGTAACATGGGTGAGGCCGTGCAGCAGTTCGATAGAGATGAGTTGTACACCGCCGAGCAGATTGTCCCTCGTCTGAAGAGCTGCATCGCTCGCCCAGAGCTCCACCACAACATCTCCGTGGCTGCCATCCAGGCCTTCCGTCGCTTCAACATCCCCAGGTAAAAACAAATGAGCTCGATAAACACCCTTCCTTCTTCAAATATTGATGTACATGACAACAAATCTTGGCAAAAGTTTAAGAGGGGCAGACGTTTGGGCCCAAGGAGGACGTTTCTGTTTGCAACATTTGTTGTTTTAAAGGCCAAACACAACATTGAGAAGATCGGGAAACATCGATGTCCACCGATTTCCTGCTAATTTACACAGTTTGTAGATGGTCATGTTGAAATCTTACGGTCTGGGATGCTGTACTTTTCGAGAAATTTTCACTCAAACATCGACAAATAGTTTATTACTCTAATAAACTATTTCTTACACTACAAGAACGGTGCGTAACCGTGAAGGTTTTTTTTTTCTTGTTTCTACTTTATTTTTCTAGATTACCATTGTGAGCTAAATCCTTCTTATCATTGGTTTTTGTTTTAATGTTTTAGGATTTAACACTCAAACGGTGGCAATCTTTTGACCTTTATATGCCACTGTTGGCATTTAACCACTTCGCGCCGGGACCTCCGAATCCGGAGCTCCGTTGGTTTGACTATGCGACGGGGCCCTCCGAATCCGGGCACCACTATTGTCCACGTTCTAAACAAAGACTCTGTTCAGCTTAAGAGCAAAGCAATACGAATCAGTTCATGTAGTGAAGTTGATTCGAAAGAAAGGGCTTATGCGACGTCGTTTCTCTTCTCTTGCGTTTCTAGCTCCGATGAGAAGAATGTCCGCAACGCCCTGAGGGAGGTACTGAGCGACTCCGCGAGGTCTGTCCACGAGCGCATCGGCGCCTACCTGATGATCATGCGAAGCCACCCGTCCGTGGCCGATCTGGAGACCGTCATCCAGATCATGCTGGAGGAGCCCCTGATGCAGCTCAAGGCCTTCGTCTTTTCTCACATCGAGAACGTCATGGAGTCCGAGGAGCCCCTCGTCCAAGAGTGAGTGATCCAATTTGCGCGGCAGTCCTTCAGTCCTCGATCGTCTCCCCCGGTCTTGCCCTTCTCCGAGCTTATTCTCCTTCGCTCATCGTCCGTATCTCGTTGCTTTCCTCATTCCTTTGCGTTTCCTGTCCTCGTCAATCTGTTTTATTTCACAAGTGTCCAGCTCCAGGAAGGGTCGAAATTCCAATGCCTTGTCATCCTATCCAAATAGTGAGTTTTCAACTGATCCCATCCTAATTCCTTGACTTTCCTGTTGACTTATCACTCCTCGTCTTTCTACTACCCCTGTTTCCTTCTGAAGACGAACAGAGTAGGCCTACACTGTTCGAAACGCCGAGTTCCTCCGGTTGTTTTCAGAACCACACTTACTCACAAAAGAGAATTTACATGGTGTCACCGCAAACCTAATTATCCTGTTTCCTTTCCGCTCCTAGTGTCAGCTACGTTCCATCCCATCTCTACCTTCCCATCTTTCTTCTACCTGTAGTAACGATACTTCCCACCTAGGATCTAAACACCGGGGTCTCATGAATGCCAAACATGGGTTGAATTTCTTGCAGGCTGAAGAGGAAGTTCGTTGAGGCCATGGGCAACCGCAAGCTGCCAGAGTACCCCAAGGACCCCCTCCGCTACTCCAGGAACGTGGAGAAGTCCAAGGCCTTCACCGTGCCCTACTTCAACAAGACCGTGGCCACCCAGATCGAGTCCAACGTCATCTTCGATCCCCAGCACTACCTTCCCCGTCACATCATGCTGAACACCACCCTGAATGTCCTGGGACAGAGCTGGAACCTCTTCGAGGTAAATCCTGGGTTTTTTTAATACCGCGCCAACGCTCCTCTTTAAAACTGGAGGAAGTTTGGATGCGATCAAGTTCAACCTGTGACAACAGTGACAAATGTGACAACTGTGGAAATGTGACAAAAGTGACAAATGTGACAAATGTGACAACCATGACAGCCATGACAACCGTGACAACCGTGACAACTGTGACACCATTCCTTATGCTTAGTGGAGAAGGTTTTCAGCTGATTGACATATACAATTTATTGGGTAATTTGGCAAAAAAAAAATTCCTGAACAAAAAATCACCTTTTGAGAATAAGTGACTCCAGGGTCAGGAGAGCCAAGGTCCATGAAGTAAAAGTGGTCCACTGTGAGATTCTTCAGGGTTACATCCCGGACATCACCTTCAAGTAGTCAGATTTCGGGTTGAGGGATTTGACGAATTGAAGATTTTATTTTTTTTGGAGGATTAATGTGTGAGACTTATTTTTGTGTTCGTCCTCGGACAGACCGCTGTCGAGATGCAAGGCTTCGAGTCCGCCCTTGAGGCCGTCTTCGGTCCCATGGGCTTCTACCCCGACGACATCATGGGAAGTCTCTACAAGAAGATGGACAAGGAGATCCTGTCCAAGATCTGGGACGCCTACGACTTCCTCCTCGAGGAGGCCAAGGTCCAGGTGGAGGAGCTCCGCAACACCCCCTGGGCCGAGCTGGACGACGTCCTCATCGCCAAGATGAAGGAGGTGAAGCAGGCCGTCCTGGAGAAGTTCAACATGATGCGATCCAACGAGGAGTCTCCCATGGTCCAGACCATGAATGATGTGGTGAGTTACTGCAACACTGTAAACACAAGCGGTGCTCACGTCACGCGCGTGGATGAAGTATGTCAAGGCACATGGTGCACGATACATGCGCACGAGGTGATGCTCACTTTCACTCCATGTGCTTGAGGTACAGTAAATAGGGAGATGTTCTTGTACATGATACACTCCATGTACCTCATCCGACTTTTGCTCAAGTGATTACAATACCACATGTGCTTGAGCCTACAGTATAGGTGTCTCATGTGTTCATGATTCTGGGACAAATATGTGCCATTGCAGAAGTGCACGAGATGCAGTTTGTTTTTACAGTGTGCTTCTTTACAAAAATCAGTTCATGATGAAGTATCAAATCCATCCCTCCATCATTTTCTTGATAGATGGAATTGAAAGCAACAAAATAATGGGCCCAGTATTGAAATGTCAGCAGGGCTTTCTAAAGGGCATATCGCGACTTTGCTAGGATCGGAACAAACCACTGAGCTATGGTGAAACATAATACCAAGGGAGCCACTGCCTAATCCGAGCACGAGTAAAAAAAAAAAATTGTAGTAGATTTTTGGTTGAATCCAGTGAGTCCTATAAAATGAATCCATGCTTGTCTCCACAGCTCCGTCAGGCTCTGCCTGCCGACTACGAGGCTAAGCTGAACCAGATCCACAGCATGATCCCACGCGAGCCGTCCTCTCCCCAGGGCTCCGTCTACATGAAGATCCTGGGCAACGAGCTGGGATACGTCAGCCTGGAGAACATCAAGTCCATCATCCCGAGACTGGACTTCAACGTGGAGAACATGAAGACCGTCGCCATGAAGGTGAGGAAGACAGAAGGGGGTTTCTTCTGAAGACTTTTCTGAGCAGAGAAAAGGGTCCTGCTAGGATCGAAACGTCAGGCCCGCTAAATTTTGAGATTCGCATTTTGGTAATTTCAGTCAGTAAGCAGTTTGCAATATTTTTGGTATATCAGTTTACAAAGTAATAGAAATCACAAGTCCTTTTCGATCAGAAGTCCGTTTATTCATGTCAACTACAGACGGCTCAATTGGTGTTGGATTGCGTCAAATTCATTCCAAAAAAATGGGAAACAGATTGCAGTTCGTCTCATCTTACATCCTTATCGATATACACTCATCAGCTTGTAAGAATAGACCTGGTGCATACTGTGTTATTTTAGCATTGGAAGTCAAAAGAATAATATTTGAAGGTTTTCATGGTGAGAATAGGAGTAGGTTTGCGGTGACACCATGAAAAATATCTCTTCAGTGAGTATGTGTGGTTCCGAAAAGAACCTGAGGAACTCGACCGTTTCGAACAGTGTACTTCGCTCGTCTTCGGGAGAAGTCAAAAGAAGGTAGAACTCATTAGCCAAACGTGTCCTCAAATCTCTGAATGTCCGTTTTTTGTGTGTCCGGCAGTACGGCCAAGAGATGATGGAGAGCCTTGCTCAGGGTATTGAGAAGAACATCACCAAGAGCTTCATCTTCTTGGAGCGTGACTTCATCATCCCCACCAGCACTGGTATGCCCCTGAACTGCACTGTCAACGGCACCACCGTCCTCAGCCTGCGCATGCGCGCTGGTCTGGGCTTCGAGCCCATGACCATGAAGGCTTTCGCCTCTGGCCGCGTCAACCCTAGGTAGGTCGAAGGTCATGTGAAGAGTAAGACTCATTGGTCAGTCATTTCATAAATATTCATGATTTTTAATGAATATGGATTTATCTTGTCAATCTAATGGTGGATAACAATGCTCTTTTGTTCAATCTCATATTGCTGCTTTATGGAAATAATTTATTACCCTCGCTTGCTATGTTTATGATCAAGGGACTAGAAATGATTTGCAAAAGTTGCCAAATATTAAAAGAGTTTTGATCCTAGGGAAAGGGTCCTGCTTGGATCGAAAAACCTGGGTCCAACTCTACTCTTGGCATTTTGGTCATTTGTAAGTATTTCGCAGCTGTTCTGTCTTACTTCAAGGATTTGATTTGGTTTCTTTTTTGTTCGCAGTGCGTCCATTGAGGTGATCGGTACCATGGGCGTCAACGTTCCAATCCTTGGCAATGCTGGTGTCATGGCTAACGCCACCACCTACCACGCCTCTCACATCGAAGGCAACGTCACCTTGAACGGAGCTCACCTCAAGCTGAACCTCAACAACACCGACAGACCCATGAACCTCTTCAACTTCTCCACCAACTACTTCCTGATCAAGTAAGTTCTTTACGCCATACGAAATTAAGGCTTAGGCTTCGGTCACATTCTTCTCTTACCCGTTATAATGTCACAGGCATCTAGAAACAAGCGTTTGGTCCTACAGTTTCTCGGTGAATACTGTGTACTTATCAAGACAAGAAACCTTCAAATATTCGGCAACACACCACAACCTGGAGTTTCAGGTTTTGTCAGACGGAGACGAAGCCTGAGCCCGAGCCTAAGTCTTCATTTCGCAAACGGCCCAAGATGGCGCTTAAGGAGTCGACTCCGACCCGACCCAAACCCCTCCGATGGCTTGGCTTTCTATATAATGACATAATCAGGTTTTTTGATACGCTGCTGTAAGAAAAGTTTGGGTTCGAATGGAAGGAAACTATCATTAGCAGTCCCAGAGCATACACCGTCATAAAACATTAAGTTACCAGCTCTTCACACAGCCATACTCTCCTGAAAAGAGACGGCTCACACGGTGTCACCACAAACCTTCCACATTGAGACTGGAAGTGTTTTCCTGGGAGTGCTAGAAGCCTGTAAAGATTAGAAGTCTGTCCTCCAGATTCTTAAGATCGATTCGCCAGTCTGTCTGCCTTACATATTTCCATTGCTGCGACTCCAAGAATGAACCTTTGCGATCTTAATTTCTTTTTTTTTTCTATCAAATTTATTTGAACCCAAATTTGAATGAATTGGTTATCGGGTGTGTCTGTCCTCGTTCGTCTTTGGCAGGCCTTCCGGTGCTCTGCAGTACATCCCCGGCATCCAGCAGGACCGTGTGGAGGTCATGAAGTGCGTGGGCGTCACCAAGAACGTCTTCGGTGTTGACCTGTGCGCCTCGTGGGCCTACCCCAATGCCAGCTACGCCGACCAGGCCCCGCGATTCCCCATCACCGGACCCACCAGCTTCAACGTCACCTTGGTCAACTCTGACAAGTAAGTCTATAATACCCGGCTCCTTCGCTTACCATGATGAAGAAGCGTCGCAAACCAAGGAGCATGCAGTAATCGTTGTAAAAAAAAATATATAAAAAAGCCAATGGCCTTCGATTACATTTGAAATCATTAAGGACATTAACGCACCTACCACTGGCCAATTTCATAGCCAGAATTTGCTTAAGCACAACAAGTATAAGACATTGTTCGTAGGATCACCTTGCCTACACAAACGTCACTTTTTGTTTCATGCTAAGTAAAGAAGAGTGGAATACAAGTCGAAAGCAATTGACATCACATCGCGGTGCAGCTTGTAATCATGGGAGACTATCCCGCCTCGCAGATTCTCACACTCTACGAAATTGGTCCCTGATGCCTCGAATCAAATCCTGGCCTCGTCAGATTACCCGATGCGTCTTGGTAATAAATTTCCATTAAAAAAAAAAACCTCAAAATGTCCTTCTGCTCATCTTACCCTTCTCCAAAAAAAAATTGTCTCTCCCCCTTCAGGGCTCTGAAGACCTTCACCTTGGAGTTCCTCTACAAGATGATGAAGAAGGGCGGAAGCCCGGGCAAGAAGACCATGAGCATGTTCGGCAAGAAGGCCGGCCAGCCTGCCGAGATCACCGACGTCATCCTGGTCAACTTCACTGCCCCTGGTAAGTCATTCACAACACCAATAACCCGATAAGGCCAAGTAAAAGAAATAGTAGTTTCGCATTCCCGCCCGAATCTAATTTTTTTTTTGGCCGAAGCATCAGAAGACTTTCTTTACTTAGTGTGGAATACTCTCCTTTAATCTTTGTCTTTTAATCTTTGATGTTTGTGAAATTCGTTTCTGACGATATTTTTAAGTAATTTTATTTGAAGAAGTTGTTTACTTGACATTTTGGAACTACATGTGTATAGCAAGTAGTCATATGAGTTACCTTCTTAAATTCAATCCTATAGGTGAGACGCTCAAGAGAGAGATCTCCTCCGTGGTCACCTACAACCGTGCCAAGTACGAGGCCAAGTGGAACACCTCCATCCCGGAGCTTCAGACCTACGCCTTCGCCGGCCTCCTGAACCTGAAGGACCCCAAGACCTTCACCTCGGGCTTCCACCTGGTCGCGAACGCCACCACCGGGCCCGACTACAAGGCCTCCATCTCCACCACTCTCAAGAACGTCACCACCGCGGAGAAGTGCAACTACACCGCTGTCTTCAACGCCTCCGTGAACGAGCTGTACACCGCCGATGTGGCCCAGATGATCATGACCGCCGATAGCGTCAAGGTCAGCCTGACCAACTTCCACTACTGGTGAGTGTCCCACGGCTGAGATGACCAGGGGCCAATTTCATAGCGCCGCTTAAGCGCCAAAATGTGCTTTTAAGCGCAAAAACCCATGAGCCACAGGATCCCCTTGCCTACCCAAACTTCACTTTTGTTTCACGCTAAGTAAAGAAGAGTGGAATACAAGTCAAAAGCAATGGACATCAAATCGCGGTGCAGTTTGGAATACTACTTACAGGAGGAAGACTTTTCCTGCTTAGCAGATTTTCACGCTAAAGCGGCTCTGTGAAATTGGGCCCGGGGGGGGGGGGGGAATGTCGTGGAGTTGCTCAGCACAGACATTCGTCGCTAAGCCGCAAAAAACGGGTTACCAGCCAAAATTCTATGATATATGCATTGCGCATGACTGGTTCCCAGCTTCTTCATTTACCTTAGCATGAAAATTTGCTAAGCAAAATTTTCTGCAAAGCAGCTCCTTGAAATGGCCCTAGGAAGTTGGATTCAATTTCATCCTCTATTCTATCTTCCCCTGTCCTCTCCTTTTCCTCTACGTCCCTTTGTCTGGAAGACCGTTTGGGCACCGGATGTCTTTTTTTTAAATCCCCGATCCACTCCCACGCTCCCTGTATCTTGAGGATGTTAAAGTCATTTGCTTACTAACGAGTTTTAGACGTTGGAAATGCCTACAGTTGGGGGAAAAAACGAGTCAGTCCATTTCGAATGAAAGGAGGCTGCTAATACTTATATTCATAAGATCGCGATCGGGGCCTGTTGATATTGAAATTTGAGAAATAGGAATAGGTTGACTTTCACTGGGTTGTTCAAATCAACTATTGTATTGTTAAGTGGTTTGGGTAATTTTTGTTTGCAGGGATGACGAGACACCGCTGTACCAGCAGCTTCTTTTCCCGATGTACAACTACCGCATCAACCACGAGAAGTACCGCCAGAACACGGCCGCCTTTGAGTACGTCAACCAGGCCCTGCCCAACGAGGAGAGGATCGCCGACTTCATGGTGCACACCAGCGTCTTCGGCCAGAACCTGACGGCTACCAGCCACCTGACCAGGATTCCCAAGACCAACGTCACCAACGTCATGGAGCTCAAGTTCGCCAACAAGGCTCAGGTGAGGACGCCCTCAGCGAGCGCAGCCAAGAATTCCCATCTTTTAGGAAATCTGAAGTTAATACCCCCCCCCAAAAAAAAAAAATGTTGCAAACTGCTCACTGACTGAAATAACCTGCAACTACATCAATAAACATCAATACATCAATACATCAAAAGTTAGAGGGCCTGACGTTTCGATCCTAGCAGGACCTTTCTCAAAGGCACAGATTTGAAGAAATCGTTCAAACAAAAATATCTTCCTTTTCTGTTGTGGCATCAGTGGCGAAACCCCGAACAATTTTACAATTTTCTTTTTCATTTTGTTGCCCACTTTGAAATAATTGTTTGAATATGAAAAAATCAATGACAATTTGACTGGACCAGATTTGTAACCTGTCTAGTTGAACCTACCAGTGAAACTGCCTTTGCTACTCACTTCTTCTTTAAGAAAAGAGGCATGGAAAAATGTAAATAAAAAGAAATCACAAAAGTTGGAGGGCATGAAGTTTCGATTCTAGCAGGACCTTCCTCAAAGGCAAAGTGACAAAGACGTATACAGACAGTCAGGGAAAGGAAAGCCCTGACACACATGACAGAGGAAGGACAAAAGGGAAGGGAGTGAAATACGACACAAATGCAATACGAAATATTTCACTATTTGACGTGTACTCTTCGCATTTCCCCCCCTTTTTTATCAGGAGGTTCCTCTGCTGTACAGCAAGTACCACAGCGTGGTCACCGAGATCACCGCGGACCACACTCAGAGGGACTTCAACATCACCATCGGTCGTCGCCAAGACTCGACCAATCTCCTGGCCTACGCTGACCGCATGGACTTCAGCCCCAAGGAGTTCAACAACACCGTCACCCTCGGCTTCCAGACAATCAAGAAGGATCTGAAGCCCAGCTTTGCCGAGTACAGGGACTGGTCTTTCCTGGGTGAGTGGCGATTGCGTCCTTACAAAATGCCACTGTTCGAAAAAGGTCCCTCCGTACTGAAAAGTCAGGCCCTTTTAACTGCAAATTAAAAACAAATTGCTGCAAACTGCTCACTGACTAAATGACCTGCAATGCATACATCTCAAAAGATAGAGGGCCTGACGTTTCGATCCCAGCAGTAACTTTCTCGATCCTAGCACGACATTTCTTTGACTTTGAGAAAGGTCCTGCTAGGATCGAAACGTCAGGCCCTCTAACTTTTAAGATTTACTTAAAGATTTCTATAAAGATGTTTTTACAGCTAGCTTGTATCGTGGTTAATTTTGGTTTTTAATGAAAATACAGTTAGTAAAACCTACCGTAAGACTGTGGTTTGACCTTCACAAAATGGTGAAATGTCTTTGCCGGAGTGCGGCGTCAGAGAGGTGCCAGCAACTGCAATGAGTTTCATTGTCATTGTCATTGTCATTGTCACTTTGCAGGTCTGTATGGCGACCGTGCTTTCACCACTGTGCCCGTCTACTACAACGTGTCCACCACGCTGTGCCTGAGGAACGAGACCATGGACACCGTGGGGCCAACCCCGACCGTGTACATGGCCTTCTTGAACAGCAGCATCCACAACCCCTACGGCCCCGAGCGAATCTCCTCCAGCGTCAGCGGTCGCTTTGCCAACGAGACTGCTCTCCTCGACAACTTCTTCAGCTACTGGACCCAGATCAACACCACCGTCCCTCTCCTCAAGGTGAGATCAAGATGCCTTCCATCAGATCGCCAAACTTGAAGGTTTAGTTATGCCAACATGTTCGTACAGAGTATAGATTGTTGTATTGGACGTACATCCAGTGGTATTACACAGTGATATGACCAGGCATGTAGCTGATAGGATTGGATGGAGAACATCTGATTGATGATGATGAAGAGGACAATGATGACGATGAAGACGATGATGCTTCTGATGAAGACGTTGATACTTCTGATGAAGACGATGATGATGATGATGATCCTATCAGAACCTCTCTGAGAGCGAACCCTAGAAACTACTAGGATCAAAATGTCGGGCCTTCATTTTTTTGAGGTTTGCTACTAGCCTAAAATAGTAAACTCAATTTAACTGATGATTTAAAATAACTTTGATTATTTCTGCTCAACGGGATTTTCTCTTTATTTTTATTTTTTATTATCTTTTACAGTTCAAGACCAGCACCCAAGGCGCTATCCTGAGCTCCGAGAAGGACTTCAAGATCCAGCTGAACGACACCACCATGACCCTTGAGGAGAAGCCCATGCTGGTCCTCGACACCGATCTGGTTAGCAACTCGGACAACGGTCACTACGTCTCCTTCCGTGTCCTGAGCCCCGTCTACAACTACACCTTCAACGTGACTCTGAACGAGGACGAGGAGAAGGGATGGGTGATGGGATTCAACAGCACGCACAACAACACCATGACCGACCTCCTCAACATGACCCAGAGTGGTGAGTGCCTTAATATATAGGAGAACCTACCAATCCACGTCTAACCAACCTATGAGATTGGAAGGTTTTTTTTTGGTGAGAGCAGAAGTAATAGGACCGATAGTCTTCAGGAGACGAACAGAGTATACTCGATCTTCAAAACGTCGAGATCCTTTGGTTCTTTTCAGAATCACACATACTCACAAAAGAGAACTTTGCATGTTGTCGCCGCAAAGCAATTACTCCTAATCAACCCTAATTAATCAAATCCAATGAAAACTGAAGCTTGCCTGCACATGAACGAACCCTCTAAATAAATTATCACCAATTCTTTGATAAAGTTGATAATTGAATCTTGGTAGGACGTTTCTGCATCTAGCAGTATCTCTCGCAAGGATTTGCCAAATAGATATCTGAATAATTATTTGTATCGACATTTGTTTTTAGTATTGTACAGTATATGAAACTTTGATTTTTTTCTTAAATTCACACATTCTTAAAGAAGAGCTAACTAGTGCGTGGTTGCACTACAAACTGTTCATAGCTTGTTACTTTTCACGACGAACAGCTTGGTAACTCATCTTATTGTTTGTGTTCCTTTTCCATTTGCTCCACAGCTAACATGACTTTCAGTCGCGAGGCAATGTCCGTGAACGGTATGTTCTACCACCCGTGGCTCCAGGCCACCATGACCAACGTCCTGACCCCCAACGGCCCCATCAAGGCCTTCCAGACCCAGCACGTCAAGGAGTTCGCCTCTGAGGCTTACGACAGGACCAAGGAGCTGGACTGGGAGACCCTGGAGACCATGGTCCTCGAGGTCGTCGACAACATCCTGCTCTCCCGTCTTGAGCTGGTCAACACCGGCCGTGTCAACACCCCGAGCCTCTTCAACGTCACCCTGGACAACACCCTGGCCATCGATTACACCATCCTGAACAGCATCTTTGAGTTCGAGGTCAACAGGTCCGAGTGCGGGTCCGGGCTGAGGGTCAACACCTCCGCCGTCTTGGACAGGGACGGCCTGAGGAGTGGGCTGAGCTACCGGGTCAAGGGAAGCCGCATGCCCGAGCTCCACGGCAACCACACCGTCACGATCCTGAGTGTTGAGGCCAGCAAGGTCGGCGTGGATGTCCAGAACGACTTCCTGCTCAACTCTCGCTTTGCCAACCTGACCATGAACGGCGACTTCCAGGTCAAGAGGATGAACCGACCCTGGAGCTTCGAGTCTGTCAGCGGAGGCCTGAGGCACAACCTTAGCTCCCCTCTGATGAATTCCACCTTCAGCACCGGTCTCATGTTCGACAACTTCGTCAATCTGACCAGGTTCGATGGTGTCAGCTACTTCCTGAACCACAATGCCACCTCCAAGTGGGTCAACTCCACCCTGGACTCTGGCGTCACCTTCGACGGCTTCCGCTCTCTCACCAACTTTGACGACATCACCACCGGCGTGACTCACAGCTTCAACTCTACCCTGACCAACTGGACCACCGGGGCTTCCTTCAACCTCAAGAACGTCCGCTCTCTCTTTGAGTTCGAGCGTCTTGATGCCGGAGCCAAGTACAACATGACGTCTCGCTGGTCTAACGTCTCAACTGGCGTCGTCTATTCCATGGATGATGTCCGCTCCATCTTTGATTTCAACATGGTCGATGGAAAGGTGTACCACAACATCACCTCCCCCTGGTCCGTTATGACCACCGATGGTGATATTCAGTTCAACAACTTCCGCTCCATGTTTGACTTCAACAGCATCAGCGCATCGGGCAGAAACAACATGACCTCTTGCCTGGCCAACTGGACCAACGACCTCTTCGTGGACTTCTCCAACTTCCGCTCTCTCTTCAACTTTGACCGCATCATCCTGGAGGCGGACAACAAGATGAACCTCACTCTGGCCAACGCCACCAACGCCGGCCGCTTCGAGATCAACGGGGTTCGCGATCTGTTCAACTTCGACGAGGTGAGGTCTTCGCTGGTCCACAGCACCAACACCCGATGGGGCAACTGGTCCGCCGGCGTCGGCATGGACCTCTTCAACTTTGCGTCTCTCTTCAACTTTGAGCAGGCCGTTTTTGGAGGCAAGCAAGAGATGTCGTCCCGCTGGTACAACACCACCACCGAGTCCGAGGTCTCCATGCTGAATGTCCGCTCCCCGACCTCTTTCCAGAAGGCAATTGCTGTCGTGGACCACAACACCAACACCACCTTGGGCAACTGGACCACCTACTCCGGCATCACTCTGTCCGAGTTCACCTCCATCTTCAACTTCCAGAGCGTGGAGGCTGCTCTTGGCCACAGAGTCGACTCCCGGTTCGTCAACTGGACCACCGACTACACCATGGGACTGAACGACTTCCGGTCTCCCTTCCAGTTCGGTCTGGCTGACGGCATCCACACCACCGTCCTGAACACCAAGTGGGGCAACATGACCACCCAGAACTCCCTCCAGTTCGACAACTTCCGCAGCATCATGGACTTCGATGCCATCAGGTCTTTCTACCACACCTTTGTCAACTCGAGCATCCTGAACGCCTCTCACACCTTCGAGAATGAGATTGTCAACTCTCGGGGTCTCTTCTCCTTCGAGAAGGCCTCCAGCATGATGAATACCAACGTGAGCAGCGTCCTTGGCAACGCCGAGGTGTTCCATGGCATCGAGCTGAACGAGTTTGAGAACATCACCTCGTTCAGGCAGATCAACCAGACCCTGGTAGCCAACGTCACTGCCCGTCACCTCAACGCCTCCGCCTTCAACGAGCTCCTGGTCAAGAACTCCTACTGTCTCTTCAACTTCGAGAAGGTCCAGCACCAGCTGCAGTCGCAGATCAGTTCTCGCGTCCTGAACGGCACCATGACCAACGACTTGCAGCTTGTCAACTTCGCCTCCCTGAGCAAGTTTGAGTCTTTCTCCTGGGAGATGCTGCACGCTCTGAGCATTCCCTTCGCCAACATGAGCCTCACTCAGTCTTACAGCCTGAACAACATGCGCGACGTAATGACCTTCCGTGAGGTCAACGCCAGCATCCTGTACAAGGGTGAGGGTCCTCTTGGCAAGCTGAGCCTGAAGCACTTTGACGAGATCCAGGGTATGTCTGGCATGCAGATTGACTTCGCCAGGATCCAGCAGGAGGCTAACATGACGGCTCGTTTCCTCAACCTGTCCGCCGTCCACTCCCAAGTGACCGAGCAGATGAGGAGCATCTTCAACTTCCAGCGATTGAATGCCAGCGCCGACTACAACATCAGCACTCCGGTCGGATCGCTGAAGGTTTACGGAAGCTCTGACTTCAACGACTTCAAGAAGCTGTTCAAGTTCCGTCTGGTCAACCACACTGGTGTCTTCAACTTCACCAGCCGGCACATGAATTTCACCCAGGACGGACGCTTGGCTTTCAGCAACTTCCGTCGCCTGACCTCCTTTGACCTCATCCATGCCAACACAACCACCAACTTCTCTACTCCAGTGGGCAAGATGGTGACCACCTCTGCTGTTGAGTTCAACGACTTCAACAAGGTCTTTGAGTTTGCTCTCGTTCGTGCCAACAACACCTTCAACGTGTCCTCCCGTCTGCTGAATGTCACCACTGAGCACGGTGTGGAGTTTGTCGACTTCATGAAGCTGTTCTCCTTTGAGAGGGTCAATGGGTCGAGCATTGTCAACGTCAGCTATCCTCTGGGTATCGTCAGCAACGTTGCCCAGGTTGGCTTCCACAAGTTTAGCAGCCTGTTCACCTTTGACCGCATCAACTTCACCAACAACGCCAACGCCACCAGCATGTACCTGAATGCCACTAACCAGATGGAGGTTGAGTTCAACAACTTTGAGGACATGCTTGTCTTCGATCGCATCAGCGCCACCTCCAACAACACCCTCCGTCTGCCGTTCTTCAACACCTCTGCCCAGACCGGCGTCGGGATGCACAAGTTCACCAATCTCTTCTCCTTCGAGAAGATGAATGCCAGCGTTGCTGCTCAGCTGAACAGCAAGTTCGTCAACACGACCGGCGAGGCAGCTGTGGAGTTCTGCAACTCCACCAAGCTCTTCACCTTCGAGCGCATCAACGCTACTGCCAAGACCAACCTGAGCACTCCCATCGTCAACACCACCGCCATGGCTTACATCGGCTTCCACAACTTCAGCAGCCTGCTGAACTTCTCTCGCATCAACACCACCGTCGAGGGTAACATGACCAGCCAGTATTCCAACCTGACCGTCAGCGGAAGCATGGAGATGAGGAACATGACCGGCTTCAACCGTTACGAGCTCCTGAATGGCACCACCCGCATGAACCTCACCACTGTGTTGTTCAACATGACGACCGCCACCAACATGGAGGTCATCAACATGACCGGGTTCGCCCGCTTCCTCCGCATGATCAACAACGCCAGCATGAATTTCACCAGCAAGTTGGCCAACATGACGGCCGGCACTGGCATGGAGATCAACAACATGACCGGCCCGATGGTCTACGACAGAATCTTCGCCAACGCCAGCATGAATGTCACCAGCTGCCTGGCCAAGATGAACAACACCGTCAACATGGAGGTCCACAACATGACCGGGTTCAGCAAGTTCAACCGCATGATTGCCAACGTGAGCAGCAACGTGACCAGCTGGCCACTCACCTGGACCAGCGAGCAGCGCCTGGAGATGAACGAGTTTGTCTCGCCCATCACCTTCAAGAAGGTCAACGCGACCAGCCGATTCAACGTGATCAGCCCCGGCGTTGAGGGTCTGTTGGAGGCCGGAGTTGAGGCCCACAACGTCAATCAGCTCGTTGCCTTCGACCGCGTCAATGGCAGCCTGACCACCGCTGTGACGAGCCTCTTCGCCAACCTGGATCTGAACGCTGACTTCGGTCTGCACAACTTCATCAACCTGACCCACTTCGACATGGCCAGCACCAGCCTTAAGTGGAACCTGGTCAGTGACTTCTTCACCGCCAACCAGAATTCCTTCCTGACGCTCGATCGCTTCCGTGGTCTGCTCAACTTCAACAATGTCGCCGGCAGCACCTCGATGTTCCTGAATTCCCCCGCCATCATCAGCGGTCTCCGAACCAACATGAACATCAACAACGCTTTCCTCTTCAACCAGCAAGTTGAGATGTTCTCCGATGTCACTTTGATGGAGAATACCTACCGTCTCATCACCCGTCAGACCTTCGACAACGAGCATCTGCTGTTCAACGTCACTATCCCATCGCGTGGCTCACTGTGTCTGGACAACTACCTCAACACCTTCGGTGATGAGTTCGTCATGACTCTCTTCCACACTGTGGAGGTAAGACTCGAATTTTCCCCACGTCCCCCCCCCCCCACGAGGGTCAAAATATTGAACTTTGAGCATTGTCCTGCGATTTGTTTAATGTTGATTCAAATTTAATTTCAACCTCTGGAAATGGCTTGAATTCTTCTTTAAAGCAGGCAAAAAGAAAACTTTCGTGAATAACCTATTTCTACATCCAATGGATCTTCTCAATTTGTTTCTTTATAAATTGGAACAAATTGTAAAAAGGGCAAAGAAAACATTGACTGGACCAGGGTTTGAACCCGAGACCTCTGATTTGTGACCAGCGCTCTTACCATCTGAGCTATCCAGCTCTTAAAAGGTGGCCTTCTCAAATAGTCAACTAATCTTTGCCTTGGTGGAGTCGCCTGTCCGAAGCATTCAACCATTAACTGCCTTACTTTTTCAAGTTGATTTTTCATTCTAATTTGTTTGTTTCGTTCTAATTTGTTTGTCTTGAAGGAAATCAAGACCGTTGATATGAGCTGGCTTCTGAAGCTGAACAACACCGGGGTGATCTACAGCAACGTCAGCTGGAATCCAGAGACCATCCAGCTCATCAAGTCTAAGATCGTCGAGATGACCAGAAAGGTGAACGAATCCACCCAGGATTACCTGCAGAAGGCTATCTACCAGACCATGGTTGTCTTCAATGAGACCGTCGACATTGCCAACACGACCTACCGTCTTGTCAACTACACCTACTACCACCCAAGAGAGGCCTGGCTCACAATCCGTGAGAGAGAAGAGGTCCAGGAGCTGGAGAGGAAGATGGAGGAGGCCATCCAGATGGTGAAGGACTTTGTCCAGGAGAAGAAGGAGACCATCATGGATATGGTTGACAGGATGGATTTCACCACCGTCGAAACCACCATCGACAGCTTCAAGTCCCTGAGGGAGGTCCGTAGGTTCCAGAGGAAGGTCAATGATGCTCTTGAGATGTACTATGAGGAGGTCGACATCATTTATGAGAAAATCATGGTGACATTTAATAAAATGATTGTAGCTTACTTGCATGCATCTGACGCCTTCAATGACTACTTCAGAAAGTGTACCGGCGTGAATGTGTACCAGTTTATTGACATGGGCGATGCTTACACTAGGGAGATGGGCATGATTGTTCTTGAGAAGTCGAAGGTGTATGGCGAGTTGGCTCTGAATTACACCGTGAACGTCACCGAGTGGGCTCTGAATAACACCAAGAACTACACCGAGTGGGCCTTCGTCAAGCTGAACAACTACACCGTCTTGGTCTACAACCACACCGTCAACATGTCTCAGGTGGCTATGGAGTACCTCCGCAACGCCGACTACGAGATGATCCGCAACCTGCCCGAGAATGTCGTGCTTTACGTCAACCTCGGCAAGGATTGGGTCGTGGAGAAGACTGAGCAGATCAAGGAGGTCAGCCGTCCCTACGTCATCTGGGTGATTGAGGTGACTGAGCCTTACACAGTCGAGGCCGTCAAGTACGCCACCCAGCTCCGCAAGGATGCCTCCAAGACGGCCAGCGCCGCCCTCAAGAAGACCATGGAATTGAGCAGGACCGGAATGAAGTACACCAAGCAAGGCTACAGGAAGACCAAGCAGTACGCCGAGAACGCCCGCGTCTACGTCGTCAAGATCAGCAAGGACCCCGAGCATGTCGTCAACCGTTACCTCATGGCCTACGTCACTGACGTCACCCTCTACCAGTCTCTGGAGAATGGTTACGACCGCCTGTACGACGTGGCGGAGGAGTGGTACACGAAGGCCGAGGAGAAGTACTTGGAGTACATGACCAAGATGGACGAGCTGTACCGCGACTACAAGGTGAAGGTGGAGGAGTTTGCTCTGGAAACCCTGAACAACCTGGAGACCATCAGCAAGGATGAGGGTCACTTCGTCAACACCTACATGAGAATGTACACCGAGATGAACATGTTTGAGGTAAGCTTAATCCAATGAACAATACTCCTTCAGACCTTACTCAAAGAGACTAACTAAAGACTGCCAAGCATTTACTTCTAGAATAATAGTTTGCTGTTTTCAGATCGTTTGAATTGGCAAGCAGTTCGCAGCATTTATTCTTTTGACTTAATAAGGCCCGATCTTTCAATCCCAGCAGAACCCTCGCTTCTCCTTCAAAGAAAGCTTTAATAATTTGCGCGTTTGTTTAATGCTCATTGTGCCATTTTCTTGTTCATCTTTATCTTAGATGTACGAGCTGACCATGGACAAGATGGCCACCTTGAAGGACCAGCTTCTGGTTGTCAAGACCCAGGTCGTGGATTTCATCAACAAGATCCGTGGACAGCCTATCGAGGTCACCAAGGAGGAGGTCAGACGCTTCTTTGAAGAGAAGTACGACGAGGTCAAGGAGATCCTCCAGCAGTTCTACGAACGCGATGACGTCGTTGAGGCTATTGAGAAGGTCAGAGGGTTCTACTACTGGCTCGACCAGGCCCGCTTCCAGCCAATCGACATGACCATCCAGGAGATCAAGGCTTACCTCGAGGAGACCCGGGAGTTGGTTCTCAGCTTCATCGAGGAGCTGAAGCAGCGTGAAGATGTCCAGGATGCCATCCAGACCTACTACGACTTCCTCGCCCGTGAAGATGTCGACGCGACCCTCGAAACCATCAAGGATGGGCTGAGATGGGCCAACCAGACCCGCTTCCGGCCTGTTCGGGAGACCACTGAGGAGATCCTGACCTTCCTCCAGGAGCAGATGATCTTCGTCCGCGCTGAGGTTATGGCCTTCCCCGTCGAGGCCAACGTCCAGAAGGTTATTTTCTTCGTCCAGCTCTGCGTCGAGGAGACTAGGTTCTTCGTCATCGAGAATGTCTACTTCGCCAAAGAGAAGTACGCCCTGTTGGAAGAGCTCAGCCTGGAGAAGTACCAGCAGGTGAAGGACTTCACTCTCGAGCAGTGGCGCTACCTGAAGGAGGAGACGCCTTACGTGGAGAGGGCCGAGGAGCTCCTTGAGATGTTCAAGGAATACGTGGAGGAGTACAAGATGCATGCCGAGGACGGAATCGTGTACACCAAGGAGTACGCTCTGATGGTGAAGGACTCTACCCTGGAGACCACCAACCAAGCCATCACTTACGTCAATGGCACCATGGCTGGTATGTACATTTGCTTTAAAAAAAATCAAACAAAAAATCTAAAAAAAATATACGTAGCTATGACACCTGTGTAGCTAGAATTGTCTTTTTTAAGGTCTGAGAGAAAGGTCCTAGTGGGACCATTGAAAGGAATCCTGCTGGAAGCGAAACCCTCCAGCCTTCTAGTCTTTCCTGATTTGCATTGTTGGTCATTTAAGCCATGGAGCAGTGCATGGGTATGATTTTGGTTAGCTTCAGCAGCTGTTCTTGCAAGGGAAAGTATAATGAACTTAATTGAAAGATCAACGAGATCCTGTTCGTGGTTTTCATTCACGACTCTGAAATCAAAGAGTTAATATATGTGGTTCGATCTAATTTGATGTCCAGGATGGTTCATTCGTTACTTCGAGATCAACCAGCTGCCGCTCCGTCTCTTCGACCGCTACATCACTTTCGTCTACGGCACTCCCGAGACCCTGTCTTACATCGTCGCGGTCGTGATCGAGGAGGTCCCCAACGTCATCGAGAACGGCTGGATGCTGGTCGACACCGGCCTGAACACCGTGGGCCGTGTGGGCGCACACAGCTACGCCATTAACGTCAGCCACCCCATCGCCTGGGCCAGCTTCCGTCAGACCCCGGACCTCACCGAGGACCAGTGGGCGGTCATCATGGACACCAAGGACATGATCGAGGCCAACATCGTGGACCCATCCGTCACCAAGATCAAGGAGTGGCTGAAGGTGGCCAACGAGACCCAGACCAAGATCCAGACATACATCAAGGTGAGTCACTGGTAACATTCAGGCGAATGGATCTTACATAGACTCGCAGTAAAATTGCTCTCCTGCACAATCAGTTAATCGGTTAGACACTGCACAAGTCCGATTATGAATCTCTCACACTATGAACATCTAAACCATGAAAATAGGATGAAAATGTCATTTAGCTGTGAAAAGAAAATTCACCGTGTTTTCACCCCTATTTCATGGCACACAGTTAGCCGAGTCATTTTCACGGTGTTTTCACCAGTGGTCTCCAAGGCCACATTCCTGGTGGTAAATGGCTAGAAGCAATTTAGAAGTATCTGGGAGTTACAGTTACAAGGAAACCATACAGTACCTCTATGGGGGCTGGTGGTCTTTACTGGTAATTGAATTAGCCATCCCTCAAGGCTGGAGCTTGCCACCCTATATATTCACAAGTTTTTCACGGTCTCTTTGGTGACATGAAGATGTCCTTATCGGGTCAGAAAGGCGATTATTTTCACGATGAATTCACTTTAAAATGCACCATGAAATCACAGTGACTTTTTAGTTTCACGTCGAAATGACATTTTCACCCCATTTTCACCGTTTAGATGTTCATAGTGTCAGAAGGTGAAGGGTTTAATTTCAAATCGCTTACAATGTTTTAGAACAAGGAAAGAAAGAGAAAACCGACTGGGAAGTGTTCAACCAAACATAGAAATTCTCTATTCTTTGCAACAGTAAAGGACACTTCTTATTGGTGCTAATACGGCCCTTACGTAATCACTCTAAAAAAAATACTTGATCAAAGGAAGGGCCAGGCCCAAGACATCAATGTCTTCCGTGAACGGATTTCATGTTTTCCTTTCTTGAAATGGCCAAGAAAAGAGCATACGAGCTGAATCCATTCAAGCATTCTGTCCGTCTTCCGTTTGTTCACTCAGGAGGTGTACCTGAACAACAAGCCCATGATTGAGCAGCGCCTTGAGCAGCTCAAGCAGAAGGTCCTGGAGCTCAAGCAGAACATCAGCGAGGAGTACAAGCAGCTGCCCACCCTGGATCAGCTCCGTGACTTCGACCAGCTGGCAGAGAAGTACCCCGTCCTCCTGGAGATCAAGGCCAACCTGACCCAGCTCAAGAGGAAGGTCCAGGACAAGATCCCCACCGTCGAAGAGATGAAGGACAAGATGGTCGTGCTGAGGCAGAGGGTAGAGGAGACACTCCCCACCATGGAGGAGATCAACGACAAGTGGGTGGTCCTGAAGAGAGACATCGAGGGCAACTGGACCGTCTTCAAGGTGAACGTGGAGGACAAGTGGGTCACCTGGAAGGACTACGCCCAGGGTAACTACACTCTCCTCAAGAACCACATTGTGGAGAACTACCCCGTGTGGAAGGAACTCGCCCAGGAGAAACTGATGGATGCCATGGTCAAGGTAAGACCATTTTAAAATGGATATTACACGGATCAAATTGATCAATTTAAAAGAGAATGAAACAAAAAAAGTCGTTCGTCCATCTTATCACAAAATCAAACTACTGACTTTCATTATTCAAACGATTTCTTAAAATCATGAAAGGTTTTAAAATGAATAAGGCAGGGCCTTTTAATATTAAGAATTGTATTAAAAAGTATCCACAAATGGGGAAATGGTTCGAATGATTGTTTTCCCCATGCATTTGTCTTCTTCTTATAGATCAAGGAAGTGTACGAGCTGGTCAAGGCTGAGTACCCCAACGCACCCGAGCATTTCAAGACCCTTATTGCCGACATCAAGACCAAGGCCAACGAGCTCCGCGAGAAGATGGAGATCGAGCTTCCCATCCTCCTGGAGAAGAGCAAGAACCTGGCCGTGGAATTCTACGACCTGGTCCAGGAGCGCTACCCGGTCTACCTCGAGAACGTCCAGGTCTTCTCCCAGGAGTGGCTGGACTTCGTCAAGGAGCAGTACCCCGTCTACTGGGAGAAGGTCGAGGCTCTCCTCCTGGAGTGGCTCGAGTACGTCGAGGAGCGCTACCCGTCCTACGTCCAGAGACTGCGCGACAACCTCCAGGTCGTCCGCAACAGGATCGAGGCCGAGTACCCTCAGTACAGAGAGATGATCGAGGAAGGCATCGAGAAGATCAAGGAGTTCTTGGAGTACCTGAACCTGGTCCGTAGACAGATTGTCAACGAGAAGATGCTGGCCATCCGCTACTACCGCCCGTTCAACTCTGAGAGTGAGCATCTTATTCTTAGTTCACCAGTTACAATTCCCTTTTCCATTATCGTTGTCACTATTCGAGAATAACAGGAGATGCCCCGTCATCGTGTCTAATCATTGTATCCATGCAACAATTGTTGTTCCTGACCATTGTTAGAAAAAGCTGAGACAACTGGTATAATGTGAAGCGCTGTTACTTTAAGCCAACGGTCTCGGGTTTAAGCGTCCTATTTTAGTGGTTTTTGGTGACATGTTATTAATGTAAACGTTTCTGGTTTCATTTTTTTCTTCGCAGCCGATGCCATCATCTTTGGTGACCTGCACGTCCTGACCTTCGACCACCATCTGTACGAGCACCCAGGCTATGTGGATCCCGAATGCACCTACGTGCTGGCCACCGACTTCGTCGACAACAACTTCACCCTGTTCACCAACCAGCGCCACATCTTCCTCTCCCTGAAGGGCATGCACCTGAAGATCGACTCCGACAACGTCGTCTACGTCAACGGCGAGGTCATCCCGCTCGACATCCCCTTCCAGGAGGAGAGCCTGACCATCACCAGGGAGGGCCCGTGGGTCAACGTCACCTCCGGCTACGGCATCAGGCTGAGCTGCAACGCTCACCGCTTCCTCTGCAAGGTCTCGCTCAGCTCCTGGTACCACGGCAAGACCCGCGGTCTCCTGGGCAACCTGGACCGCGAGGCCCGCACCGACCGTGTCAAGCCCAATGGTGAGAACGCCACCAGCCTGATCGACTTCGTCAACGCCTACGAGGTGACCGACCGCCCCGAGTGCCAGATCAGCCGCTTCAACTACCCGGAGTCCACCGTCCCCGGATGCAACCAGAACAACCGCGTGGTCCTGGAGGAGCAGTGCATGGAGTACTTCAGCGGTGAGGATTCTCCCCTGCAGGCGGCTTTCGAGAAGCTCAGCCCCACCGAGTGGCGCCAGGAGTGCATCCGGGTTGCCCAGCAGTGCAAGGACATCTGCACCGTCACCAGCGGCTACGTCGAGCTTGCTCGCATCAACAACATCATCGTCGTTGATCCCTGTGGTACGTATCCCTGCGGTGACTAATTCTCACAATCTTTTCCAAATCCTAACCTGAAAGATACAGCAACTGCAGCTTAATGTCAAATCAATTTGAAATAGATTTGTCTATTACTGTTTTATTCCTCAAGTATTTTGAAATAATATTGTTTTATTCTGACCCCAAAAAATTAATTAGTTTTTTTGAGATATTGACGAGACTTTCGGCAAAGTCCTTCTAGAATCAAAATGACTCGACCCTGATTTTGGAGATTTGCAACTTTGGTTATTCAATTCACTTGGCATAAATCGATTCTACCTCACCATTGTGACGTCACTGCAGGGACCACGTAATCTCTTTCGTTCGTCACAATAGGTCGGTAGAATCCCAATCAAACTTCGCCTAATTCTAGACTCGTTTAATTTTAGGATTGCTACTCACTGTTAAAAAATAGATTCCTACCCGTTCTTTTTACTCATGAAAATCTTACTTTGCTTTGATCACAGAGCAATGCGGTGACCGTCCCAAGAACAGCATGTGGATGGAGAACAAGGTTGTCTACGGTGCCGATGTCATCTTCGTCGTCTCCGAGAACAAGCGTCTCCGAGGCGAGGAGATCATGTACAACCTGAAGACCCTGGCCAGCAACGTGGAGACCACCCTGAGGAGCGCCCAGATGACCAACAACCGCTACGGCCTGGCTGCCTTCGGCGGCAACGACATCCACGAGGGTGCCCACTCCCACACCATCTACGGAAGGCTCTTCAACACGGCCGCCTTCATGCCCGCGGGCCTGGAGAGCCTGGTCATCGAAGGCGACTACGCGACCGACGCCTTCGACGCCATCAAGTTGGCCTCGGAGTACACCTTCCGTCCCGGAGCGGCCAAGATCGTTGTCCTGGTTGTTGAGAGCGAGCGCGAGGTAAGATCCGTGTCTAATTGCATGATGGGGCCTTTTCCAAACCCCGGCTTAGGCTCAGGCTCTGGCTTCTCCAATCCTTCAATCCAAGTATACGAGGCATGAAAACGAAAGCGCCTTTTGCTTCGTTTTTTTAATGTTATACTGCGTTTTGAACACGAATTCAAAGCTTCAACCTCAATAAAGAACTCCAATCTGTGATTTCAGCTTTTGGATAACAGACACGAAGCCGGAGCCGAAGCCTAAGCCGGGCTTTTGAAAAGGGCCCCAGTTTTATCGTAACATTTCAGGAGAGTTGCCATACTTATCATCTGGATTTAAAAATCGTACACAGATTTGAGATTTGATTCTGTTGATAGGTAGTTAAGTTCTAAACATCTAAATCATCACGATCGTGCTGATGTAAAAAAAAAAATCTCAATTGAATTTGGGATAGTTTTTCGCCCACCTCCGAATTAACCTTCGAAATTCCACATCAAAATATCTTTTAACGTCTGATTTACTGAAATGATTCCCCACGCAGAGTTGGGGATAAAACCTCATCCGTCACACAAATCCTTGATTTGTTTGACACAAATCGTGCCGCCCTTCAAACGGAGAATTCTCGCGTACGATTGGGCAAGCAGCCTGGGCTCAATCAGAAGAGCGAGACCAGTATATACAATGTATATATATATACCAGGGCCCACCAACTAGTAGGTCGACAACATGGGCCCCCAAATTAATCGATGAAATGCCTTCTTCCTTTTTGTTTCCAAACAGTACGAGGAGTCCTACCACTCTCTGGATGACATCCAGCAGTTCCTGACTCGCCGCGGCGTCACCCTCTACGTCGTCTCCAACTACACCACGCTGGAGAAGAAGGCCACCGTTGGCATCAAGTTCGACAACACCATCATCTCCACCAAGAAGGCCAAGTCTTCCAAGGTCACCAAGTACCTGGACATGCCGCGAGGAGACTACGCTAAGCTCGCCATTGCTACACGTGGTACGTACACAACAAGGATGGCAGTTTTATGACCAGAGTCTAGCATAAAATAGAGTCTAGCTTGTTTACCACGAAAAGGGAAGTCACAAGTGTCTTTGTCGTCAAAGTCTTGGGAAGGATATTACAAAAAAAAAATCAAGTTGAATAATTCAATTTTAGAAGGTTCCAAAACAAGACTTTCATATCCCCTGAAGGTTTCATTCTCAAGGAATGTTAAAGAGTCATTCTTTGATGTCTTTGGTAATGTTCCTTGAACTGAGTCGTTGGCTGAAATAAATTAACTTAATTTTGATAATTCCACATTTGCCATAAGAAGAAGCTATTTCCCTCTTCAAAAGACGAACTTGAACTAAAACTGAACAATTATTTTAGTTCTCACAAAAATCATCGACATAGGAGTATCAGATCTTTCATGAAGGATTCACCTTGAAGTTAATGCCACTCGCAGACACGCGTATTAATTGCCGGCTTTCTTTTTTTCTCGTATCCAGGTTCCATCTTCAGACTCGACATGCTGATCGAGGGAGACAACGACCTGCTGACGACCCTCCCCAAGACCCTCCGCAACGACGCCATCCCAATCATGGCGGGTGAAGTGGACAGGCAATGCACCTGCGTCATCAACCACTATGGTCTGGCCACGGTGGAGTGCCAGAACATGAGGATCTAAACAGTCTGATCCCTGTCATCAACAACCTGTAAACTTTGCTAAGATTTTTTGTATGGAGGTGTTTGTTTAAAAGACAATGTTATTTAAGTGATGATGTAATTTCTTTGGGCTGTCAATGTTTGATGACAACACTTGGGTTTTAATGAGGGAATTGTTCATTGAACCAAAAAGGAAAAAAAGTCCGAAAAGGAGTTGGAACATTTTTTTACAACGTGAAGGAAATAATTGCGTGCCTGATTGCTAGATGCTGAGCTAAAAGGTATTTAAGTTGTGCGGTGTAGTCTTGTATTTCAATGTTGTTTGTGTAGGCAAGGTATCCCATACATTAACCATACTCACTTCTTACTCTTCCTTAAATAGTTTTGCGTGTAACCCCATATTAAGCTCTTTTTGAAAATCTCAAAAGTGGGTTTTGTATAACGTGATGCACTAGTTAACTGCACTTTTGTGTAAAATAATGCTCAAGTATAGTGACAGATTCTCCCAACCGTAGCCAGACAATGTAGTCAATTTTCTTTTCTTTACTTTAGATTGTAAGTTCTATATTCTATGAACAGACATGTACAATTGTTTCTTTTTACTTTCCCTTCGTTTTTGGTTTGCCTTGCCTCAGAAATTGAATATCAATGCAATTAGAAGTTATTAAAAGGGGCCGATGAAGTACTAACTAATTGAGGACGGGTTTAAATAAATGTTTTCATGCAAGCACTGATTCGTCTTTAACCTTTTCCTAGTTTCTTCGGTACTTTTGTCATGCATGTTTTTGTTTTGGATATTTAAGTTAAAAAGAAATTTCATATCAATAAAAGTTTATTTCATTGCAAGCTCAAAACTCTACTGATTTTTGAATAGCACTTTTCAGGTCTGCTACTCGAACACATAACACAAGTTCTTACATGTCTTGATATTAACTTCACAAGATTGCATCAAAATAAAAGATCATCACAAAATTGGATCAAATTTTATCCAATATCAAGAATTAAAAGGAATAGTCCCTATACGTATGTGCCAACTGCCCATAAGAACGACAAGAAATATCCTGCTTGGATCGAAATATTATGACCTCACATAAATCTTTAAAAAATAAATACAAGTATGATGTCATGTCTTCCAAAATAACTGGATCCAATTCTTAAAAAAAAAAATCAAATACTCCATGGTGCCCACTGTTAAATAAAGGAATCATAAGTTGCAGGAATTGAAGACTATCTACAAGGAAATGAGATTTATAACAATTTGGGTCTCCAAACCTTCAAAGGACATATCTGAGCATGTGCAGTGACCTCTGAGTTCTCTGGTCAGGGATTAAAGACCAGCTAAATTAGCCTAACACATGTTGACACTGACACAGTCTCTGGACTTCAGATCTACCGCTTGATTAAGTTGATCCGAGCTGTGGACATCCTTACCTTGCTGTATTTGACCATGGAGGACAACCGTGACTGGACAACCGTGACTGGACAACCATGGGTTATCAACTGGTTGGCTGGAATCATCTGAGGTGGATCTGCACTGCTGGAAGATTGGGTAAGGTGAATCAGGGCAGGTGATATATGGAGGTGTTAAACATGAATGAACCAAGAAGTGTGTGTGTGTTGAATCTTAAGACCTCTCTGAGTCCTACTCCTAGACCCAGGCCTGGGCCTAGATCATCAGTCCCACTTTGAAACTGGATTGGCTCTAGGGCCTGTTTATGGGTCTAGACTTATCCCCACCATCTTGGGAGATGAAGCGTCTTCGGACTATTCAACCACATGGTCTCAACATCCAGGAGGGTAATGACTAACACCATGCATGCTTTCTGATAATCCTTCTTTTGGGTTCACTCCTCCACACTTCTCTCTTTTATCTTGCCCCCTCTTCTCACTAATCTCTACCCTACTCCTTGCCCTTCCCTTTGATCTCACCCTACCAGCTTGTTTCTCATCCATGTCCTATTAACTTTCTTCCCCCTTCCTTCATGTACATGTGTTTTGTCCTTGTCACTCTGCCTTTGAGAAAGGTCCTGCTAGGATTGAAACCTCTGGCCCACTAAATTTTGAGATTTGTATTTTGGTAATTTTAGTCAGTAAGCAGTTTGCAACATTTTTGTATATCATCTTGGGAGTATGGGTTAACTTCACTCACTCATTGAAGTATCACCATGCATGCATCTTGTGCATGTTGGAAGACTTGACTATCAACCGCTATCACTTTAGTATACTGGTAGTCCCACTTACTGTCGCACTAGCTAGTGCGACAGATCAACACACAAATCGTTACAGAGGAGCTCCTAGCGGCCCAGTATGTGGGACTAACCTTAGTACATGTACAGTACCGACTCACTATCAACCGGTACAGCCTCGAGGCCAAAGATGGTGATGACTTACCTGAGATCTCGCAGCATGTCAGTAGGCACTACACTAACCACAAGCTATCAACCACCACGCCTTAACTTCTATTGTGGTTGGCATAATTTTAGCGTCTTCAATCAGCCACTCTGTAGTCACTCGATGACATTTTAATTACAAACAAGGAAATGTGAGCATGCTTGAAGACAACTACTGTAGCTATTCATTACTGGGGTACTAACAAAGTATCATGGATCAAACTCCTTATACAGAGATGTTGAGCAACCACTGAACCGCTTGTGGTTTGGATATACTGTCCTTCATCGTCCACTTTCTAGTCAATCGGTCTTATCCCTGTAAAAGTACCATTCACCATGCACACAATTCATAAGATTGTCAGCACCAGATAGAGTTGTGTATGTAAAGCGCTGCAATGGTCAGGATTAATGGTCTCCAATAGGACCATTATCTACTCCAGTCACTCTGTGAACATCTCATGTGGGGATCTTGCATCAAGCTCCATGAAAATCCCATTTTAGTGAGTTGGAAGATCTTTGCCAAACACCTTCTGAAGGAGCCCAATCCTCTTGACAGAGCATTTAGTTGCCGAACCACCACCACAGTTTGTATGATCATCTACATTTATAATAATACCGATTTATAGAGCACACTTATCCAGAAGACCGATCAAGCAGAGAACATCCAAAGAACTTTAGCATAAATGAGATCATTCTAACAAAGAAAATGAGATTTCAGTTCTCTCTTGAAAGATATCTAAGGATGTAATTTGACGGAGTGAAGCTTGGAGTTGATTCCAAATGGCGGGTACTACCCTGGTGAAGCCACGCAGACCGTAACGGATAGTTCTTGCTCTCGGTTCCACTAACAAATATGAGCCAGAATATCTGAGAAGCCATTCTGTTTATTTCACTCACATTTAGGAATTACCCACACCTTTAGGATTACACGGAGGATGTAAAATGTTTGTGTTGACACCATGTACCAGTACATCATCTAATCTGTTATGAGAGGAATGGTTGCTGTGACAAGAGCTGGTTACTCGCTGGATTGTCTTTGGCTGTCCATTGTCAGCAGACTAGTTTTCTAGAACGCAGTGGCTGTTGTTACGGCAGTCGTTCGTGTGGTTCCCTGACTTCACAGTATTTGTCAGGATGTTTAGCTCTTGGAACCAGACTATCAGCTAATAGACTGGTTCAACCAGCCTGCAATGCTGACAAAATACAATCAAGTCAGGGAACCATACGGACGACTGCCGTAACAACAGCCACTGCGTTTCTAGAATCTTTCCGGGGCCTTTTTTCCACAACCCGGCTTAGACTTCGGCTCCGGCTTCGTCTCCGTTATCCAAAAGATGAAAACACAGGTTGGGAGTTCTTTGCTGCAGTTCAGAAGCTTCTGATTCTGACGCCAGAAAGACAGACAAAGCCGGGGCCTGAGCCTAAGCTGGGTTTTGAAAAAGGTGCCTTGAATGTTTAACTGACAATTGTAATAGCATTTGGTGCATTAAACTATAAAGTAAATACACTAAAGACAATTTCAATTGATAATATTGGCATTTATTCTCACACACAGTGAAATATTTGTCTTGATATATATACAAAGTAAAGTTACAGCTTTCCACATCAACATTCAAAAACTACATACAAACCTCCAAAACAACCAACCTTCATAAAAGATTTTTGATCAACTGTTTAAATGTTCATTACCCTGACTATATACAATCTTCACCAAATATCTATACATGTTCTTTGCTCAGCAATTTTTGTATAAATTCTGGAGTCAAGCACTCACTATAGTTATAGCTATCTTTTTAATTATATAATTTTTTTTTTAACACAGAAATATTCAGATATCCACTTGAAAGACCTATGGCAAAACAACACACATTTAGGCTTTTATAAATGATTCTACACCTCACTGCAATATGCAATTCTTCAAAGCTAATTTAAATTTATACTTTTTATCATCTATTTCCATAGTAAAGTATAAACTGTGTCAAAAGTACTTGATATGTTTAAACATAACTTGGTGTACCTAGGATGACAGATGGGAGAGGGTGACTAGTCTGAAACAACTTAGTGTAGGATGACAGATAGAACTGGGAGAGGGTGACTAGTCTGAAACAACTTAGTGTAGGATGACAGATAGAACTGGGAGGGGATGACTAGTCTGAAATAAGGCATGAGCCTCCATCCCTATTACTGGTAGATTGCCAGTCCTACATCTCTGATATGTAGACATTCCATCCATTCAACGCCTAGAATTGGCGCTACCTGGAATCCCATGCTAGTTTTGATGCTCTGACTAGATGCGGCCTTTCCCAGGAAAACTTGTACATTGGATTTGCGACGCGAGTGACATCTTTGAAGAAAAGCGATGGATTCATGGATGGAGTCATTACTGTTGGTTCTGTGGAAGCAAAAACCGAAAGATTATTGACATCAAATGATGACTAGTATTGAATTCAAGAATTTGCTCAGTTATGACAAGATGCAAGAATCCTGGAACAGAATTAGTCATAACTTAACACAACATCATGAGATTCTTCATCGCATCGTTTATCATTCTTGAGAAAATGGCCTTGTTCTCAGTATTTGAATCTCAAAAATTAGGAGGGCATGACTATGACATTTTGATCCTAGTGAACCTTTCTCAAAGAGAGAATCACTCATATTTGCAAGGAAACATCTGTGCAATGCCTTATACAAAGGCCCAATACAACATTGGGAAGATCGGAAAACTTGATGTCCACAGATTTCCTTCTAATTTACACAGTTTGTAGATGGTCATGATAGAATCCTCATTTTGAAATCTTACAGTCTGGGATGCTGTGCTTCCCTAGAAATCTTCACTCATAACAATCGACAAATAGTTTATTACTCCCAAGTCATAAACTATTTCTTACACTACAGAATGGTGCAAAAACCGTGACGGTTTTTACCTTTTCCTACTTTCTCAGATCACCGTTTGAGCTAAAAACCTTCGCAGGATTGCTTTTTGGGGATGTTTAATGGTTTAACACACAAACTGTGGCAATCTTTTGACCTTTATACCAATGTTGTATAGGGCCTTTAAATGCCTGACACTCATAATTTTACGTTTGGCTAAATCCTTGTACTTATACATATCTAGCCAAGTATTTGAATGCGCACTCATATTACAGTATGTACTCATACTCATGGAAAGAACTCACTGCAAATCCTGAAATAAAAGAAATTTAGAACAAGAAGGAAACACACACTCCATGCTTACCATCTAAAGAAGGAAGTAAACATAATTTGGCTGAAGAAATGTTATCCTCTTCAAATCAAAGCAACTGAGCATAATGCAGTATATAATTGCTAAGTTTTGTTGATTACACCTTTTCTCTTTCATGTAGGCTGGATATCACAGATATTGTTCTTTTCTTTAAAGATGTTCTCTAACTGTATTTTCTTTAAACTCTGACTGGCACCCCCAGCCTGGCAATAGTTGAGTATTAGGGAAACCACCATCTAAGGGCTGGATAGCTCAGATGGAAATAGCACTGGTACGTTAATTCAGAGGTCTCAGGTTCAAGTCCCGGTCTAGTCAAAGTTTTCTTTGCCAATTTTTCAATTTTGCATTTTCTTTAAGCAGAAAGAGTTTATCGTTTGAGAGGAAACAGTCATAGAAATTTCACATCATGAAGAATGGAACAGCAAATTTGTGGCACATGCCATCTGATCATTGTTATTACCCAAATGTAATAGATTGTTAGCAAAGATGTGAATAGATGAAACAATGTTCCAAAAAATTAATGAAAACAACAAGATTAGTACAACGCATGAGTGGCTTGTTTGAAAGCCATAATTTCAAAGTGAGATGGAAAGGTTATAAATGAAACTCAACATTTTAATGATGGTAATGTTAATAGCTGAAACACAAAGAAATCTGCAAATTGGAAACATTTGTCACTGCAAGCAATCAACAATGCCATTACCATCTGTTGCCATGGCAATTAATGGGCTATGAACCAAATCACTTGATTTGCATTTCAAGTGGGGAGGGTGGCCTCTGTTGACCCCCGTAGGGAGGGGTCATTGACCTCATGCTCTGATCTGCGTCAGTGTAGTTACTATGGCGAGCCTGACGGAGATAGTCTGGTTCCAGGTCGATGAGTGGGAAGTTCATGTCAGTTGATGCTGGGGATGGGGGAGGCTGGTGAGAGACTGGTGAAAAGTGCAGGAGGGTTTGATTTCATGCTAGGTGGTAGGTTGAATTATGAATTATTCATGTCATCTATGAATTATGCATGTCATAATTGTGTTTTACTGGCAGAGTTATGAGTTATCTTCATAGAGCTCTATAAATAAACTAGAGTGTGCACTTCCCTATCAATACGTGGTATGAACGTGTGCCGACATGGACGCGCCTCCGCCATTACCAAAGAGGTCAACTTCAGCTCGAAGTGCCCGGATGTCAGAAGCAATAGTGCGTAATATGAATGGGGAAAGGTATAGCCGAAAGGTTGTGAATGCGGAAACTAAAATGTTATAGAAATGGTTTTTAGTAATGAAAGGAAAGGCCATCAATACCTCAAGGGATTGGCTAATTTTAATGTCCTACTTTCTTTTGTAAAAAAATGGAATTAGTTTTCCCAGTTTGCCCCATAGAGATCCATGCATTTGCACCTCTTTGGTAATGGCATTGCAGTCTTCTTGTCGGCACGCGTCACGCGATGAGTGTGCACTCTACATGTAGTTTATTTATAGAGCTCTATGGTTGTCTTACAGGATTTTTATGGTCGTGGTCATATCTTATAGGATTTTTTTTTCCACTGCAGGATAATGTGATTTTATTTTAATAAAAAAATTTCCTGGGGTATTTTGGCAAGAGGTTCCAAGTTTAGAATGATATATATGTCACCAAGTACACATAACCTATCATTATTTAGCTTGTGAATGTCAGACAGAACCAAACACACTCAAAACTCTCTGAAACAAAGAAATTACCGGTATAATGTTGAGGATTAAAAAAAAAAGTTCCTTTTTAACTCTTATACTATGATGAGCCGCTCACAGCGGCACAGGCATAGTGCACTTCCAGCCGGCAAGCCGCTGGCAGTGGCTCACTGTTTCCACCATTTCCAAATAAATTCCGTCTGAAGTCACAAATAAACTACGTAGTGAAAGAATTAACTTTATACCTGCATACATTGACGATCTATCCCTTGTTGTACCCGCTGATTTCACAGTTCTCCTGTTTGTCTGTTTTGGCATACTTCTGAAAAGATAACAGCAAGGAATAGCCCAAATTAAGCATTCATTTGTCGTCATTATCTTTCAAAATTGTCAATACATTCTTCATTCCATTTCGTTTTTAAAAAGAAGAGCTCTTTATTACATAAGACAAACGCTTCTTCAATATCTATCATAATCTTTGCTGTTTCAAAATCAATTTAAAGATCATGATGAATTTCCAAAACAAATAAAACATCTTTAAACACTTTGGTAATCCTCATGTACAGGGATGTAAGTGACTGACAAAGTCATTTCCTGAAAATCACTGAAGGCCAATAACTTGTGCGACTGCAAGTGAGGCGCTTACGCGACCAAGAGATGCGGCTGCGAGTGAGCGCTCATGCGACCGAGAGATTCACGGCAGGGGTGCAGGTGCCCTTCAGTTTTTAGGGTTTTAACAGATAAAAATGAACAGTTTGAGATACCTGGTTGACATAAAAAAAATCAATTAATAAAAAAATAAAATATAAAATCTTGCCATTTCCGGAAATCCGGAAAATTCCAGAAGTCTTACAATGTACATCCCTGTTTAATAGCCATTTTTACGGAGCCGGTCACATTTGAATATGTAAACATATACAATTACCGTGTTTGGTTTGGTCCGACAGACTGTGGCCGTCTCCCCCCCATTCCCTCCATCCATCCCGGTGTGTGATGTATCTTCATCCTATTGGTTACTTTCTCAATGTGATGAATATTCAAACCACCCGCCAGCCAATCGGAGCCACTCTGGACTAGCACTGGACTCCCACAGGGTTCCCGGTATCGGCCCTGGGTTGGGGTCGAGGAACGTGAGGCTGATTGG
Source organism: Luidia sarsii (assembly GCA_949987565.1). Taxonomy (NCBI): domain Eukaryota; kingdom Metazoa; phylum Echinodermata; class Asteroidea; order Paxillosida; family Luidiidae; genus Luidia; species Luidia sarsii. The sequence goes on from OX465113.1 coordinate 11,635,273, forward strand.
GGGAAGAAATGAACGAAATTGTCTTGACATACACAATGTGACCTAGGATCTTGAAGTAACAGGCTCAGCTATTGCTAAAAACCTACAAATACAGTTTAGACCAAGTAGGCCTAAAACAAAATTATTAGTTTCTCATCCGAACTTTTTGAAAAAAGGAGGATGCAGGCACTTTTTTTTGGGGGGGGGGTGGCAAAACACAAAAATGACAACACAAAAATGACAACACAAAAATGACAACACAAAAATGACAACACAAAATGACAAAACAAAATGGCAAAACAAAAAGACAAAACAAATTGACAAAACAAAATAACAACACAAAATGGAAAAACAAAAAGACAAAACAAAATGACAACATAAAATTTTTAAAATCTCAAAAATTGGGGCATTTGTGCCTTTTGGAAAAAACCCAGCTTGCATCGAAATGCCAGCTAGGGATGTGTATTTTGAGATTTAAATTATTCAAACATTTTCCAGACCATGTACATGTAATTTCTGAGATCCTAGATCCTTGGCAGTAACTCACGTAATCCAAGACTCCTGGAAGACTGAGGTCTCTTAGACGACTTCTTCCATTGCTGTGTGCGTGTTTCTTGATACTCGGTGGATTCGGGTCTCAGGTCTATCTCAATGGTACGAGACTGAGTGCTACACACTGATGTCATACTCACTGCAGACCTGTATAGACGTAGACGTATAGTAAGAGGATTTGATTTACTCCATTGGACTTGCAGGACTGTATGGTGGAATCACATAGTGAAAAGTTTAGTTTAGTTGAGTGTAGTTCATATATTGTCCATTGCATCAATCTACAATGTATGCACATATCACAGAATGTACATTAGAAAGAATGAATGGGCACGATTAGTACGGAACGGACTGGGACATTAAGTGAATACTTTATCAATAAACATGAATGTGATACCATGTACATGTATGTCATCTCTTTAGAGGAGTATGGCTCTGGGAAGAGCAGGTGCTCAACATTTCGGACAGTGTGTGCTCTGCCAATCCTCAGGAAACTGAAGTATACATTCTCAAAGAAGGAGTTACCAGCTCTTCTCAGAGCCATATTCATTCTCAAAAAGGATGACCTATGTATCAGTGCAAACTTTCCACAAGTTATTCACTGTTAGTTACTGTGCCTAGAATCCAGTGACAGTCTAAAGCCGTGTTCGCATTGGACTTTTTCTTTCGCGGCCACGCGGTAACTTACCGCGACATTCCTTAAGGTGTTTCTACCGTGCGTCCGCACTTGGATTTATCTTCCGCGGCGGAATGAGAAATTCACTGTGTGAGGCTGGCAGAATGTCGCCTATTATGGCCCTGTCAAGTTACCGTGGCTGAGCGTAAAGTTTCCGCGACGTCTCTCGCCCTGTTAGTTTTACATCACGCTCGCGGTAACTTGACAGGGAGGGTAGTTTTCCGCGTGTCCGCATTGGATTAATTTTTGTCATTCTTCCACTCTGCCGCGGTAGTTTGACAATTTTAAGTCTAATGCCAACACGGCTTAAGTTGTGATGAGGTACTGTTCATATTATACCGGCGTTATTTGAATAAGGTTGGTAAAGGAAGCTTGTGGAGGGTTTGGGAGATTGGGGGAGATGACCTTAAAACATTTGTTCGGAGAATTGAGGTTTACCCGAAAAATTTAATATGGTGGAATTATTGGGAATGTTATCAAAAATGAAATTATCCAAAGGGGTCCAGGTTGGAGCAGACTTACCTGGCTGAGGATGCCCTGGGTTTGGTTGCTAGCCTGGGTCTGGTGGGAGATTGTCTGAAGAAACAAAACACAACAACAAGAATGAAACATGAAGGAAGCCTTTGACGACGACATTGAAGCATTTAATGATGCAGGGAAATTGGGAGATAGCATACTGGGAATAATGTAGGGCACAGACTACAGTGTAACACAAATATTGGAGGAACTTTTCAGAACCACACCTACTCACAAAAAGAGAACCTTGCATGGCGTCACCACAAACCTATCACTCCTGCTATTCTCACCATGAAAACCTTCAAATCTCATTTCACACTGCATGTATCAACCATTAGCATGCAGCCTTGTGTTAGTTAGTGCCTGTAAGCCTGCAAGTCATTTGGTCTTGTATATATTACTGCTTGTGTGGTTGGGTATTAGTGCTTAACCACAGGCCCGGCAAAGTTAACCCCCCACCAAGAGCTAGGACTGACCTTGTGTTTATTTCTTCAGCTGATCTTTCCTCCAATGACTGGAGACTGTTCCTCCTTGTACTGGTTGGTGCGGGCGGACTCATCGCAGGCACCTCCTGAAGAGCGTCTTCATCTATCTCCGCCAAACCACTATCAGAAAGAAAGAACTCATAAGGTTAACGCATTGATTTACCATACATGTAGCTGTCACGGTATCTGAAGGAAAGATGTGGCTGGTTGTGTCCACAATGAATTGGCTATAGGTTTGGTTTACACACTGGTCTATGGAAGCCACCGCCTAGCGGCCACAGCTCAACCCATAGACATGTGTTTGGCTATAGCTTTTATTTACACACAAGTCTTTGGAAGCCACTGGCTAGTGGCTACAGGCAACCCATAGACATGTGTTTGGCTATGGCTTTGGTTTACACACAGGTCTATGGAAGCCACCACCTAGTGGCTACACGCAACCCGTAAACATGTGTTTGGCTATGGCTTTGGTTTACACACAGGTCGGCATAATGGCAGTTTCCTTACCTCACACCTTACTAAACCAGGTTCTAATCCAACAAAGGTCATTTTGGTTTGTCAGTCGCATATTTTTTCACAAAATATTTCTTCTTGTTTCCATCAGCTTCAGCCTTAAAATATCGAGTGTTCTCTTTTGAATGGCTTGCTAGATGATGTTAGTCACACGACGATGTTTTCATGGAGTACAATACAAGATATGGGTATTTTGCTCAGTGGTTTTTGAAGTACAACTGTACATACACCTGTTGCAAGGACTTCCTAATCAGTCCATGTACCTCTTAGATGATGATTGGAGTCTCAACTCTGCTCCCTTCACCTCCTCCTCCTCCTTCTCAGACTCCTCCTCCTCCCTCGGACTCATGATCTCGTTGTTGGATTTCACCACCTCCATGGCGCACTTTACACAGTCATAAAGCACGCCCTCTGGAGGCTCTGATTCGCCAGGCGGCTCGGAAGACTCGACCGGTTCCTGCGGTCCGTTTGGTTCATTTGCGGCGTCAGCGGGTGGGTCCGCGGTGGTTTGGACAATGTTGATTTGGGGAGAGATTTTCAGACGTTCTCTGAGCAGGACGGACACAGATCGCGGGAGATCCTCAGCCTGAAACGAAGAGAAAAATCATGAAAAGTAGATAGGAATTACGTTCCTAAGTAGGCTTTCCTCGTCGTTATATTCAGCGCGCTTCTGACTGGTACCGCCGCCCCGGCAAAGTTGACTATTTGGGAAGGCTGCCATCTAAGAGTTGGATGTAGCTCAGCTGGTTAGAGCACTGGTACGCAAATCAAGAGGTCTCGGGTTCGAGAAGAGAAGAGGCGAGGAGGAAGAGGAGAGAGGGAGGAGAAGATGTAGAAAGGATAACTGGAAGATAAGAAAGGGGAAGACAAGAAGGGAAGGGAAGGGAGGAGATAAGGGAATAGACAGGAAAGGAAAGAGGAGAAGTTGAAGGAGGAAGTCCTGTAGTCGATTTCACCAAACTCATCGTAGCTTTCATTCATAAGACGATGATCAATGCACATAAACCTTAGGGTCTTTCACAACTTACGACTGGCTATCAATCGTAAGTCGAGTCGAGTCACAATGCATCGTAAGGCTTTGTGAAATGCACCCCTGGCATGCCCGATGTCAATTTCACCAAACTCATGTTGTAACGTACGATTAATCGCAAGACGATGAGCGATGCACAGAAACCATATATACAGTGTATCACAACTTACGATGGGTTATCCGTCATAAGTCGAGCTACGATGCATTGTATTATTGTGACATTCATCACTGGATCTGTAAAAGTTTTCTTGGCCATCTTTGTTCCAAATACTTGTTGATTTAGCTTATTTAGCTCACCTCTCCCACTGGAGATGGGGGTAGCTGTGGGTCGTCCCGGGGGCTGTAAGGAGGCGTGTTCCCAGTCCTTGGGCTCGTCGGTGGATTTGACGGCAGAATTTCTTCCACATTCTTGATTGTTATTCTGTACAAAGTGGTTCAAAATGATGCACCATGTGTATCAGTTATTTGGTTTCCTGTAAATGAAAATTCATTTTCCAAACACGCAGTCATCAGATGAGATCTACGTAACCTCAGATATGACAAAACGTGGAAGCCGCCTGTAGAATGATTGCAGTGACACCACGTGTGTTATGTCTCTTACAAGAGTGAATGTGACACTGAGAAGAGCCAACTTCTCAATGCTTCAGTCAATATATCAGCTGATCTGATCAGCTTTTACGTTTGTCGACTATGTTCTGGTTTTCTCTTATCTGTCTGTATTGTCTGCCCTAAAGGCCACCGCACACAAGAGCTATTTGCTGAGCAAAGATTTTCTCGAGGTTGTTAGCTCAGCACGTAGCCCTCCGTGTGCGCTGAACTTTTGGTGAGATTTCTGCCTCAAGAGGCTGTGAGACCAATATCTATCCTGTTTGATTTTGGCAACCACGTGAATAGAGCGTGCGCTTTCATTGGCCAGTTGCTATGTTTGAGATATTAGCTCTAGATATTGGTCTCAAGGCCTCTTGAGGCAGAAATCTCACTAAAAGTTCAGCGCACACGAGAGCTACGTGCTGACTGCTGAGCTAACGACCTTGAGATAATTTTTGCTCAGCAGATAGCTCTCGTGTGCGGCTGCTTTTAGGTTGTTCCTATAAGCCCCGGTCTCCCTTAACAACCTTCATACTCATATATTTCATCATTATCACTGCTTCTATTATTTTTGCAAGCAAGCTTCACTGAAGCTACCAACCTCTCTGTATTCTACTCTGCCATGTTGGTTAATTTGATTATATTCACGAGCATGTAAACAGACGTGAATGAATGAATTTGTCATTGTCATTGACGTTCCTGACTACAATTTCCTATCATGCATGTTTTTGTGTACATCTTATGTGCTTACCTATCACCAATGGTTCCCACGGGTTTCCAGTATTGGAACTGTGCATCCCAAGTCACCTGTGCCATGTCTATGTAGCAGTAATTCTTGTCTACGTCACCGGTACTCGGAACGACCGAACCGTTAGGGACTGTGAATCAGTGAGAGAAATCACATTACAAGCTCATCTAAAGCTCGTCTTCAGATGGATGCATCATGTTAGTACATTGCAAAATTTATCAAGTTTAGAAACTGGAAAGTGGTAAATGCCAATATGTTTTGACAAATTTAGTAAATTCTGGTACGTTAAGGCTTAAGCCACAGGTCTCAGCTCAGGTCTCAAATTCTCTTTGGGTTTGTTTGCAAATTTTGTTTTTCCATTTTTATCAAATGTTATCTTCATGGAAGCATCACTGCAAATTCATTACACTTGCTAACAAAAAAACTGTGCAGCTGTGAAAATCTTAAAATTTAGTGGGCCTGACGTTTCGATCCTAGCAAATTTTAAGATTTACACTTTGGTAATTTTAGTCAGTAAGCAGTTTGCAACATTTTTGTATATCAGCTGTGAAAATGATAGAAACCAAAACAATTTATGCATGACAGCCTATGCAATGATTAAGCTTCATATCTAAAGCTGGGGAAAGCACACTAACAGTAAATCAGCATTTTCGTTTATTTTCTACTTTTCAGACAAACTGCTGCTGTAGCTCTGCAAAACTGAAGTACAATGGATTTTACTTCACACAATCATACCATGGTGCAAGTGCAATGAAAACAAGTTGAAATCTTTTTACACACAAACAGTGAATTTTGCTTGCTTCAAACTAAAACACAGTATTCTGAGGACTATTGCGGGAAAATCTTAACAGCTTTTGCAAAAAAAGAAAAAACAGCGACTAAAATTTTGCCAGTGATAACAATTAGTTATTGCTCTTGGAATTTTCTCTCTTTTTTCACAGCAACCACAGCAATATCAGATAGACAGTACCTTCAGCTTTTAGATTTAAGATCAGATCTGGCATGGTTTGGCAAATACAAGAAAGAAAATAGTAGATCGAGAATTACATCACAAATTTCAAAAGTAAAAAAAGGACATTGGTAAGAAACTTACTGTGTCCAAGAGTAGTTTGTGGGCTTGGAAAAGAGAATCTTTAAATTCTTCAAATGCAAGCAGGCAAAGAATCACATGCGTTTAATCGTAAATATTTATTTCAAAAAGCTGACATTTTAATCAAAGCTGGGCAGACATTTCTCTTCTTCTCTTCTGCCTTTGAGAAAGGTCCTGCTTTCTGCCTTTGAGAAAGGTCCTGCTTTCTGCTTTTGAGAGAGGTCCTACTTTCTGCCTTTGAGAAAGGTCCTACTTTCTGCCTTTGAGAAAGGTCCTACTTTCTGCCTTTGAGAAAGGTCCTACTTTCTGCTTTTGAGAAAGGTCCTACTTTCTGCTTTTGAGAAAGGTCCTACTTTCTGCCTTTCAGAAAGGTCCTACTTTCTGCCTTTTAGAAAGGTCCTACTTTCTGCCTTTGAGAAAGGTCCTGCTTTCTGCTTTTGAGAGAGGTCCTACTTTCTGCCTTTGAGAAAGGTCCTACTTTCTGCTTTTGAGAAAGGTCCTACTTTCTGCTTTTTAGAAAGGTCCTACTTTCTGCCTTTCAGAAAGGTCCTACTTTCTGCCTTTCAGAAAGGTCCTACTTTCCACCTTTGAGAAAGGTCCTACTTTCTGCCTTTCAGAAAGGTCCTACTTTCTGCCTTTGAGAAAGGTCCTAATTTCTGCCTTTCAGAAAGGTCCTGCTTTCCTCCTTTCAGAAAGGTCCTACTGTCTGCCTTTCAGAAAGGTCCTACTTTCTGCCTCTCAGAAAGGTCCTACTATGATCTCTTAATTCAATGGGGGTTTGCCCTGCTCGATGCGATAAACAAGGAGTGCTCCGTGCTTTGCCCGATGCCTGATGAAAAAAAAATTCAGGCAGCTCGGGCGGGATTCGAACCCGCGACTCCCGTCCGAGCTGCCTGAATTTTTTTTCGAGCACCCTGTCAAGGAATACCTGGTATGCTGTCCATCTGAACAAGGGCTATGTCACATTCTGGCAGGGCGATGATGAAGCCAAGATTCTGAGGCGCTAGCAGCATCTTGTCTCCCAGTCTCGGCTTGCGCTGCTGTCTTCCGACGACCCTCAGACCCTGAGCCGTTGATGGGCGGGGTCGTGATGTTGCTGGGCGTTCAGGGCTCGGTCTGCCAATGGCGAGATACTTACTGGCGTGGACCGGGGAGGATTGGGGCCTTCTTGGAAGGGCTTTGGGTGTCTGAAGTGAAAACCATTTTAAACAAAAATTATCTGAATGAACTTGTATCTGAATGAAAGCAGAGGGTGTGATCCCTGGAGATATACAGCAGTTGATGGTTGAATTGCTTCTGACTGGCGCCCCCATCCCGGCAAAGATTAGCTGACTATTAGGGAAGGCCACCGTCTAAGGGCTGGATAGCTCAGATGGAAGAGCACTGCTACGTTAATCCAGAGGTCTCGGGTTCAAGTCCCGGTCCAGTCAAAGTTTTCTTTGCCAATTTTGCAATTTGTTCAAAAGTTCCCAGGACAGTTTTTTCCTTTATTTCTTTTACAACAAACCTTCAAATTCAGCGATAAACAATGTCCTGTATATTTCAGGTTTTGTGAGATAGGGACAGAGCCTGAGTCTGAGCCTGATCCATGGATCTGCAAAGGGCCAGAAGATACATCCTGTCATTGAGTCTTAATTACTGAGGTCTGATTATAAAACTTACAGATAACACATAGGTAGAGGACCCCTTGGGTTGGACGGCTTTTGTCAGAACATTCTTGGTGTTTTTATTGAGGGCTGTGATGAGAAACTCGGCCACTTCTTCAATGATTCGACGTAACTCTCCCTACGAACATAAAAACACAGCAGTTACGAGTCAGTTCTTTCATCGATTTGCTTCCGTGAGAAAGGTCCTGCTAGGATTGAAACGTCAATCCCTCTACCTTCTGAGATTGTGAAGCTAATACAAACATTTGTCACTTTGCCTTTGAGAAAGGTCCTGCAAGGATGGAAACGTCAGACCCTCTGACGCCTGAGATTGTGAAGTTAATACAAAAAACTTGTCACTTTGCCTTTGAGAAAGGTCCTGCTAGGATGGAAATGTCAGGCCCTCTAACTTCTGAGATTGTAATCAAATGAAAGTTTGCTCGATCTTACATTGTGATATACAAAAATGTTGCAAACTGCTTGCTGACTAAAATCTCAAAATTTAGTGGGCCTGACGTTTCGATCCTAACATCGTGTTAGCGTTGTGTTGCTTGATTGCTTGCTTAAATTTGGTGGCTGGTGCAGGCTTTGAATTTACAACTCCTTTCTGATTGCTGATGTCTGGGCGATTTGACCACAGAGAGGGTCAAAGCCATGTGGTGGATTCAGATTTTGATTTAGTGGCATGGTCAAGTCTAAATGACTTCTGCTTCCATCTGTGCTCATGCAATTCCATAAGGTTTCACCATTTCATGGGAATTTACAAAATTTGAATAGATCAAAATTAATTCCTGAACATACCCCCTGTCCATTGATTCTTGCAATAAGATCAGCAACTTTGTCTATAATGGAGTTATCTGATGTTGCTGTGGAAACCAGTCGCATCACACCGGACTCCTTGGTGATGAAGTCAAAGAACACCGGTACGATACAGAAAAGCTGGACGACTTCTGCAGCAAGTAAGGTTTTGATCTCAGAAGCACTGAAAATTTAAAAACAATTGAGATAAATTATGGGTTACATCATCTAAATATTCAGTTACTCAAAATGAGTTTTAATCCTTGAACGACATTTCTAAATGAAAAAAGAAAAAAAGAAGAAAAATCTTACAATGGTTTGCCCTTTACTGAAGTGTAGTTATTAATGTATGCTCAGTGCTTTGCCTAATGGTCAACTTGAAAAATAAAACACAGGCAGCTTGGATGGGATTGGAATCTAAGACTCCTGTTTTCTGTTGCAGATATTTTTACCATTAATTTGATCACCAAGCTGGAGGTTTTGTGGTGTATTCAAATTTGTAGAGTGGTGGGAGTTATGGTCAATCGGAGATGCATTAACATTTGGTTTGTGAGTTTCACACCGGTGCAAATTATACTAGATCTATGACAAATTTATAAGACAAAAAGAGGTTTTTGGAGAATGACATGGTTTACTGTTGATCTTTGTCTTGCCACTATCTATCTTCATCTTTGATTATGCTTGATGTTGTCAATTTTGAAAAATAACAAATGAAACTTTTATTGGACTGAGAAATGATCCAGATACCTCTGGGTTTGCATGTGCCGGTACCATCTGAGCTATCCAGCCCTTAGAAGGCGGCCTTCCCAAATAGTCCACTAGTCTTTACCAGGGTATTATCAAGGTGCATTTTAAGACATGATTTGTCTCCTCTTGGTAGGGTAAGAATCCAAGACAAAGTCTTGTCATTGCTTACTCATCTCTGTCGCTCCTAGGCGATGACATAGGTGATGATGTCATGGGTGCATCTGCATACAACCTCTTGTACAGCCCCGTCACAGTATGATATAAGCACAGATACAAACGGTCATATAATCCCCCATCCTAAAAGAAAACAAAAGTTGTGAACTGCTTAAAATGCCCGAATATGTATCATTCAAAGATCTAGAGGGGCTGTAGTTTTGATCTTGGTGGGACATTCTATGAGTTAATTCACACATTTGTGAGAGAATGTCCAGTGATATAAATGCTGTGTGAACAGCTTTCTGGGTACGATAATCAACTAGAGCTTCTAGATCTGTTTGCAACAGAGCATAGGGCTTATCTGCATAGAAACATTCATGATTCAATCAAGGCACTTCACATTCTGCATTTCTGACACTATAAGTAATTGTCCGCTAGGTTTCAAGAAGCCGCTGCATAAAGCCCATGCCGTCTCCATAGTTTAAAATGTCTTACATTTCAATCCTAAAAGACCATTTTTCTCAGTGGCAGGAAATGTTATTTATCCTCTAATCCTAATGAAAACTTAGAGTAATATACCACAATGGCACACACATAAATGAAAAACTGACTGGGCCCTTTTGAACATTTTCTGGCCGTGTCCATAGTTTAAAATGTCTTACATTTCAATCCTAAAAGACCATTTTTCTCAATGGCAGGAAATGTTATTTATCCTCTAATCCTAACGACAACTTAGAGTAATATACCACAATGGCACACAAATAAATGAAAAACTGACTGGGCCCTTTTGAACATTTTCTGAAAATATACAACAAATGACCAAAATGCAAATCTCAAAATATAAAGTAGTGGGCCTGACGTTTGAATCCTAGTACCAGTAGGACCTCTCTCAAAGGCAGAAGCCTTCTGCCTTTCAGAAAGGTCCTGCTAGGATTGAAACACCAGACCCACTAACTCTTGAGATTTAAATACTTACTAGGACGATGCTGTAAAATCAAATTAACACACCAACCTTTTTGTCGTCCCTGTCCACTTTGACTGCACTAAGTAACAAAGCAACAATCCGACATCGGTGGTCTCTGGGCATCAGGAACAACTGCAAGGTTTCCACTCCGCTGAAAATCATTCAAATTAAAAAAATTGTTGTAAATCAGACGGGTTATAGCCAAGAAGTCGTAATAGTCTTTTAATTCACTTGCCTCTAATGCAAAGCAATGATTTGTGTATTGACTAATGATTATTTCAGTCAACTTGAGATTGTTCACACAAAATGCGCCATGAGCGTCTCTTGAGGCGGATACCAGCGCACTATATTATTATTAAAAAACTCAATCAAATTAAAGTAAAATTTCAAACAAACAAACAAAAGGAAAACTGACTGGGAAATTCTAATCAATTTGCAAAAAGGAAAGTGCAAAAAGGAAACTGTTAATTTGAGTGGAACAGGAGTTGAACCTGAGACCTTTGGCAACTTACTACCGACCTCTACAGATATGATTTCTCTAGTTGAAGTCCAAAAATGCGTCGTACAGACTTAAATGATAAAATGTATCCAAATCCCACAACAAATTAAGAGGGCTGACATTTGTATCTTAGCAGGACCTTTCTCAAAGTCCTTTCAATACCTCTATCAAATTCCCCAAACCTCTCCCTGATTCCATCATGTGTTAACATACCCAATGTTCACTAGCTTAGCAGCACTCAGTGTCTCTTGGACTAAGTAGGAGGGTAGGGAGAATTCCAAGGAAGCTACAAGAAGAAGAAGTAGAACATTGCATCGATCTCTTTCCTTTGGTCTAGATTCAAGTAGGCTCTCCATGTAGGCAGATGGATAAATCTTCAATCGACTGTCCCTGAAATAAAACCAAATAAAAATCAGCAAATGAATCATGACTGCAAAAAAAAAAAATTAATGAAATTCAATTAAAACTTCTCCGTCAATTATTCACATTAGTAAATTTCACCATTTCAGTAAATGTCCACAAATTGGATTTATATATCAATTTTTATTTATTGATATAAAATTTATGATAAAATGTGTGATACATTTCCTGATATGTCTGAGAGTTAGTACGGGTAGGACAGTTACTAGGACAGTGTATGTTGCCAAGGAAACTGTGATTCTTTTGGCCAATTCTAATCTTGGATGTACATTTTCCTGTGTTGCAAAGTGTATGGCCCTCTAGCTTTGAAAATAAGTAAGTGCGAAATAATTACAGTATACTTTTGATACATTTCCTAATATGTCTGAGAATTAGTAGGACAGTTACTATAATGTATGTTGCCAATGAAACCGTGATTCTTTTGGCCAATTCTATTCGTGGACGTACCTTTTCCTGTGTTGTACTTCCAGTTGAAGATCCCGTTGCAGACAATGGCATAGATACTTGAGCCTCCGATGATCAGTCTCTGAATTGAGGGCGCCGTTCGACGGAAATCGCATCATGAAGTGGGTTGTCTAGGAGGGAAAATGATGCACAACGATAAACCTGAATGTAATCTATTCCAGTCACTGTGGTCAGAGGCCGATTTCATGGAGCTATTTAAAGCCCCTGCACAACATTGGTCGAGGTAAAAGAAAAGCATCCATACGTTGTGTGATCCAACATATGCATGAAATAGCACACCTGTGAAAATTTCAGCTCAATCCACCAACCGAGTCTCGAGAAAATTGTGAAAACCGCTTCATTTGTTTTGCAAAATGCAGCATTCAACGCGGTACTGTTCCGAAAAGATTAGATCTCGTTGAGATGTAAACAATTTTTTTTACTCTTTTCTCCCAAAATACCACGTTTTCGGCAGAAATACTTCAGTGCGAGGTTTCTACCAAAACCATCTTCAAACTGTATAAGTTTCATGAAAATCTGTATGTAAACAATATTTCTGTTTTTCGATCTTACCAATGTTGTGTAGGGGCATTAAGCGTGAGAATCTGCTTAGCAGGAAAAGTCTTCCTCGTGTAAGCAGGATTACACCACGATGTGATATCCATTGCTTTTGACTTGTATTGCACTCTTCTTTGCTTAGCATGAAGCATCGGTGAAGTTTGGGTAGGCAAGGGGATCCTGTGGCTCATGACTTTTTGCGCTTAAGCACATTTTGGCGCGTAAGCGGCTCTGTGAAATATGACCCCTGATGTAATGACATTTCTTCATTCATGCAAACACAGGAAAGGAAAACAGACTGAACATTTTGAAATATTTACGAAAAGTTGCCAAGATAATTTGACTGCACTGGAACTTGAATCCCAGACCTCTCATTTATTGTGGCACCATCAAGTAAAGGGTCTCGGGGTCCAGTCGAGATTTCTTTTTCTATTCAAATTAATTGCTTTGTTCACGGTTAGTCTTACTCTTTCGCCATATATTCCATTGACTTCAATCTTCTTCAATGACGACGGAACAAACTGCTCTCTCGTCAATTTGTGTCTCTGCGTGAAAACAAAAAATCAACAACAAAGAAATTTGCATTGCATAGTGCAAATCTGCTAAAACCCTGCTCGGTTTTGGTTTTCCACCACAATGGGGTTCAGCCGTTAATCCTGAGATTTCCATCCTTAACCCTGGTCGTGAGCAGGGTTAACAAGCCCCGGGGTAATGGCCGATTTTTTTTTTTTTCCTTTACCCGGGGGCGGGAAATGTGTAGTGGGAAACCTCCTGGCAACCATTTCCAACCCGGGGTATCTCGGGGTTGAGGCTTGCCGTTACCCCCGAGATAACCCGGAGATTTGGTAGTGGGAAAGGGCTATACCCGTAGCCGTAGGTATCTACAAAGTTAATTTCTCTTGAAATGATCAATGTGTGAGTTAGTATTGATATATTCCTCCCCCCTCCCAATAAGGAGATTGCTACGTGATGGCTTACCACTGGCCGTTCTGAGAGAGCTGAATCTTGAAAGAATTGCTGGACCTGTAGACGTTCCGAGGCTGTAAAAAAAGCAATCATATTTGGGCAATTTAAACTAGCATCATTACAATTACAAGGTTTGTTTAAAATTTGCTAAGTAATCATCATACTTACACGTCACAATTCGTCCATCTAGGGTCCACACATTTGGCAAACTGTCAATCACATGGATACGATCTACAAAATCAAAAATCAAGAAGCATCAAATCAACCATTGTCAAAGTGAAATACTTGTGAACAAGTATTTTTTCTTACTTTTGGTGAGAAAAAGTAAAAAAATATTTTTCTGTTTCTTCTTCTTGTTCCAATGCACGAATAATCCGATGCCAGAATTTACAAATTCACAAACTGTTTACTGACTGAAATAACCATACATGCAAGTCTCAAAAACTACATTGTATGAGTGCCTGGCATTTCAATTCAAGAAATCCGATCCAATCCAAGAAATTTAAAGTACTCTAATATCAAAAAATGTTCCAAACTGCTTAATGAGTAAACTGACCAAAATGCAAATCTCACAAATTTAGAAGGCCTGATGTCTGGATCCTAGCAGGATCTTTCTTTTAGACTAAAACAAATTACTCACAATATTTATCTTTTTCCAGTTCATGGTTGCCATGGAGACTCAGGTCCAGAATGTGCATATGTCTGATCTTCATAAGTTCACTCCAGGTCAAGTCATTATTGGCCAGAATCAGAGAACCAAGGGCAATGAATTTGGAAAGACCATCCAAATTGCTGATCTAAAATGAACGAAACAAACACAAAGTTATATGAAATAATAACATCCTCCTCCTCATCCTCCCCAACCTCCTCATCCACCTCAGTCCTCCTCATCATCATCCTCCCCATCCTCCCATCCTCCCAATCCTCCTCATTCTCCCCATCCTTCCCATCCTCCTAAACTTCCCCATCCTCCTCATCCTCCCCCTCATCATCATAACATTCGCTAATGTCCAACCCATGCAGATCAGCCAGATATGATTAGATTTTATCATATTTTTAATGCCTTTTCAATATATTTCCCTTGCAACATATTATGTAGACCACCTTGAAGATTGACCACTTTGCACAGGAACTTCTGAATTCTGAGCACCGGCAATGTTGCTATGAAGTCCAGGCCCCCTGAATCCACTAAATTGTCCAAGTTTTAAACAAAGATTCTTTTCAGCCTACCACAAAACAATGTGTAGCATGACAAAAGCCACACAGTTGCCGGATTGTGCCAGGTTTCATTCACTTATACACATTGTGTAATCTTTTTGATTTCACAGGTATTAATTGTTTTCGATCGTTCAGCGAGTTTTTGAAAATGGCACATTATCAAGAAAAAAACCTGCCTGGCAGTCATGGACACTGAACAATGGCCCGCTGTGAAGTGGTTGAAACAGCAAACTGATCACAAGAAAAACTGAATGGTTTTTTTTTTGGGGGGTGACAGTGTTGTATTACCTCATTCTGGTTTGGGTTACATTCCAATTCAGACTCTTCCAATAACAAATAAGGGAGGGTGAATAACAGGATATTGCAGACACCATTTCTCACTTGATTGTGTGAAAGACGAAGAGAAACGTGGCCAGACCCCGAGATAATCAAATTCTCCCATGTGGACAAAATAGCAATTAACACACCACGTTAATTGACATCCAGTCTAATTAAAACCGGCATGTAATGAGAGAGCATGACAAGCTGTGATTGCATGACTTTGTTATTGCAGGAGGTAAATATTTGGACTGACAAAGTATTTACAGAGTGTGTGGTTCATATTGCATAATGGGTGTTGAATAACAGAGAGCTCTACTGAATGGGCATTGTAAATATTTAATCTTAGCTTTGAAACCACTGTTGAAAACAGAAACAACTGCAGAGAATTAGATGTACATATTGATTTCAATGATCAAACTTTGATTTTAGTATTTTAATTCTTGATGTTTGATTACAAAATCAACGCGATGCGGAGAGTCTTTGCAAAGACCCTCATGAAGGAATACATGTACAGTAGTCAGATAAGTACTATTGCCATTTGTTAAATCCCGAAGATGGGAAAAGTTGACAATGCAGGGTTGGAAAATAAATAAAATGTACCTGTAAGGCCAAGAAAAAAAAAAATCATCCCCGTCCATATTGTTTTTTTGCCACCATATTGTTTTTTGGGTTTTTTCTAACAATAAATAGACCAAATTTTCATTGATTTTCGCTTTTTCCAGCCATTGAACCTCGCACATGCGCAGCCTACATATTGTACCATACTTTTAAATGACTGAAAATTAGCCTCCCTTCTTTAGGGAAAAAAACTTGTTTGTTTTGGAAAAGGCAAAGAAAACAAGGTGACCGCATCTACCAGCGAGTCAAACCTGGCACAATCAGATGTCTGTGTGGCATTTGTCACGCTGCATATTGTTTTGTGGTAGGCTGAAGAGAGTCTTTGTTTAAAACTTGGACAATAGTGGTGCCCGGAGTACGTAGTGGTTAACCTGTACCTTGCAATTGGAGAGATTCACCCTCCATAGGCTGTAACATGATTCCAAGTTCTGTATGATTCCAATGTTATTAAAGGGAAGGAGCAGAACTTGTAATCGACTACATTGCTTCAGTCCATCAATGGTAACTGCACAAAAAGATGGAAAAGAAGAAAAATAGGAATTTTATCTTGAAGTACATGTAATACTAACTATACAAACGTTTTATAGGTTGCCAACTAACTCATATGACCACAATTACAAAAATCAGGATTATAAAAAAAAACGTCATTCTACTTTTCTAGACAGAGCTTTAAAAATGATTATGTTAATACTAATAATAGTGTTACTGTAGTTGCGGTAACCGGCAGTAACCCTCATCCTCTCTGACCCTCGGGAGGATGAAGGTTACGGTTACCGCAACTACTGAAGTACTGTTACTGTACATACTAACTACCTCTTAGAGTGTTACTGTGTTAGAATCAAAATTCAAACAATAATTATTTACAGAATTTTACTTGGAAATTTTAACTAATTAACATGATAATAAAGATAAATTTTATCCAATGGATAATGTGACATAACTGGATTGTATCCTCCAATAACCGGTTTTCGACGATATAAGGACTTTTCTTCAAACTGAACAATGTGGACGAAAGTTTCACACTAAAAGAGGTCTCAGTCACCTTCTCCACACCACACACTATTAGAATAATCATAGAGAAGGTTGATCAAGCCTGTCACTTCCGTAAGATTACCCGGTTTTGTTGACGTCCGCGGCGCACCGCGCAGTAAGCATCGTTACCTATTTTCGTCAGTGGTGTTTAGTAAGGTGTCCCAGTGCAGCCAAACGCAAAATAAATTCTTAAAATAACTCAAAATGCTGTGTGGCACTGTAAAATTCTTCCCTGTATGTTTTTTTGTGTTCATCTTTGTTTTTGTTTTTCCACACTGCTTCTAACACTTTCCTCAAATCATTCATAATTTATGCTTAAAACGTATTGGTCTGGTTGATGTCTTTTTTTGTGACGTTTAACCAAAACTCCACAATCCTCTTTCTCGCTGCTTCTTCAGTTATGACCTTTCCCAATGTCACTCCAGAGACACATTTCCTCCTTCTTGGTACTTTCTCTAGCTGCCATTTTATTTTTTTCATTTAAAAAAAAAGCCTATTGGGCCATGTTACTTTTTGTCTTTAAATAATAATAAAAAATGAATTAAAAAAATATATATAAGCGAGACGCCCTATAGGAGGCTCCATAGTTTTTACCCTGAACGGACTGCCTCAAGTTGTGTGATATATTTTTTTTGTACAGATGTTGGGGTTTGTTATGGTACACTCAGATTTTTTTAGGACCAACAATAAAGAAAACTGGAGCTTCGAAGCAACTGCCAATTTTGTACCTAGGAAAATAGACCCCAAAAGAGCAACTTTTTGAATAACACGAGTTTGGCCTACTGGAAAAGCCTTAAATTTCCACATTTTCGGTGACGGACAAGAGCAGGAAACCAACTGTAAGATACGAAGTCTGAGATCGTTATACGGAGTTGTTTTCATAGTGCGATGTGAGTTAGAAGGCTAAGCGTCGAAAACGTGTAGCGTCGAAAACGGGGGTTCCCACGATATAGCAAGGAACAATAACATTAACAATGAATGTGGAAAATTAAATGATTTATTAAAAAAAAGTAAATTGCAAGACATAAAATGTCATAATATTGGTATCAATAAAACTAAGTCAAAGTTTGACCTTTCTCTGCCTTTTCAGAAGGTTCTGCTTGTGTTATGATCTAATCTAATTTGTTCAGGTTATAATTAATATAAGCTATACTATATACCAGTAATCATAGTGCAATACTACAGTACAGTACTACAGTACTAACTAGGTTACTACTTCACACAGAATTTAGAAAGAACACGTCAACTACACTACACTGTACAACAAGTACATTGTGTACAACTACATACATGTAGTTAGTATTAGTACAGACTACAGTACAACTAAACTTACCGATTCCAAGAGACGAAAGATCTAAATATTCCACCGAATACAAGGGTCCACGCGACCTTGAACGCACCAGCTGCAAACAAAAGTAGCATTAGATCTTAAGTTTTAATTTCGATCATCCGATTCACTCATCCAAATAGTGCAAAAATAAGAACTTTGTGTTCACAAACCTTGGTGGAGAGCCGCATTGTTGGATCATCTTCATACAAATCATAGCGTTCCTGGTTGCACGGTGACAGCGGGTCTAGTCTGGTGCGTTCCCGTCATTGCACAAAAGCCCCCCAAGGAGTCTGTGGATTCAGACATGCATTGTACTGAACTAGTTTTGGGGAAGTTTCGATCACCAGAAAGGTTTTGAAAACTTCCAGCAAACTTTTCTCGCAAATATGGATATTTCCACGACAATGAATTGAATAGCAGCTGAGAAAAAAATATATTCTATAGTTTATAAATTCAAACAAATAAAGAAAAAACTGACTGGGAACTTTTGAACAAATTTGGAAAATGGCCTGGAAAACTTGGACTGGGGATCGTCTGGTGTGAACCTTGAGACCTTTGGTTTTTCGTACCAGCGCTCTTAAAATCTGAGCTATCCAGCCTTTAGATGGCGGTCTTCCCAAATACTCAACTACCGGTAGTTCTCAATTGTTTTTATTCAATATGTGTTGTCATGAAAGAATAGTTTTGATATCTGAGGGAATATTAAACATTATTAATTGTCCATGTAATGATTTTTTTAAATTGATCGCTCCAATCATGGAGCTACATGTACATGTATCGTGGGAACCCCCGTTTTCGACGCTACACGTTTTCGACGCTTAGCCTTCTAACTCACATCGCACTATGAAAACAACTCCGTATAACGATCTCAGACTTCGTATCTAACAGTTGGTTTCCTGCTCTTGTCCGTCACCGAAAATGTGGAAATTTAAGGCTTTTCCAGTAGGCCAAACTCGTGTGATTCAAAAAGTTGCTCTTTTGGGGTCAATTTTCCTAGGTACAAAATTGGCAGTTGCTTCGAAGCTCCAGTTTTCTTTATTGTTGGTCCTAAAAAAAATCTGAGTGTACCATAACAAACCCCAACATCCGTAGAAAAAAAATATATCACGCAACTTGAGGCAGTCCGTTCTGGGTAAAAACTATGGAGCCTCCTATAGGGCGTCTCGCTTATATATTTTTTGAAATTTATTTTTTATTATTAATTAAAGACAAAAAGTAACATGGCCCAATAGGCTTTTTTTTTTAAATGAAAAAAATAAAAGGGCAGCTAGAGAAAGTACCAAGAAGGAGGAAATGTGTCTCTGGAGTGATATTGGGAAAGGTCATAACTGAAGAAGCAGTGAGAAAGAGGATTATGGAGGTTTTTTTTAACGTCACAAAAGAAGACATCGACCAGACCAATACGTTTTAAGCATAAATTATGAATGATTTGAGGAAAGTGTTAGAAGCAGTGTGGAAAAACAAAAACAAAGTTGAACACAAAAAAACATACAGGGAAGAATTTTACAGTGCCACACAGCATTTTGAGTTAATTTAAGAATTTATTTTGCGTTTGGCTACACTGGGACACCTTACTAAACACCACTGACGAAAATAGGTGACGGTGCTTACTGCGCGGTGCGCCGCGGACGTCAACAAAAAGCGGGTAATCTTACGGAAGTGACAGGCTTGATCAACCTTCTCTATGATTATTCTAATAGTCTGTGGTGTGGAGAAAGTGACTGGGACCTCTTTTAGTGTGAAACTTTCGTCCACATTGTTCAGTTTGAAGAAAGGTCCTTATATCGTCGAAAACCGGTTATTGGAGGATACATGTATTAATAAGTAAGTAGCTTCATGCTGCAATCAATTGTTTAATGGATTTGTGATGACAAAAACCAAATCATGATAGAAATGGCCGATTCTGCTTTCTGGAAAACTCCTACCAGGATGGAAACTTCAGGTTTTATTAATTTTTAAAGATTTGTTCATTGAAATTCAGGTCGCAGTGTGCAACATCTTGCATTACACAAACTTTGATTGAAACATCACAAGGGAATGCTTTTGGACCAAAACTACACGAATGGAACCTTTATCAAATTTTTCTCAATTTTCAGAATTTATTTCTGATGTCTTTGAGTAAAACTGCTATGCAGCTTGTTCCACATCTACATGTTTATGTCAGACCGTTATGTATTTGACTAACAGACTCTGCTAACACAACTCAGTACATGCACAGCGGTGTAATAGTCATTTTCCATCGGCTTGAAATTAAGGAATACAATTCAAGGGAATTGCCTACACGATCAATACCAAACTTTTCATCAAATTGCACAGCTGATATATAGGAATGTATGCAATTTAGATCCTCTACTATCAGTCCCTATTATTGTAGAAAACACCTATTACATTATCATTAAATTCTGATGTGGTAACCCTTATTTCAATTATAAAATTCAATACAAATGTGGGTATTCATAGAGATGGTCTGATTAAAATAATGCAAAGATTATTGTCTTTTAATGTGTAGTAATTTTTATTTCAAGTCATACAAACACTAAGTGATATTAATTTTGGCAAAAGATGTGTCCAGCAGATTCCTTTGAACATTCCTTGCCGTTTGGACTGATCGTTGGGGACTTTGATTCAAATAAAGTTATCACCAATACTTTGAAAAGTATATGAACATACATGTACATGTACCGTTTTCTACATTTTCCTCAGAAATACATGTACTGGTGAATAAAATTATCATTGCTTTCATAAAGAAAGGATGTAATCTTAAGATGGGGTATTCAATTGAAATAGGAAAGTCTTGCAAGATCTGTTTACTATAAAACCACCACAGATTTCCAACTCCAGTTCCATTGTTTTCCAAAAATTACATCAATACAAAAACATTTCGTAGAATTCAATTCAATTCGGGTTTGCCCTGTTGCATGTTTCAACATTTCTACCTTGATTTATCTCAATATTGGGTCTAAATCAGGTGGTGATTGTTTGATATGAAAATTGACATAATACAACCATGGAAGTACATTGTTTTTGTATCTACAGTATTTATCAGAGATAGAAATAAGATGAGTAAAAAAATGGAAACACAATTTATTTAGATGATGACAATGGGAAGAACTCATCCTAAAAAATACTAGGATGTCAAAATCAGAACATATCAAACTTATTTCAAATCTTAGAATGTATGTTTTCTTTGTTAAGCTCTTGAATGACAAGCTCCTGAATCTCCACCTACAAGTAAATCCTTACATGCACATGCAAACATTAATTAACAGGGGTTGGCAGACATGGATAATATTTCAGACAATATTCTTTATTACTGTCCTTTTTCCCTTCTTTTGTTTACCATACAGTTATGAGATTAGTTAACAGAGATGGTGCCTACCATCAAGTCAATGATTGTTTGGACTGAAAGTTTCAAAAACAGCATTGGTCCGAAAAGTTTTTTAAAAAATGCAAAAATTATGCAGTCATTTTATTCCCCAGATGTATTTATAAATACAAACTGTACTTATAGTTGTGTATCATCAAAATTTGAGAGATTTTTTTTTCTTCGGACTTTGTTAGCTTTGAAAAAAAAAATTAAATTGAAAAAAACACTGAGAATCGCAGAAAGCAATATTGTTCAGACAGTTGATTATGAGCTTTAGAATGTAAGGCTAGAAAGTTCTGACGGTGACAGAGGGAAAACGGACTTGCATGGAATTTACTTGCGGCATACCATTATGCATTGATTTCATTGCTGAGCTTATTATCTGAAAATAAAAAATTAAACAAAAACATCAATCAGTCTTCTTGGAGGAACGTCCCTGAGCACGGATAATGTTGGCTTCACGTTTGGCCTTTTTCCTCTTGTTCTTCTCCTTCTTGTCGATGTCCTTCATCAGGACGTAGGACAGGATGGCGCTGATGATGAAGAGCGGCGTGAGGCAGAGGATGACGGTGTAGAGGAAGCCGTAGGGATCCTTGGCCACCCACAGGATGATATTCTTCTCCATCCAGTAGCGCCAGGTGCCGTCGTCTTCACCGGGGAAGTCGTCGAGGCTCTTGGGTGGGGCGGGGTCATCACCAGTGTCTGCCATGATCTCTTCCGGGGAGTTCTGGATTCTGAAATGAATAACAAAACGAGAAGGCAGTGATTAATGTTACACCGAATAATACAATAATACAAAAGCAATAGTGAAAAATACAAATTACAATTAACAAACACAGTAATGAGGGCCACAGTTTATTAGCAGTAACACTGAGTAACACTAACACTCAGTAACAGTAACTGACTAAGTAACTTAGTTATAGTAAATAAGTAAACCTTAATTTAAATGCACTACACTTAGACCTAGTCCGAGTAACTTGGACCCCACAAGTCACCCTTTTTTTATCAAATTTTGAAATTTACTGTCACTGTCAGTGTCACTGTCAGTTTTTTAGTCACATTTGTCAGTAGCTGTGGTGTTGTATAAGTTTTTAAGTATAAATTAACTAAAGTAAACTGTAATTTAATACAAATTATTTATAGACAAAGTTAAATAACAAAGTTAAAAAAAAGTATGTAAAGACATAAAAATTGAAATAATTATAAATTCGATTTATTTAACTGGTAAAATTAGCTGTTCGTGTTGAATTTTAAAATTAAATTACCTCTGTTTATACTAGATTTCGTAGGCCACGTTCAATCGGTCTCAGTCCTCACTCAATGTTTCCTAAGATAACAACACATTTAACAGTTGAGTTGGAACGTTCCGTCCACTGTATCACTCACTGACTCAGTCAGTCAAGAGCTGTACATGTCTGTATGCACTGTACGTATAATGTCTGTTGTACACTGGGCGCAGCCATATTGTGGATGGATTGTGGGTAATATAGTTAGCAATTTATAAGTATATGTTGATACTGAGATAAAAACCATTTAATTAAATAACATTTCCATTCTTTTAAATTAAATAACCTTGTGATGTAGTTTAAACAATTGTTTATATTACAGTACATATTTTAAATGTTTAAATTTTAATATTGAAAAAAATAAATTTCTAAAAGTAAAACCTACTGATGTGGAGCAGTATTGCGTAAAGTTTCGGCATTTTGTAAGAACACACATGTACTGCACGAACGCAGCGCTCAGAGCGTCGAAGCCGACTGACTGGGTTGTATCCAAAGTGGGCCACTAAAGACGAAACGTAAGTTACATTCATTTATTCTTTACCTACTGAGGAAAGAGAAATTATACCGATGTTTCTTTAAGTAGACCCTAAACGTTAGATGCAACTCGCTGTGCTTTGTCAATGAATTATCGTTCATGAATCATGATGATGTTGATGTTGTTCGTGTACCACTGCACTGGTGTGTAAGTTGTAAGTTGAATGTAACTGTCTGTCGAAATTCCTGTCTGTACTGTCTCAGTGTCTGTAGTGTACATTGCATAATTAGGGAGCCCAGCACTTTTCAGGTGTGTTTTTTTAGGAACCCCACAAATTTGATACCAATACTCAATAGTTACAATAGTAGATTAGTACTAAATAGAAAGAGAATCTTAAGAATAAGAGAAATTCAATGATATAAAAATCAGCTTGATTGAGCTTAGAGTTTAGACTTGAGAAACTTGGAGTTGGCCCTGACAATTGCCTTTTTTAAGTTTTTAAAATTTGGAGGGGGCGGGAGATACATTACTGTTATTCTAGTACTAGTAGTACAGGTCCAAGGACTTTAGGAGGGTTTTTGATCTCGGTTAAAACGGGCTGTTAATGACAGTTTTGACTACCCCCGACCTAAATCCCCAGATTTTACCCCGAAAACACCCTTGGAACAGAACCGTCCCACACGCCCACCTCTGGATTAAGTGAGAATCACAGATTTCAATACTGCCATTACTGGTCATGTTTTACCATGGTTTTACTCAGGTTTGGGGTAAACCTGGGAGAAATTTCCCCTCCGTTAATTGAGAAGATATCTCTCCCATTCAGCGAGCCAAAATAAGGCGGCCATCTTTGATTCTAAACTAAACCAGTGTCTTATCTCACAATTTTTTTTGGGAAGTTTCCCAATCTGTTTTCCATTCCTGTCCTTTCCTTTTATGTATGTACTGTAGTTTGAATTTAAAAAATTGTTGTTTAAATCAAACAAATCCCAGTCAGTTCTTAAATCTTAATCCTGTTCCCTTCTCTATCCTCTTCAGTCATTTTGACATGGGCAGTGCAAACTCTACCACGGTCCAGGCATCAACTCTGGCGACGGCCATCATTCCATCAAATGGCGTGGAGGAAACTCCTGTCACCGGAGTAACACCGGCGTCCGCCTCACAGCCGGCAACAGCACAGCCACCAAAGGAATGTCCTATGCACAACTCTAGTGCCAGCGCCGACGCCAACTCGGCAGACATCAAGAGAATGGCCAAGACGGGTCTTATCCCAAGCGGCTGTCCGATGCACCAGAAAGGCGGAGCCACGTCCGCCTCCGAAGGGGGCAGGGTTTCAAGGAGCGAGTGTCCTATGACCGGTGCTTCCTCGGGTGCTTTGATGACTGATAGTCGGACGGATGACATCGACCCACAAAATATGGTGAGTGAAAATGTAACAAATCACAGATGAAGTAAGACAAATTATGTAGCTAACTGCTTACTGATAACCAAAAATGTCAAAATTGCAGACCTAACATGAGGAGAATGTAATTCGATGAGGTTTTGCCCAGCTGAAGGTGATAAACACCGAATGCTCAGTGCTTCGCCGCTATACAATATTCAAAACCGCCACACAACCTCTACCAGCTCGGTGGTCAAGTGGTTAAGACGTCTGCACTGGAAAGCGGGAGTCGCGGGTTGGAATCCTGCCCAAGCTGCCTGAAATGTTTTCATCAGGTATTGGGCAAGGCACTGAGCACTGAGCATTCGGTGTTTATCACGTCAAGCAGGGCAAACCCTCATTGAATTACATGCAGATCTCCAAAATGTATAAAGGGCCTGACAATAGACCGATTTCATAATGTCATTACGTGACATTTAGTGAGTATTCCGGTAAGGTCTCTGCTACAAACTCCAGAATATGCTGCATAGATTTCGAGAAAGAAAAGCCTCGATGAAACAAACTAGTGCAACAATCAATTCATCGTATACTTTACATACAGTGGCACCTTGATCTGGGGTCTGCCATGTTTGGTGATTGTTTGATACACACTATACTTCTGTAGGTCATAGGTCACTATACGTCACCTGAATCCTAGCTGAAGGCAGGATACATTATAAGTTCTATCTTTTGAGAAAAGTCCTGCTTGGATTGAAATGTTCTGTCTCTCTTAATTTTCTATGAATCAGGGACCGGTTATAAGGAAAGTTGGACTTCTTAAGAAAATGACAACGGAACCTTGTTTCGAGTTCCTGCCTGCTCGATACTCCAAACACAAACAAGTTCTATTATTGACTTTCAGTCATCCCACACAACATTGACCTTCAAAACTAAGGTCAGTTAAGGTAGTACAGTGGACCATTGCTATGTAACAAACACCGATATACCGAACCTTCAGCTATATGATCATTGTCAGGTATCTGTGAACCCTCTGACGTGGATAAGACTTTCAGTAGACCAGTTGAAGTCATTTTTGGCCCCCTCAAACCTGTTTGATTTTTGGCCCAATTTCTGACATTTTTGACATGTCCGCTCCTGTCAGGTTTTTAAGTTTTTGACCCAAAATCAATTTTCCCAGATTTCTCTAAAAATTACTCCTCGGGTATTTGATATTGTCACCAGGTCCGCTCCTGTCAGAATTTTCAGTTATTAACCAAAAATAAGTTTTCCCAGATTTCTCTAAAAAAGACTCCTCATGCATCTGACAGCCCTCTGACATGGATCAGACTTTCAGTAAACCAGTTGAGGTCATTTTTTGCCCCTTCAAAAAAAACTAGATTTTTGACCCAATTTTTGACATGTTCGACAGGTCCGGTCCTGTCAGATTTTTCAGTTTTTGACCCAAAATCACTTTTCCCAGATTTCTCTAAAAATGACTCCTCGGGTATCTGAGAGCCCTCTGACATGGATCAGACTTTCAGTAGACCAGTTGAAGTCATTTTTGGCCCCCCTCAAAAAAAAAAAATTGGAGCCCATTTTTTGACCTGTTCGACAGGTCCGCTCCTGTCAGAATTTTCAGTTTTTGACCCAAAATCAGTTTTCCAAGCTTTCTCTAAAAATGACTCGTCATATATCTGACAGCCTTTTGACATGAATCAGACTTTCGGTAGACTGGTTGAAGTAATTTTTTGCCCCCTCAAAAAAAATTGATTTTTGGCCCAATTTTTGACTTTCTCTGAAAGTGACTCATCGGATACCTGAGAGCCCTCTGTTGTGGATCAGACTTTCAGTAGAGCAGTTGAAGACATTTTTGGTCACCTCAAGCAAGTTGACCCAATTTTTGACATCCGCTCCTGTCAGAATTTACAGTTTTGGACCCAAAATCTGTTTTCCCAGATTTGTCTGAAAATGTCTCCTAAGGTACAGTATCTGAGAGCCCTTTGACATGGATCAGACTTTTGGTAGACCAATTGAAGTCATTTTTGGTCACCTCAAGCAAGTTTGATTTTTGACCCAATTTTTGACATGTTCGACAGGTCCGCTCCTGTCAGATTTTTTAGTTGTCGACCCAAAATCAGTTTTCCCAGATTTGTCTGAAAATGACTCCTCAGGTATCTGAGAGCCCTCTGACATTGATCAGGCTTTACCGTAATCAGACATTTTTAAAGTGTTAAAGTTTTGGAGAACGTACGGGGTACCTGTACATGTACATGTTTCATGTATATGTATTTGTTTTTTCTGTTACGGAAATATATGTAAGCATGTGATTTTTTTGTATCCGAAATGCTTCTTTTTTGGATACCGTAGTCGTAGATGTTTCTCTCTCTTGAAACAAAAACATAGTGTTCCCTGATAAGGAAATATTGTCAAGGCAAATGTTTCCTGATCAGGAAACATACAGTCATTCCATTTCTGGAAACATTGTCATGTGATTAGGAAACATAAACAGTGTTTCCATTTTTGGAAACATTGTCATGTGACACATGTTTCTGGAAACTTCCCATATTGGAAACAATTCTACAGGATTGTAAAGGTTTCCTGATCAGGACACAAGTTGCCAGAATGGGAAATTTGTTGTCTCTTTACTCTTTAGGCAATGGACCGGACTGATATAACGAACATGCCCTTTTGCTCCCGAATATATGTCGCTGCAACTGCGATAACGAACAACCGCTATACTAAACAATGTTCATGGCTCCTAGGATGTTTGTCATAGCGACATTCAACTGTAGAAAAAATAGGGCACCCCGAATTTAAATGGTTGCTACTTGCTAGCACTGTTTCGAAACAAATCATTCACGAATGGGTTGCCTTTCTTTTACTGCAGTCCCTTACTCAAAATGACTAGTATATCCTATTCTCATGAATTGACCTGCTCGTTCTTTCCTGCTGTAGATGCCTCCTCCAAATCAGAGACCAGCCCCCGACCAGCCCTTCCCCTTACCCACCACACGCCAAGTCTCCAGCATCCCCAAGGGCAGTGCCGAGGCTGAAGAGAAGTGGGTCTACCCCTCCGAGCAGATGTTCTGGAATGCAATGCTGAGGAAGGGTTGGCGCTGGCAGCCAGACGACATATCACAGGACGACATGCACAACATCATACGGATACACAACGCCAACAACGAACAGGCGTGGCAGGAGGTGCTCAAGTGGGAAGCGTTACATGCCAAGTGAGTATCACCGGTCTTTACTTACTTACATGTACATGTACGCCTATCGTATTGGAACATAAGCCACCAACAAGATTTCTCCAACCAGCCCTGTCCTGTGCCAGTCTCTCCACTTCCTTCCAGATATAGCCTAATCTGCGGACATCAGCCTCTACCCTAGGTCCTATCTCCTGTTTCTTACATTCCAAGCACCTATACCATACATGTACTTGTACCGGTAGTGGTCCTAGAAGATATGACGGTTATCGGCTGAATTTTGACGCTGAAACGAGGCGATTATGTCGACATCGACATAAAATCGTGTATACTGGGCACCCCCAACTTTTTATTTCTGCCGCGGTGAAAAGTGCACATTATACACGGGAATTTACAGTACAGTACTTGTAGTGGTCCTAGAAGATATGACGGTTATCGGCTGAATGGCTTTCCTCATCCAGCACCATAAGCTCTCCAGCTGGAGAACCATCTTCTCCCAAATCCAAATTGATGTAAATTAAAAAGACATTCATAAATCCGGATATTTTGGAGAGAAGAGTTCTGCAACTCATTCGTCATTTTAATTTGTTCACAGGGAGTGTGGTAATCCCAAGTTGCTGAGCTTTGGTGGAAAGTACAACGATGTTTCCCCTCGAGCCCGGTTCAGAATGTGGATGGGGTGAGTAGACAATTGATGTTAGTTTGGAGCCTTAAACATTTGCAACATTTTATACTCAGTTGAAGACTCAAAATGTGTATGCTCCTTTGTCGCCTCAAACAATTCCATTGGACAAGAATTGTAGTTGAGGTGGGGGCCATTTTGGAATAATCTCTTTTGTTACTGTGTTTTTCTGAAGAAAAAAAATCAAACTGACATCTTAGTAAAAAAATCACAAGCTTGTAGGTATTAACCTGGATTGTCTAAAGCACTCAAAAATACTGGGTAGCTTGAGAGGATTTTGATCAGAGGATTTTCCCTTATATCACATCTTTTAAGCCTTAACTACACTCACCCCAAGACAAAAAAAATCATATGTTTTTAAGACACAGGGTTTTAAAGGAATGTGTCCGGGGGATATCCTTCAAACAACAATTTAAGAGGGTTTAGCCATTTTTATCCTGAATTATTGAGATTGTCATATTGGTCATAGAATTCAGTAAGGAGTTTGCTTTTATTCCTGAATTTGAACAAATTGATTTGAGAATAAATAAATGTCCAAGGATTCCACTAGTTTCTGAGTAATAGCTTCGGGGTTGAGGATTTATCTCAGCCAGGGGATGTCAGACTCATAATTGAATCATTTATTTGTTTTCTTATTCTCAAAATTTAGTGGGCCTGACGTTTGTCCTTGTCACTCTGCCTTTGAGAAAAGTCCTGCTAGGATCGAAATATCAGGCCCACTAAATTTTGAGATTTGCATTTTGGTAATTTTAGTCAGTAAGCAGTTTGCACCATTCTTGTATATCCCTTTTTTTCTTATTCTAGTTACGAGCGGCCCTTTGATCGCCATGACTGGACCGTTGACAGATGCGGCAAGAAGGTGCGTTACATCATTGACTACTACGACAGCGGAGTGGTAGAGAAAGACACCTACAAGTTTGCGTTGTTGGACGTCCGGCCAGCATTGGATTCACCGGGAGCATTGTGGGACCGGATGAAGGTGACCTACTGGAGGTGGATGTACGAGAGAAAGGACGACTCGTGAATCTATCAATTCAGTAGCAATGCAAGACTCGTGAGACTCACTGAAGGACACGGACATGTTGGTCCCTTTCTGAAGCTGTGCATGAGCCCAGAAAACAAGATGTACAGTGTGGAAAGGCTGCAGTGACACCATGCACATGTTGACATGTATAGGTCATCGCTTTCAATGAGTGTGGCTCTGAGAAGAGCCGGTAACTCTTGAGTTGGTTCTCAAGGTACACACTGTACCAGCTCTTTAAGAGCTACCGGTCCGGTACATGTGTACTCCTTCTAAAAAAGATATGATTTATGTGGAGTCATTGCAAAGTTTTTACCATGCAAACCTTTGTCTTATCTACCAGAATGTACACTCACTCAAAACGAGCAAAAAAGGACCAATATGTTCGCAGCCACCAAACATCTGAAAATCCCACATTGTATAGGATTTGCGTGTTCCATAGACTTTACGGAGTGATTGATTTGCCTGGTTTGAAGTGAAAACCTCTGTCTAGTTTCCTCTGAAACTGTTGCTTTGTTAGGCTGGTGATTGAAAGCATGCCCATCTAGCTATCTGCTGGAAGTTTGTTTCTCCACAATTTTAAATTTTCATCAGAAAGCTTCATTGAAATTAATTTTTGTTTGATGTATTTTTCATTACGAGATTGCTGTAGACAAAATTGAAAATCCTCTGAAGTCTTGAAATGTAAGTACAGTAATATAATTTTATAACTGATATGTTCAGGTTATAAGACCAGGGCTGGATTTCATAAAGCCTTACGTTGCATCGTAACTCAACTTACGATGGATAACCCATCATAAGTTGTGTTGGACCGCATGGTTTCTGTGCATCGCTCATCGCCTTGCGATTAATCGTAAGTTACGATGAGTTTGGTGAAACCGACCCCAGGGATGCTTTTTGTACTTCAGTGTTCCAAAGAGCACCTTCCATTTGATATCGAGAAGCTTGTCAAATGTCGGCTTGTAAACAGTATTTCCCCTGTGGTGGAGCAAGGGACAGTATAAGACAATTATCCGCTGCATTTACCAGTCTTGTATATACATGTATTTATTTAATGGGTTGTTTTTTGGAGACACTGTTATGCCTCACGATTTACTTGAACAGTTGGTAAAATATCCCAATACAGTCCACGTTTTGTCTTCACAAAGTCATTTATTTAAACTAAACTTTTAATGAGACATAGACATTTTACATAATTGTTTTTGAAAATAATTGACAATGTTTCTTCAGGAAAGGTTTTACTCAATCTGTACATCAAGTGCATGGGGTGAAAGCAGTTGCATCAACAGCGCCCTCATGTGTTAGGAGAGTTGTATTCCCAGATTTAAAAAAACTTTAAGCATTTTATCACGCAAATACGAGAAATAAACTAAATAAAAAATGAAATGACAGTTTATAAAAAAAGGCAATAATTAAGTATGCTATTCCCGGACATGTAATTAGGAAAAGTATCAAATGAAAGACTGGATGGTCAAGTTCACAAATAAATGCTCGTTTTTTAAACAGAACACGCACTTAGTCCTATTCATGGGGAACTTATTTCAGTCAATTCTAGTCAAAATATTCATCTTCAGAGTTTGGAAACTTAATTCAAAGCTCGCTCTTTCTCCTGGATGAATTTTGTATTATTGTTACCCCCTTCACATCTTTCTTCAAGTTTTGGGTTCCCACACCCTTTGCATTCCTGAGGTCATTCATGTACCTGACATCAAACCTTTGACCTTCAACCTCCATGACGTCTTCCATCTTGAGGACCTCCTCGTCCTCGGCCATGTTGTCCCCTGGTAAGGTTCGTCGGTACTGGAGGTTGATGCTGTACAGGAACTTGGCAAGGTTGGCATAATTCATTTCTCCCTGTCTTACTACCGAGTAGCCTACGGTATTTGAAAGAGAGAGAGGGAGAGAGAAGAAAACTGGTGTCATTTGGAGCAACTCTTAAACTTTTAGAAGTAGACGATACAAGTACAGGTACATGTACCAAGATAGATGTGGATGTAGTCACACTGACCTAGTTTTGTCATATAGCAGGTGGAATAAGGACAATCAATCTCCCTACCCCATAACTGGTGGATGTACTTGCAGGTGGTTAAGAGACAACAAATGCTTTTTTTATGATTGCTATGTATAACTACAGGTGGTTTAGCTTTGGAATCATGCACTGGATATCAACTGGTTTAATAATAGTTGATGTGGAGGGAAACACTCGTGATTGGTGGATGCAGTGACAGGTGACCTGGTTGAAATTCCGCACCGATTGGTTGGCTGAGTGACATGTGACTGCAGTATCCACTCAGCCTGGACATTTTGATTGGTCGACTCCGATGGCCACGTGGTTTGGTTCAAATCGTTTCCGTTTATCAGCCTGAACCTCTCACCTATGCTTTGGAACGTGTATTCCTGTTCATCCCCTTCCTCCTCGGCTATTTCCAGGTTCTTGTATTCCTCTGAGACTAAAACAAGAAAGCCTGGTACACCCAGGTTGTATTGAAGGTCTTCAAGATCCTCTGGGTGGGGATCCTTTAAGGTTCCAAAGTTGAAATATCGTTTGTAGTGCAGAGCGATTGACTTGAACACAGGAGGCATTTCCTTCTCTGTATAATTGAAAATATATAACAAAACTGAATTAACTTGAATTATCTAACTATAGTATTAATATACAAAAGAACAAAATGCAAACTGCTTACCGACTTTAAGTCCCTACACACCATTGGAAAAGTAATTAGGAAGGAACGCGTCCATACATTGTCTAATCCAGCATATGCATGAAATAACACACCTGTGAAAGTTTCATCTCAATCCGTCAACCATGTCGCGAGAAAACGGTGAAAATCTGTCTCATTTTTTCATCAAACTGCGTCAGCTTCCAGGATCGTAAAATGCACCTAGCAGAAGTGTCATCGTGCGTTTAAACTGGAATATTGCGAATAAATCTCGAAACAGTCGTCGGTAATTGCAGATGGACCATGTTGGATTTGTGCAAATGGTGTGTAGGGGCTTTAAGGCTGGTAAGCATGTTTTTTTTTCTTTTCAAAAAGTCGTTTTTAAAACTACCGTTGAAAAATCATACAAAAATCCACTTTTCATGAAAATGGCAGCATTCCAAGTGCTAAAGGTTCACAGCATGTCTGATACTGGTATTTACTTCCACTTGAGTACTGGTACATTTAAGTTACTTGAACAAAATTTGTCAGGTAGAAATTTGTATTTGTGCAAATGGTGTGCAGGGGCTTTAAATTCCCAAAATGCAAAACTCGAAAAATGCAGATGACCTGATGTTTTGATCCCGGCAGGACCTTTCTTTGAGAAAGTACCAGCCAGAATCAACACATTTTTCAAAATAAACCACTGTTTATATAGAATAGATGGTCAATTCCCACACAAATAATATTCTACATACCATTTTATGCATAGTAAAAAGTATTCTAGTTTCTACTGCATTATTTCCAGCAGTCACTAAAGATGTCAATGGCTATTCATTTCATCCTTGTAGCAATCCTCCTGGACCGTATAATAATAATGAGCTAGCATCCATCACATGCCCGATGAACGGCGCTGATATGCTTATGAATAATCTATAGCAATAATGATAACACTGGCCAACCTGGAGAGAGCTAGATTAACCGTGTGGCCGCCAAACGGCCCCCCCCCAAGCCAGTATTGACCTATATTAACTGTCAACGACTCCTAAATCTGTGTGCTTGACATCACACTTGAATGTTTGCTGGCAGGTAGTGCAAACCATTGGTGACTGTAGCGGATGCATCAACACAGTGGGTGCTAAGGCCCACGCAGGTTACACTCTAGGGAGATTTGCAGACCAGAGTCCAGAATAGACTCCATAATTGACTGAATGATAAATGTTATTAGATTTGAATATTTCATGAGTGTTTCCGTCAGAACTATTCGCGCAGCTCCTGCCTATTATTTCTTCACTAAGTGAAAGAGTTGTGATTTCATCTATATTAATGACACTTGATCATTTGATCATTCCTTTTCAAATACACTTTGGAGTTTCTGTCAAGCATATATAATTGTAGAGTACAGTAATCTTTTAAAAACACCCAGGAGACTCCCTTCATTCTTCATTTTAATCTCATTAGGAAAAAAAATATAATCTCTATCACGTGCACTACACTGTACCTCAAACATCATATACCTCATCTCTTGTACAGTTTGTAATGTTCAGTACTGTATGTTGGCGAGACCAAAAACACCCTCAAAAAATGTATCTATGGCCATACATGTAGGTCTACAATCAAAACCGGTAAAATGGACACCCCTGTTGGGTATCACTTCAATCTCCCTGATCATTCAATATCAGATATGAGTGTACTGGGCATAGAATCCCTTGGTCACCGTAGTAATGCTGTCCGTCTTAGCCGTGAGAAAATGTGGATGAAGCGTCTTCGGACTGTTCAACCACATGGTCTCAACATCCAAGAGGGTAATGAAACACCATGCAGCTTTCTGATAATCCTTCTTTTGTGTTCACTCCTCCACACTTCTCTCTTTGATCTTTCCTCCTCGTGTCACTAATCCCTACCCTACTCCTTGCCCTTCCCTTTGATCTCTCCCTACCAGCTTTACTCTTTGTCCTTTGTTTCTCATCCGTGTCCTATTCACTCTCTTCCTCCTTCCTTCGTGTACATGTATTTGTTTTGTCCTTGTCACTCTGCTATTGAGAAAGGTCCTGCTAGGATCGAAACGTCAGGCCCACTCAATTTTAACGTATGAAAAGAAAATAGAGCCTGTTTCAATCCTTGCAGGACCTTTCTCAAATGCAGAACAGGACCTTTCTCGAATCAGAAAGTATTTGAAACGTGCCACAAATTTACAAACACATTCCATGTACTTCGCACTGCGCTAAAAATCAATGAAAAACTCAAATTATTTCAGATAGAGCCTTGAAGAAAAAAAAAGAGATGTTAACTTATATGCGACCTTTCAAACAAATTTTAATTTGTTTTCAGATAAATGCTCACCTGTTATGAAAACTGCAGGGAAAGTTGTTGGCCTGTTCAGATAAGAATCGTAGAGGAATTCTTGAAGACCTTTGGAAGGCAACGCTGCGGTGAGATCTGGCAGACTCTTGACTGCAATGTCTCTAGCCTCCATGGGCGCGTTCACGTCTGTCCATTTTGCTTTCTGCTTACTGCCACCATAACGATAAACCCGTGCTGCTGGGTTGTTTTGAGCGTCAAAGTCCTGATGGAGGTCATGACCATGAAAAATTGAAAATAATTAAATAAACCATGATCAGGGATGAGGTTCTTCCGACTTTTGGCGGAATTCCGACATTGGAACTTTGACATTCTGACTTTTTCCGATGTGTGGTCCGGGAAAAAAAATGGTAAAAAAAAAAATTAAATAAAGAAATGGTCCAAAAAAAAAAATAATAATAATAAATTTAAAAAAATACAAGAGAAGGAACACAAAGTTTCCCGTAAAAAATATGCTACCAACAGTAGTAACACATCATATGATAAATGTCAGGCAATTTCCAATACCATGCAATTTCCAATACCTTTGACACTGATTAAACGACTGAAAACTCAAAAATGATATTCAAATGATGATGTTTTGCTTTATCAAAAGATGGTTCAAGTGGTCAGAAATGGGCTCAGATTGCACCACAGAGCGTCTATAATCCAATTTATTTAGGGCCCTTAAGCGGGCCCCGAACCCAACACCGTAAGGGCTTCACGCTTTGCGCTTGCTTGCCAGGACGGAAAATTTCCGACATTTTCATTTTGGGAGAATCTCATCCCTGCATGCTCCACATAATATATGTATCTAAAGATTCATTGAAGTTTGCCTTGCTCGATGTAATCACACCGAGTGCTCAGTGCTTTGCCCGATGCCTGTTGGAAAAAAATCAGGCAGCTCGGGTGGGATTCAAACCTGCGACTCCTGCTCAAATTCTGCCCAGAAAAAAAAATAAAACTGGTCAAAATGTTCCAAAATGTTATTGAAAAGAAATGAAAATCTCATCAGTTTAGAGGGTGGGATGATTTGATCCTAGCAGGACCTTTCTCAAGGGAAGAAAACATAATTAAATTGGTAACAATCTTTCAGTTAGATTTGCTTTGGGATTTTTTTAATAGAGAATTCAGTTACTTCTCCTTGACTGTTAGAAATTATCAGTCAAGGAAATGGAAAATAAATTAGGCTTACTATATCATCTAACAGATCTTCATCTTGTAGTCTGTGGATCATCCCAAACCCAACAATCCCGCGCAATGCCACAGCTAAGGTCTTCCACTCTTTCTTAATCCTGCCATCCGTAAACAAGACAATCCAAGGGTCTTCGGCATCCAAAACCAACTCCTCAAAGTTATCTTCGTTCAATTCAAAGATGTCTTGGTATTTTTCCTCATCTTTGAAGTTCTCTGTTCCTGAGGTGGTGTCAATATTGATCGTTTTCCTGACGGAGTTTTGATCGTGGGATGCAGCAGGGTGGTGAGAAACCTCCCACAGCAATGCTAAGCAAAACAGAAAGGATGGAACAGACTTCGGCAGCAGCATCTTCAGTCTGTACTCTGGCGAGAAAAAAAGAAAGAAAAGAAAATTTCAAACTAGGCCTACTTCAAGACTTATTACAACAACTATACACAATTTGAAATTGATACAGCCTAATAATAATATTAGTGATAATTATTAAAACAATTTTAGCAGGACCCATCTCAAAGACTGAGAAAGTGTCCTACTGACATGTACAAAATGTCAGGTCCTCTTTGTATCAAGATAGTAAAGTAAATGATAGATTCATGCTGATTTTACAATGTCAATGAACTACATGTACATGTAAATATTACATTACCTGCAAGTTATACCACATTGGATAAAAATGTTGAATGGAGGTTAAATGTCAAATCTCTATGGACTTATCTTTCATAACATGCAAAATGCAGTTTGCAACATTTTTGTACATCACTTTATAACATGCAAAAGTTAACAACACGCTCCTGCTATGTTGATGTCTTGTTGGAAAATATAGTGAAAGTGTACACAATTCGAATTTCATTCACAGATGAAAGGGGTAGGGTGAAGTATTATTACTAATAATATGGCACGATTATTAAAATCTCAAAAAGTCAACTGAGTCAAAGTCAAACAAAATGCTTTCGTCAGCATGGCAACATTATTTGGTGTCGTCTGCAGCTTTACTTCCATCTTCAATAAATAAATGTGGATTTCTTCACTGATTTTCCACTGAAACGAGGCAGATACGGTGCTGTTATATATGTATAGCCTTTGCAAATATCTGACATGGTATAATCATGGTATAATATACGAAGGATCTTCAATTTGCATGACTCAAAACGCGTAAAAAACTTACAAAGTTACCGCGACTCGAACAGGAAGTAAACAGCATTTCTCTGGAGGATATATTATTGTAAACAGCGCCACCTATTGGTGGTAATTGGAGATGGTTAAGATGGTGGTCAACCACAATGACTGTGCACGCGATGCTGTTTTTTGTGCGTTTGCCATTGTGCTGCGCGCGCAACAAAGGCGCAACGAAAACAGTCACCATGCCAGTGAGATCATGCAACTATTAATAGGTTTTTTTTAGTCGTATGGACTTTTTGTCCTGAGAGTGTTCACTATTAAAAAATATGGAGAGTGTAGTGTTCATCTCGTTCTGTTTCTCCATAATTTTATTAGGTAACATCAACTCCCAATTATTGATGTTTGGTCAATAATTAACTGACTCGCGGAACATCTCTAAAATACAATTTTGAGAAAAAAACGTCTGCTCGCATCGAAACTCAAGCTAGTTCGGGCCCCATAGCCATCAGACAGACAGCATTTTTTTACTGCATTTTTGCATAACTCCGATCCCTTTTCATGAAAGCAAATAAACAGCAACCAGGGAAGAAAGTACAGGTCGCGTCTGCCGCTGAAGGATAGTGAAGAAGTCTTCGGGGATCAAGCAAGTTGATCGATATAAATGTCAGGGAGACTAGGATCAATATTGTCTCAGTCCAGACAAGACGAGGGGTGTCTCTTGTTTAACCTGCATTTCTTCGATTGAACAATACAAGAACTAGTGCCACACTGCCACTTGTTGGGAACAATTACCTGTCCTTTGAGACGGTCGGAAGCAGCCCTCGGTGTATTTGCATATCGCATCGATACAATCCCGAAAACTTCGGCAATTAGAAATTTCCGGGCGTCTGTTTGTCTGTGGAAGTGATCGAAGCGCGAGCCAACTAGACCCGCTTCACTTCACATTATTCATTCTGCCCCAAATAATAATTATTTATAATGGACAATCTGCTTTTAAGTTAATTCATAAGCCCCATATACATGCACGTCCCACTCGAATTGCTGAAATATCCTTAAATGTCTTCTTCAAAAAATAATGTAAAAGGACGGACGTTTTGATCCTTGCAGATGCTGCCAAACGTTTGCTATAGCTTAGTCCTATCATAGGATCTCTTTTTTTGTTGTTGCATAATTTAGGTGATTAAGCTAAAAAAAATTCTTTATCAATTTAATTGTTTCGGTTGGTATTTTTATTTTGAAGATTCTGATACAAGTGATAGTCATTTATTTTTTTGGGAAAGGTTCATTCAAATCATTCCGCTCGGGTTGCTTAAAATAATTAAGTTTCTTCATATATTATAATTAATACCATGCCTCCATGATAATATATATATATACATGTCCCGGCCTTTCCCAATATTTTTTAGATGAAAAAATAGCATTTGCTGACTCACTGTGCATACGATGGACAAACGGAAATTGTTCGACCTTGGATGTTTGCTGTGAAATATTAATTCTTGTTCACTTAGTTGTGTACACGACGGTACAGATGTATTTCAATTCGATTCAGTCCAGTCGTCACTCACAAATCAATATTTTTATTTAAATAATCTTTGGACGAATAACCTCCCCTCCCATCCCCCCTTCCCGATTAAAAGAATTCTCCACGTTGCTTGGAATTATTTTGTGGTTGGGTGGTTTTCGGCCAAACCATATGTTACAACACGAAAAACTAATCGATTTTGTACAAGCTTGTAGTCGTAGCACGAGTTCTGGCACACTCACTGGAAACAGCTGGAGAAATATTCCAAAAATCACACAAGCAAAGAGTGGCACCCCCGGTCCGGGTTTTTTTTTCAAATAAAGGAAAAAGATAAAGAAAAGAGACCTGTTGTTACTTCCTGCAGACGCGATGCGTGAGGGCGCTATTGTGCGCCATCTTGTTTTTCGGTCATACTGCTCATAGTGAAACTGGTAGCTAAATTCTTCCGAAACTGGCTTCGTTCTACTGTGGTAAAGCTGTCGTCCTTTCTCCTGATTCTTTCGTTCTCTTCTTCTTTCTGACTGCTCAATGGACGGGTACGTAAGGTGTGTATTGTGGTCCATTCGCCACGATTTGTGAGAGATTCTGTGCGTGATGATGGATGATGTAATTTGACTAGTTTTACTTAGCACGTTGTAGAATTGTCAGTGCAATCGGCATGCATTGTGCATGTGGCGTGTTTCGTATAGCGTACAATCACAATGTAGCCATGCAGTCGTATCGGGAAAACTACATGTAGCCTTTTACCGCCATTTTTCTGGTGGCTTTGTTTCATGTTTTTATATAGAATCTGTGTTTTACTGTAGTATGGGAGAGAAATTACACGATAAAATAGTCTAATTCTAAATACTCGCTTATCAACAAGTAGCGATGGGCATTTCAATTCTATTGTTAGCACTCGGTCGGGAGTCCACATCATTGCATGTACTGTACGTACTACACTGTACACATGTACAGTATACAGATTACAGTGCATGATGTACTGTACAATGTACATGTACTTTTTATGTAGTTGCATCTTTGTGCTAACAATACTTGGTGATCTTGTTCTGTAAATAGACTATATCAGTTTATCACATCATGATCAATATTGTGATTTGTTCCAAAGCAGGAATGATTTTAATCCCCATAGAATAGGGCCTACAGTACATGTCATGTGTTTAAATCCCATGGTCATTTTCTTATATTAGTAAAATTGCTGTATGATTCTGCATGTCAAAAATAATGATTGATTACTTCGAAGCATGAATAGAGCCGGTTTCTGTTTCTATAATTCCCCCAAATAGCTTAGTGCTCTATTTTAGACTGAGGAGGTAAAGTTTGACAATCAGAATGTTAATAGATAAGACTTAAGGCTCTGCAT
The DNA here is from genome assembly GCA_949987565.1 of Luidia sarsii. Classification (NCBI taxonomy): domain Eukaryota; kingdom Metazoa; phylum Echinodermata; class Asteroidea; order Paxillosida; family Luidiidae; genus Luidia; species Luidia sarsii. The sequence goes on from OX465113.1 coordinate 11,674,736, forward strand.
GGTGGGTTAATCAATATAGGAAGGTTTGCGGTGATACCGCGAACCTTCCTATGCAGAATGTTAATTAAAATTAAGAGTAAGATTTACTCAGGATGAGTATCATTTGGAAACTATAAACAATTATTCAACAGAAACGTTTTTGCATCTGATGAAGCGTGTAAGAACAGCTGAAATCCATAGCAAGAGACTCAAGATGTTAAATCCACAATTTACCAAACAACCAGTAGTCCAGTACAGATGATGAATGATACTTTTGAAAATGTTGATTTTGTCTGATTTTTTCTTTTGTTGTCTGATTTAACCAAGAAGGAAAATAGCTTACATAATTTTTTGTACGAAATTGGTGTCAAATGTCAACTGTTTGCGGAGAATCGAGTACATGTACATGACCGGATTTATTCGAAGTATAAAGAAAATGGCCTGAGAGGACCTGATTTTTGAAGTTGATACAAATAGATAACATGTCTACCTTTTTGAGAATAGGCTTACTAGGACTAGGAGTACGTTTGAAGCGTTTAAATGTTGGAGAATTCCAAAGAGACTTGATTTTTATCTTATTGCTACATTGCAAGAAAAATATCCTACTGCATGTAAAAAAAAAAGTGTAAGGCTGCATGGCAGCATATAAATGTACACATGTACACTGTATGTGAACATTACTTCTCATAATTATTGTTATTTTTACTTTTTGTCAAATTTGTAACCCTTTTTGGAAATGATACTCAGCCCATAATTGCATACAGCACATTTGGAAGTCAGTGACGTATATGTTCAGCAAAGCGGGGGGGAAAAAAGTGATAATAATCTATCGCCAATAGACAAGACATGTTTGTATGCGCACTGCACAGGTAGATTTTGCCACCTGCATCGATAGTGAGCAGGTGAGTTCTGCTACGAGTTACAGGCTAGCCATAGTCATACACTTGTAAGCAACTCCTAGGAAATGTCAGATAAATAAAGTGATGAAATCAATTCTTTGTATCCGTCCTTTTGGAAGTCTGATTTAATTAAAGTTATTTTAGAATGTGACATGAAGTAAATACAAAGAAACTAACATTGCAAACTGTTCACTGACTAAAATAAAAATGACATGCATTCCATGTACATAAATCATAAAAATGATAGTTAAACTATTCAGTTGATGTTTTTAAGCATAATTTATAGAAATAGAATTGTTGCCTGTACATGTACATACATGTGGTTTGTTTAATTTCTAGGATGCTAAATCAGTTACCAGTAATTAAATGGTAATTTTTGTCCTATGTAAAGAATCAGCATTTTTTGTTCATACAATTTTTTGTTCACTTATTTATTCACTGAATTGAAATTTTGGGGCAAGTCGTCAGGGAAGTGCTGTTCCTTGTTGCAGGAGAGCTAAAATGTTCATTGCCCAATGTCATGGATGCCACGGAAACCATTTCTGTATTCGTGCGCTATTTTGAATGAAAGGAAATCATTTTTCCTCTGCATTTCCTCTTTCAGATGTCTATAGTAGAAGTTGGGACAATGAAGCCTCAGTACAGGGGTCAGGGCCTTTGGTCAACCACATAGTTATTCATACCATGTCATGATGCGTACATTGATGTGCTCATGTACTAGTACATGTACATGTATACATGTGTGTGCTCATAAAAGGCCATGATTTATAAATGGAGATCTATGTATTTACTCAGCCTAACTCAGGTACATGTATACTCGTAAATGCACATACATGTACATGTATTACAATTTACATGTATTGTACAAATTAACATGTGTACTTAACTGTATATTTGTGTAGGCAAAACCAAAGGTCCCGGTTTCGAGTCTTGGTCCAGTCAGAGTTTTCTTTGCTATTTTTCAAAAATACAAACTTTAACACTAATTCGCTAAATTCAACTATAGCACAATACGATACAAATACATAACATGTAGTCATGTACCATGTACCTGTACATTACACATGTGTTTGAAATAAGTACCCAGTAAAAAAAAGCCAGTATACATGTATACTGGTACTAGATTTTTCTGAAATTTATTATGAACTTTGTAATAAGAAGTCTTTAAAACTCTGTTACCATTTGGAACCCAAAACTATTTTTGTGGGAATGTGGGCTATGATTGGTTCTGTGCTTGACTCTCAACTCTTCAGTTAATGGCAACTTTAAGCCTTAGACATCTGGTTTTTGAGTTGCAAGACCCTGTCTCCCATTTTAATTTCCTGCAGCTTCACACAAACCACTTGTCAGCCAGTCTCTTTAGAATTGCATTTCCACATGTCCTCTACCTTCATGGTCATCTACGATTGTGCACGGCACTGGATCACGTCACCATGGGAAGCATAGGGGACAACTTGTTTGGGTTGGACACCAATAGAAAATTTGAAATCAGCATTTTGTTTTTTATACCGTTCTTGTAACTTGAACATGGACGATACGTAATGAATATGCATGCATGTCATGTGCTTCCACTAATCCAGCATTTTACATCAGCACCAGTTGCAGCTTCTTGGGCGTGACTCATGTAATAGATTGCTTGAATGATCTTATCAATGGCCTCTGATGCATGTATTTCTAGCATCGCAAAGAGATCTACATTTTTTTCAAATATTCCTCGATTGTATGCCGTGCTGGCCCAGTGCAGAGAATTAATTTGTTCTCTGTTATTGATTAGCCTTCACTGTTTGAGGTGATCCCTCATAGTTAATTTGTTATTTTGCTGCTGCGGCCATCTGTTACATGGCAAAATTAAATTAAGTCTACTGTGGGAAAACTACAAGAACAGCATGGACTTGTATGCGTGGTGAGTTTTGTTGTAGTCACGACCAGTAGCAAAGGTATAATATGAAATGATATGCAGACAACCTTGCTGAGTTTGTTGGCGCGGACTTGTTTGTTAGTTTTTGCAACTGGCTTTTCTGTTTTGGCATGTGCATGATGTTTGAAAGAGTGTTCATTCAATGTGAAAATGTGAAGAAAAAAGAATCGGGTTAATTCTCACCATGAAAACCTTCAAATCTCTATGTGAAAATTGTGCAAATTTCCAAATTTCGTTCAACCTTGTGTACATTGTACGGTAATTATACAGTACAGTAGTAGAGTACATTGTACAGTACAGTTTTTGTTTTCTTTGTGCAATTTTTTTTCTAATTTAAAGAAACAATGCATAGACTCAATTACAATTTACATCAGTTTTTTTGAGCAGCAGTGTTTAGTAAGCCAAACATGTAGTTTTGAATTTGATGTTTATCGCCAGAGGAAGGGCTTTAAACAGTGCTTCAGAAACATTCCTTTTGCATAAATATCATTATCATGAAATTGGATGTGAAATTCCCAAAAGATGAAGCAACCTTTAGTGACCAAAATAGATGGAAAGTTTGATCTGTTACTCAACCCGTGATGAATTTTGCTTGAAGAGATGGATGAATTATGTGTAGTATTTTGCCGCAGGATTAAGGGGAAATAGCCGAGTGCATTATTAGTCGTTGGTTCTGCCACCGCCATCATGAATATTCTGGTTCATTATTCTCACCATCAAGAACTGTGTATGAAGCTGCCTGGTTAGAATGTGAATCTTTGCCTTGTTGTGTGTAGTGTGTACAAATTATACAGATGCATGCAAGCCGTGCAAGAAAATGGCACAATTGTTCAACAAGCACAACAAGTCTTGTAGGGTTCTGTGGTTTGCAAGGCTAGCATTGTAGACAGGTAGGGAGGTCATACCCTTTCACTAATCCTGCAAGGAATTCAGTTTGTTACAACACGAGGAATGCCTCCATGGTTACAAGTCAGTCAGGAGTGTCTGACCTTCATCTCATACATGTAGATGAGAAATATGGTCTTTTATTTATGCTTCTGGAATGAATTCACTTGGAAATGTAATGTTGAATTGAACTCCTTTTTTTTATTCAAAGATGCGCCTGAATCACCCTTGCCTTCCTTTATTTTACAAATCCGCACTTCACTCTTCAGTTTTGTGCGATTTCGGTGCCATTTACAATTTAAAATTGTTGTGCAGTTTGACTTTAAAATTGAAATAAATTATCACAGTAATTTGACTCCTGTTGTGAAAAAAGAAATGTCACCGCCGATGTCCATGTACATGCATACTAATCCTGGCCAGGAACATCAAGTCCATCCCTTGTTGCCTTGGCAACAAGCTCTGTGGTTGTTAACCTCTTTGCTTCAGCCAACCATACAATTTTCAGGTTTTACAAAACTCCTATCATGATGTCATGCATTTATACATGTATGTGCCCATTGGGCTCATAATAATTGCTGACAAGTACTGATAGTAATGGTAATGGGTGTTTGAATAATTAAGTATATTGCTTTATTCGCATTCATCATGCATGCATACATGTACATGTGTACTGTATGTATGTACTTGTACTGTACAGTAAGACGTACAGTATGTACATGTACATGTACATGTAGATATACTGGGTATGTTACATTGTACATGTGGTTGTACATGTACATGTATGTACCAGTACATGTATTGTATAGTGTGTGTAGTGTCACTAGTGTGTACATGTACACGTACTTGTTAAGTTGTTTGTATGTGCTGGTATAGGGGGGTACAGTGTACCAGTACATGTACATGTACTTTGAAATACTCAGGCATACATTTCATGTACATGTACTGTACATTTTACATTGCGCAACTGTTACTGTTTTCATATATGGTTTAATATAAATGTATTTGATCGTGCCTGTCTATTCTTTGACATACAATATTTCTTTTCGAACAATTCTTAAATGGTGAGTTAGCATTCAAAGAGTAGACACTACAAATACTGTATTTAGGAAATGATTCATTCAATCCATTATGCCTAGATCAGTAAGTTCCACTTTCACTAGAACATGTATCTGTCCTCACACTTAGAAAAAAACCATATGTAATGTAGATTTTTACATGTACAATGTACATGTATGTACATGTACAGGTGCATGTACTGTTATGTACATGTCTTCATTGCATCTGATGTTCAAAGTACTTTTTGCTTTTAAATATTCAAATGCACTCTTCCCATGCGATTAGTCCTTAAGTCTCAAAGGCAAAGCGAAAGGTCCTGCGAGGATTAAAACGCCAGGCCCTCTAACTTTTCAGATTATGTATTGCAGACCATTTTAGTGAATGTGCAGTTTCCAACCATTTTTGTGCATTTACAGTCCTCCCAGACACCAAGAAAGTTTTCCAAAATTTCATAATTCAGATATGAAGAAGCAAAAGTGATATACAAAAATGTTGCAAACTGCTTACTGACCAAAATTACCAAAATGCAAATCTTAAAATTTAGTGGACCTGACGTTTCGATCCTAGTAGGACCTTTCTCAAAGGCAGAGTGCTCTGCCTTTGAGAAAGGTCCTGCTAGGATCGAAACATCAGGTCCACTAAATTTTAAGATATGAAGAAGCACTTATGTAATCAGATCATGGGAGTATTCCTGCATGTATTGCATTTGCATTAATGATGAAGTTAACGTTCTGCACTCTTCCGTTCCTTCTCCACTACAGCATAGGGAATGCAGCAGACTTGAATGGGACGGGAACCAAGGTACGTATCCACAGGATCAATATGTTTTGTCCTCACTCCTGCATTGCTTGACGGGGACTGTGGTGCAATGATCCAGGCATTCTACTCCAGACTTACCTGTTGCTTGGGCCATCTGCCATTGTTACGTGGTTATCTCCTGGGCCTTTGTTTTGTTTAAGCTCTTACTTCTTTGCATCCGGGGACAATGGGCTATTGATCAATTGATGCTTGATGTTGTGTGTTTATCAGAGTAGAACCCTTAGAGGTGAGACTCCAGCTTTTTTTTTTGCAGCAGAAACCCCCAAGGACTTCAGGACTATTATTGGGAAGTGTCAACTTGTCTCCAACCCAGGACCGACCTCACTTTAAATCCCTTTGTTTCTCACACTTGCAAAAGCTATCATGTGGGGTTACATGTACATCCAGTCTGCTTTGGAACCACAATGATTGCATTGATTAGTGCTCCACTGTCATCACTACTGGTACTTTGCATGTGAAAAAAATGTTGGACACAACACCTCCTAATTTCTCTGGCTATTTCTTTGTACTTTATTGAAACATGGTGCTTTAGTTTTGCTTTGAGAAAAGGATGGTCTTGGTATTGAGTTGAGGAGATATATTTGTGTATGATTGTTCAATCCTTTGCTACATATTTTTGTTCTGACCAGTCTTACAGTTGAAACGTGTAATTCTACATCAAGCCAGGCTATAGCTCCAAACTGTGAATTGACATGCTTTTGTTTGTTCAAACCTCTAAAATTGAATAAAAACTATATTTCAATATTTCATTTCTATTGTATAAATCCTAAGCGCTGGGTGTGTGCTGAAAGTTACCTAGAGTTGTGTACAAGCGCACTGTATGTACCATCAGTCATGAGAGAGGCTTTGTATTTACTAGTGGTACTGGTAGGGATTTAGCTTGCCCAATTTTAATGCCAGATGATTTTCAGGGCAGTGAACAAACTTTGATGACTCCTTATAATTTGATTTGAGTCTTAGTTGTTCCTTAAAACTAGAGCCAACACTGCCAACCAGTGTACTTGTATGCACCTACATGTAGAACCCTGACCAGTGATGTGTTTTCCTATTTGCCTAGAAATTGAAAGATGTCTGTTCCCCCATTCAGTGTTTTTTTTACTGTGTGCATATTAGGGCTAACAAAGGGGCCTGTGATTGAACTTGGCTTCCATTATTTACTGTCCTTCAACTGCAAGTTTGGTTTGGTTTCAGCTTTCCTCACTGAGCCTATCCTTTTGTTGTTGTCAGGGAATGAGTTTGGCGAGATTTGGTTTACATTACCAGACACAAACATTGGTTTTTGGTTCAGTAAACAATTGGACAGGGTTTCAGAGGAATGGGATCCCATCACCCTCCCTGGTAGCTTTGGCAAGCAAGAAATTCCTTTGGAGGTCTGTAACACAACCCCAGCACATTCAGATATCCACCTGTTGGCAGAACAAAGAAAGTTGAAGCAAATTTAGCCAAAAATCTGTGAATTTTAGATTGATTATTGCAATGTCGAAAAAAATGGCAAAGAAAACTTTGACTGGACTTGAATCGAGACCTCTTGTTTTACGTACAATTGCTCTAAGTACCATCTGAGCTATCCAGCTCTTTATTTATTTATTTTTTTCCGGGAAGCTGGTTGGACTTATAGCTGTTAGCTGACAAAGAAAACAGTTGGATCCTGCATGTTACTTTCTCGTCTTCAAACGTGGATAGATTCAACTTCCTTGATGCAAAAACTGACAATTTCTGATCGCTGTTTCCTCCTCAAGTAGTGACTTCATTCTTCAAGTTGCCTGTATTACATTTCACTGTAAACACTATGACATGTACGCACACCTCATATACCTTTTTCCCCAGACCTATTGATTTTTTTGTTTGCATATTGCGTTATGTTGACAGAAACCATATGCACAGGTCTTACTTGTACCCTGAAGAGATGTTTACAATGAGAAATGTATTGATAAATGTTCACCCTTTCACGGTTTGAAAATTGTGGCTCTTGCATGAAAGCGTAGCATGTGCACTGCTTTCACAATGGCATGGGCGCATTGGTTTTCTGCTGAACACATTGTGCCCCAACCAGATATTCTATAAACATGTCACCTCAAAGGTTAGACTGAATTTCATTTTTGAATAATTTCCAAGTAAATACGAGGGGGCTACGTGTACATGTTGTTCACCAGGGACCAAAGGAACAAGTACAGCTTGAGTTGCCTGTCATTTAGGGGGCTACTTGGATTAGGGTCAAAACTTGTGATGATTTGAAAAGTTGGTGCATTTGTGCATGCACACCACATACGACCTGAAGGTTTCCTTGCTTCTATCATCAAATTCTACTCATTTCATCAAACTTGTTGTCATTAAAAACTTTTAAAAGCATTTCTAAAAAGGACAAAATAATAATCACGAAGCCACCAAACTTTTTCTCTGCTGTGAAACTGCTGTCAACCCTGATCCAATACAAGACTAGGGTCAAAGTGTAGCATGGAAATCCAAGGCTACATGGATATCCATCAATACTCAAGGAACCCTTTCCTTATAAATGCTTGCTGTGTTCGGTAACTAAACAGTAAAAATGGGTTGGGCAGTCTGCCAATGACAAAGTTAAAGGGATTGTACAGTAGGTGGCATTCTGATTTCCTTCCCTTATTGATAATGGTGGATTTCTGGTCATGGAACTTCTGTTGAGGGTAGGCCCACACTAACATGTAGTAAGCCATGTAGGCTGCATGTGCACTGTACACTACAAACAGTACATGTACATTGTGTTGTAGGAGTAATGTGTGATTACTATTGTGCCATCTTGATGTGTGTAATTTGAAGTCTGGTTCCTCTATTGATAAATAGCACCCCTGATTGCCCCATAGGCCCCCTGGATCGAAGCTGGTTTGGCTTCATTGTGTGATATTTCTCAATCCTCATACATACATGTACACAAATTACTGAATGCACATAGGGCCTGCAGTGCTACACGATACACTCTATAGTACTTACAGGAGTGTATGACATAAAGATGTATGCAGTTGTTGCATCCACGCCATGATCAAATGGTTGAATGTATTCAGTCTTACTGCTCTCTCTCTCTCTCTCTCTCTCTCTCTCTGTGCATGTACATGTAGCTATGTAGTAGCTGTTTTATTCCGTGTATAATACTATGCTTGGCAGTGTTTACTTTCACACATAGCGTCTTCATTAATGCACACTGTGATTGCCTTCAGGGGTCATATCGAAGGCAGTACCTGGAGCTCAGGGGGTCTGTTGCCATCTTGCCATGGCAACCAATTGGGATCTCATAAAGAGACCAATATTGGAAAGGTGTGCGCAGGCCATACATGCACATGTACTGTAGGTGACAGTGTGTTGTTTATTTCTGAGATTTTCAAGCATGAATCATTTATAAGTTTTTACATAATTATTATTTCATTCACAAAAGCATCTCCAAGTCCATTATCCAAGGCCATACTTTGCCCTTTGATTTGATTTTTCCTGTCAAGTTGCTTTTATTTTGATTCATTGTGCATTTTAGATGAAAAATGGCCCAAACTGAGAAACCCTGAAGACCACAGATGACAAAGTGCTTTCTCTTTAGAGAATACATGTAACAGGGGAAAACAAAAGAAAGAAGTTATTGGGGATATAATATGTTGGAAATGGTTGACCCATTTTAGAATTCCTCTTGTCATCACAATTAGCAAACAGACAGACCAGCTGTTGAAAAGCTCACCAGCTCAATGCAGAGTATACAGGGACACCTGTGTCTTATTGATTGTTTGTACATTGGTGTCTGGAGTCTGGACGATTTTAGTCCAGGAGATCCTATTGAAAATATGCAAATCTTTGCCTGGAAAAAGTAGAAATACAGCTGTGAAATGCTATGTGCCACGTCGTGTACCTCGCTGCTTTGTAAATCTTTCTTTCAGATTTTATATGGTACAATGATATACCACTACATGTGAATTGTACATGTATGTGTACATGATGGCTTAAAGTTAAACAATATGACATACTACAAAGGGCCTATGACTATGTGCATATGCATACCAGACTACCAGTACTAAAACTGTAGATACAGTACAACAAATATATTACAGATACATTGTACATGTACAAGTTAATTTGCATAAAGTTGAGTGTGGCTGTCTGCCTTTGAGCACACATACCGGTAACTTGCACATGTAAACATGTGTACATGTACATGTATGTAATGTACATGTACACTCTACAGTTGTACATAGGTGTTTATGCAATGCATGCTACATGTACAATATGTAATTCACATACACTGTACAGTGTATGTCCACAGAAATGTACAGGTTAGAAGTTAGAACCAACTTAAAAGGTACACGTATTACATGTACATTTGTATGGCCTTTTGCTGAAAGAATAAATTATAATTAAAGCTATTTTTTTTTAATACATGTAGGTTGTTAATGTTAGGACTAGTGTACTAGAATCTAGAAATCTAGTACAATATTGTACATAAATGTATTATGTTGTGTACATTTTTCAAGTACTGAAAGGTCTCAAATTCCAAAGTCCAATCTGCCAACAACATTCCAAGTTGCAATGTACGTGTACATATAGCCTGCTGAATCAGTGCTGATGCCCCTTGCATTTACAGCGGCACACTTAAGTCTTGTATTTTTGCAGTTAAACTACTGTATCGTAAACTTACAAGAAAGGTCCTGTTAAGATGAAAACAACAAGCTTTCTAAACTTTTGACATTTCACTTTTATAATAGCCATATAGATAAGTCACATTGGAACCACACCTTTTCTCTGGTATTCTGCGATTTCTGCCTTTGAGAAAGGCATCTGCATGGCTTGAAACATTAGGCCCTGTGCATGTACATTGATGAGACTATCCTGCAATGCATACACCTGTACAGTAGTTAAAAGGATTGTCGATTCCTATTTCCAGCCTGTTTGATTCCCTCTCTATCTCCTTCTTTCCTAAGCACTTAACCTTGAGTGGCTTTTTAGCCTTGTTTCGGGCGAATTCGCATAATAAAACATGTACACGTACCGGTACATGTAGCTTGCCATGCATACATGTACAACTACATGTACATGCACCTGAGCATTATTTCCATGCAGTCGACACCTGTAAGCATATCAGTACAATTGCTTGTGGGCCATCGCTAGGTGTTTGCTTGCCCTCCGATGTGCCCTTATTTCTTGAAAAAACATGTTTGCTTAAAAGCAGTTTTGAGGGGTTAATGTATGGTGACCTACTCTACCGATTTAATTGAATTCCCAGAAGGTATTTGTCTCAGCGCTGAAATTGCTTTAGTTACCATGGCAACACCATAGATGCTTTCAGAATAAATTTGAAGAAAAAAAACCGATTACTGTGCAACTGTCATAATCTTTTTACAGCTGAAAGGTTTTACAATTCATGAACATTATTTATTTAATAAGCTTTTAAATGTACAGTTGTGCATGTGTACACCACACACACACACGTGTAAATGTACATTAATGATTCCCCACTAGTTGCACTCTGTAGAGAACAATTACCATAGAGTCGTGCCGTTCTGCTCTATGCATATGAAGAGCGCCCTCATTGGGTGGTGCCATTGGCAAATGGAATTGGAACAGCCTAGGCTAGGTTAAACTTTTTACACTAACTGAATACAGTATGTATATTGTACATGTTCATGTGCTAAATACAATACATTGTACATGTACTATAACTTATAAGAGGAAGTTGAGAGAACTTGTACAGAGAAAGAGTACAAACTGCAAATGTACTGTCATATGTACGTGTACACACTGCATATGGACATTGTTGCTTGTACAAGGAAATAGGGGTCCCAAAATGGAGCCTGACTTATTATTGTTAGCACCGGAACAAGGATGCTGTTATTATAAGCATTGATATTCAAATGACCATTCGGCGCTGAATACGGAATTATTACCCTGTTGATTCCTCTTCTTCTTCTTTTCTACAGGAGAACATTGTCCTTAAATCAAGTGTTGGTGTCTGTTTCACTCAGTTCTAACATTTTATAAGCCACTTCATGTATTGGTGGACTGGGTTTTATAGTACCCCACATTGTACCTGAATGTGAATGTTCATCTACATGTACTTTACATGTGTACCAGTACATGTAGAATTACTGAGAACTTTTACTGTACAGTACATAAAATTACATGTAATGTATACACGTACATACATACATGCACAAGTTTAGGTGTAGGCCTATAGGCCTATAGGGTCACTTTAGGGTGTATCGATATAAATGAAAACAAATCAGTATACCAATCTACATGTACATGACAGAACATGTACATGTACATTGTACATTGTACTGTATGGTACTTGTACTTGTGTTCGAACGACGGACATTGCATTATTTTTTGAAGTACACAGTTGTACATACAGTGTACTGTACATGTACATGTACATATACACAATCATGTACATGTAGGTACAGTACTTAAATATTCCTGAATCCATCTCTGTTTCCACTCTTTGAAGATCCGCCCTTTTTTTAATTACTTGCATTGTTTCATCAAGGTTCCATTCTTCATCATCACAAGTCCATCTCTCTTCATCATCATAGTCCATCATTTGTCCCCTGGTTTGTTTCTCATTTCCCAGTTGTATTGAATTTGTCTGACCAGACGTACCTAGCCCGAGCCAAGTTGATTGGTTCTGTGTTGTTTTAATGATGGAACCATCTGGAGAGAGGGTGGCCTGTGTTGATTGAATCTGGACGGGGTTTTCCGGCCAGTTTCCATCTCAGCGTTTGCCGAAGGAAGAAGATTCTGGTCTGCCCTTTGTTGCCTTGGGGCCGAGCAAAGACTGGCACCTTCCAAGGACCCAGAATCATTGATTGCTGTTTTGCACCTTGTTTGTTTTAAGTTGAAAGCCTTGCTTTTAGGCTGGAAGTCTTGGTTATCGCCTGACCCCAAATCAACATGCAGGCTGTTTGTGAATCACCAACAAAAAATGAGGAGGGCCTGACATTGCGATCCTTCGCAGGACCATTCTCAAATGAAGAATGGCAAATTTGTACCGGTAATTAGCTTATTTGCTGGACCAATTTTCGGATCAAAAACACGAACCTTTGCTCATCGACATCAGTAACACATATTTAATTGTGAAACAGAATGCTGACACGTCACAGTTACATTGACTTATCTCAGCAGTCAGGGATATTTTACATACTACATGTACATGTACATGTCCATGTACAATACCAATTGCGGTATTGCATTTCTATAATTTTCCTTGAACCTTGGTCTTTTTGTATGGGAGAACCAAAGGTTAACCGGTCTCCATACTGCAAATAGTCACATCAAATATTAGTTGAAGGTGCACAAACTGCACAACAATTGTAATCCAAATATGTCATTGTCCAAACATGAGACTAATGCCGGGTGGCCAAGGGTGCAGCCAGTACTCGAGTGTCAAAACAGCTGTACTTACATGTAAAATGGACATGTTCGTGTTGGTAATACCAAATCACTCGGATTGTGCTCCTACATTAATGTAAAGCTGACTTCTAGGAATAAATTGGTAACCAATTGTTGAAACTTCATTCTATTTTGAAGCAATACAAATTGCAGCATGTTGTAAACTGGTGACTGATATGAATGGATGGATTCTTCAAATCTTGATAATGAAGAGGGCTTGGTGTATGATCAATACACCAAGCCCTCTTCATTATCAAGATTTGTAGAATCCATCCTAGTTGGGACGACTGAAACATCCAGTGCTTTAATTTCATTGAGATCATTTCTGCAGTTCTTTTATTTAAACTCAAATGCTAATTCTCCATATTATCATTTGGTAGGCTTACTCACAGCAAGATGCAAATATTTACAGGCAATTTTTTGAATGCCAAATACATGTGGTCTCTCCGTGTCAGTGTGACTGCATAGTCTTTGTTCCTGACCATGCTGTAGTATTACCATATGTATTACCTTGCTCTATGGTATTACCAAGTGCAGTGTTTAATTTTGGGGCTGTTATCAACTGTCTATTGACAGTGTCTGACATTGCAGACAGACCTTGTCAACCATTGTTAAGAATCTGTCAGCAGTCAGTGGATAGTGTTATCACTAGTCACCTGATAAGCTGCATTACAATGCAGGTACTTGTAGGACTAGGACCATTGACAATTCACATGTATTATATAATATCATGGTCATATCCTTCTTCAAGAATCATGATGAATTTTTAAATGCTAATTGATGTGATGTACACTTTGTGGTTTCTTGGTGCTCCAAGCCCAAGCAAAAACATCCATAAAGGCCACCATCCATAAAGGCCACCATCCAAGGGCTGGATAGTTCAGGTGGTAGAGCACTGGTAGATTACTAAGTTTAGTCAGAAGTCACTGGTTCAAGTTCAAGTCCTTGGCCAGTCCAATTTTCTATTTAAAAAAATAAATAAAAATAAACAATTTCCCAGTCAGCTTTTGTCTTTGTTTCATACGATCATGTAACTACTGTACATGCACACTAAATGACTAGTGTCTAGGACATTGATTTAGTTCATGAAAACAAAATCTCTTCTCAGTCATCGAGATATGACACTTATCAGTCATCTTGGACGTTGCTCGGGGTTAGTGTAGAGGCTGTTGAGTGGACTAGCCATTGAGACAGGAGTGATTGTCATGGAGTACTGTGATGAACAATCCCTCTCTCTTATCCATGGCTGTATGTACATGTATGTACAGTAGTTGGTGCAAAAGGTCCTGCTATAGATTGCATGATATTACTCTGGTCTATCCAGTATCCACCTCTTGGATTTCCAAGGCTTGCACAATTTTGGAAACTGCCCTCGCTGTCTTAAATAAGCAAAATGCAAATTATCCAAAAATAGGAGGGCCTGATGCTTCGGTCCCAGCAGGACCTTTCTCAAAAGTCAAAGGCAGTAAAGGCAGAATTCTGCCTTTGAGAAAGGTCCTGCTAGGATCAAAATGTCAGGCCCTCATAATTTTTGAAGTAAAATTTATTTAAAATTAATCTTTCGAACCAATTGCACAGGTACAGTATTCTGTACTATATTACATGTACGTACATGTACTGTACCCCGTACATGTGTATGTTTGAAACACACTGTACAGTACAGTATGTAATATGAAGATAGATACAGTACTTGCTGTACAAGTCCAAAACAGTTCAATAGTTTCTTCAGTTTCATTTTTCAAGGAAGTGATATTTCCCCCAATGTTGTATTAATTTACTTTGTATTGCCAAATATCGCTCTGGGTTTCTTTCCAGAAAGAATTCCAAACATTATCACGGAAATAAATCCTTCAAATGTCTCGCTGGGAATTCAAATAACAAGTATATGTAATGTAGTCAATTGTACCGGGGTGGTAAAAAAACAAAAAAGGAGTTAAAATGGGCCGTAATCGTATGATTGGATTTAGTGGACTGACAAACCACAAATGCATTTTAATAGCTCCATGAATTGCAAACTGTACTAGTTTCTACTGTGCATACATGTATATGTACTACATGTACATGTGTAGAATGATGCATAATTAGAATACCCGAATTCACTCACATCATCACCTAAAAATGTGTAATGGTCTCATTGGTCTATTTTTTTTATTTTTTACAAAAAGATAAACACTGTGTGATGGAGAGTGGCAATTTCAGTCTCTCCATGAAAATGTGAATGCTGTGTGTCACAGGTAACCCTCACTTTATGGTATGAAAACCGGTTTTCCATTTATTTCAACATCTTCCTTTGCCTTTTCCCCCATGCTGCAAACCACACAACTTATATAAACTTGTTCTTTCTGATTTTCATTCATTTTAGTCCGACCGTTTGTGATTTATGGGATTTTATTACATGGCCAGAATCTTTTCAGGTTTCATAATATAAATATTTCCTGTCGGAGGAAATTGCCTGAATATCCTATAAGCATAAATTAAGACACGTGTGGACGGTGCCGGGCTTTTTACAGACATGGGTGTGCAATCGTTTCCAATTGGCTGGAGCCAGTCATGGTGAATGGAGACGTCAGTCTTGGTCTTCTCTCCCGATCTCTGTCCGTCCGTCCGTCCTTACAGCGGGGCCCAATCCTAGGCACGGCATTGCCTCTCTGCTGCTGTGGTTCCTAGGACAGGTTTATGGGTAAATTGTGTCATCAATCAGAGGAAGAAAGGCTGCCTCTGACGAGAGGAGGGAGGAGGAGAGGAGGGAATATCTTGGTGGATTTCTGGGCCGTGCCTCCAAGCATACAGGATGATTTTGAAGCAATTATATCTGCTTCTAAATGAAGTCGTGGAAGAGGGTCATTTGTGATCCCGTTTTTTAAAGCTAGATTTAGGCGATACAAGCTAAGAGTACAAGTTACATTAAATTTTCGACATGCATGATGCATGCTTATATTTAAACATGCAGATGTACAAGTAATGTCATACTGCTAGTTACAGACCAAGTCTAAAAATGTTACAGCTGCTGACATCCTTACACAGCTGCAGGATTCGCCTTTGAGAAAGGGCCTTATGACGGCTTATGATAACATTAATTATAGGACTGAAACATCGGGCCCTACACAGTCTGGCTATCTTGGATCTGCATACATACATGTATGTACATGTACAATGTACCTACTGTAGGCTTGAGGGGGCTCTTTGGTTCTTACATTGTGTAGCTTATGAATGTCTTTGGCAAAGATCCGCCTAAAATAGAATTACCAGTCCTGCCACTCTAGCAGGTTATGATTGATATCCTTCAGGTCACTCTAGTCGCAAAACAGTTTGTAACTCTTTGTTTTACCCCACCATGATTGATACACAACTATTGGTTTACTCTTGCTTTCAAGGTTGTAAGGTCATCGACCTTTGCATGTCCTTTTTATATGCGGATATGAAACCTGAAGCAAGGTTAGGATACTGGGAGTGTGGAGCAGACTGGTCCGCTGGGTGCCATTCCTGACTTGGCGTGATGCCTGAACCACAGGCTATAATTGGTGCCTGCCTTGCATGTGATCTTGCTGCATCATTCATAATGTGCTGCACTGGTATTCATCTGGTCTAGGCTGGGCTGGGATTTGCTCCTGATGTTTAGTTTCAATCGAACGATTAAAGGAAGACATTATTACTGGCACTTTTGAATAATTTCGAAAAATGGCAAAAGAAAACTGGACCAGGACTTGAACCTGAGACCTCTTTTTTGGCGGACCGGGGTACCGGTACCAGTGTTCTTCTTAATCTTACCATCTGAGCCATCCAGCCCTTAGATGGTGGCATTCCCAAAGAGTGTGACTGGATTTAATTCTGCAATTGGTGTATTTGTATGGGTACCCATTCAGCCTTTTTTTTAGGCAGTACATATTTTGTAGTGTACATGTACCCGGTACAATATTCCGTACTTGTACAGCATGACTAATTTATGGACCACAAAAGAATACGTATTTTATCACAAGCAGGTGCATGGCAGGAATGGTGTGTTTTCATTGCACATGTAACCCGAGTGTGTGTGTGTGCCAAGGCATATGGGTTCAAGACACTGTACTGCTGCTAACCTTATCAAAGAAGATGCGAAGAGGGAACCAGTTAGTGAGCACTGCTGAGGACTTAATCATGGGCCATTTATGGGGCATGAGATAATCCCTTCAAGTCAAGGTTATGACCTAAATCTATGCAGATCTCTGGACTTGAGCAGGACATGTGCTAGCACTGTACATCGCTTCAATACGCGTGTACATTGGCTCAGTTTGCTGCCAGGTCCATCTATGCAGCAGAACAGATCTGTTTTGTGCATTGAATGTTTGTTTTTGGAATTACGTGTATGTACACTGTATGTACATGATGTACATACCTGTACCTGTACATGTACCTGCACATGTACTGTATACCGGTTGTAGAATTAGATCTTGAATCAAGGAAAGTACAGTTGAACCCCTAGTTTATAGTTTACATGGTGTAGATGATATAAGCATTATAATAGGTACAGGAAATGCACTGAGGTTGCTTAACCAGTGTCTGATTTCTGGTTTCCAAATGATCAGGGACCAAGGGGGTTTCAAATAGATGACCCTTGCTTTGTTATACAGTACATGTACCAGGAAGGCAGGAACACATTATAGGCCATACAAGTGTGTACACCTGTAGTTCCCCTTACTAATAATTGATTTTTCAACCTGCCTTCTGTTTGAACTTTAGCCTACTGTTTGATGGCTTGTCTGGACATCAGACCTTAGCATGAACCAATACATTATTGAGTTAGGAACTAGCAAGTACAATGTACCTGTTAAGTACTGTACATGTACAGACTTGAAGTGTGTACCAATTCAATCCTAGTTTTCCTACCTGTGCTCAAAGTCCTGCCAGGATGTTTTCTTTTAGATCTGCATGTGTTTTTGTCATTTTTTTGTCATAAGTTTAGTTAGTAAGCAGTTTGCAACATTCTTGCATGACTTGTATTGATATTTGTAGAAAGGACAAATTAAAGGCACCAAACCGTTGATGAATGTTCATGCTAATATTATGTTGATAATAAATCATCAAATTTTTCTCATTACATTTTTGTTCTATATGGTACTCCTAGTCCTAGAACCAACCATTTCATGTCCTCTGTTCAGAATCATAAACATAAATGCTTTCCAAAAACTAAATTGAGACTTTCAAGAGTCTATAAAATAAAAACAGCTTTGACATTTATGTAAGAATGGCTGGATACTGGTTATTAGAAATTTGATATTTCATGTCCTCAGCGTACAGAATCATAAACATAAATGCTTTCTAAAATTGAATCAAGTCTTTCAAGAGTCTAAATAAAAACAGCATTGACATTTATGTAAGAATTGTTATTGCGGGTTATTAGAAACAAATCAATGAAGAGATCCCAGGGCCAACCTATGTGTATTTGTTTTCTTTTAATTACCGGGGTAGTCGAAATTGCTAGCTGTATTCCCTGCTGTGACCAGTGAATGTTTTATATGGAGAGCCTGCTAGTGCTACTGTAGTGTATGTACAGTACATGTACTGTACAGTACTGTACAGAACATGTACATGTGCAGTACTGTACAACAGCCTCAATCTAAGGTTGATTTGTGATGTGTGCTGAGTGCAGCTACCTGGTAATAAACCAACTTAATTGCCTCTGATGCCTGGGGAATTAACTGGCCCCTCATAAGCCTCATCTTCTTGACAACTCAAATTTTGCATGATGTAGTCAGGGTTCCCATTTTATAGATTGCTTTGTGACCTGTCAATTAAAAAATTAGCACGGTTGCGTTCTTATTTTTAGGATTTCCCTTTGAGCATCAATATGGGGTACGTCATGTGCAGTACAGGACAAGTGTTATTTTTTAATGTACATGTACACACTTCGGGTTTCAGGCAATACTAGGGTCAATATGCAGCCTAGGACAGAGGCATTGTTGAAAATGTAGGTTATCAGGACTTAGGATTGAGTAAAACTCCTTTAGATTACACTGTACATGTAATCCAGTCTGGTTGAAGGCAATTTTCAGAGGCATCTGCCCCTGCCCCTGCAGAAAGGGCCCAGTCCATATGCATGTGTGATGATGTTGATTAGAAGCTACATGCAATGCAATGTACATGTACATGTACATGCATGCACCTGCTGTGGCTCCATGCAATTAACCAGACATTCAGGATGCCCCTTGCAAAAATGAAACACTTTGAAAATTAAACCTGCAATTTTGTTTCACGGTGACAAATTTGGTGACAATACATTATGGATACACTTTCTGTAGACATGTGTACAGTACATGTATACACTGTAAAATGTAGATACATGTACATGTGTACAAACAGTACATGTACAGTACACCTGTACGTAATGTACATGAAGTTAACTTAATACAGACTGAAACATTGGTTTATGGGTTAATTACTCAGTATTTGTTGAGCTGATTATATATTCTTACAATTCTAAAGGCCAATTTTGTTTATAATGAGTCATGTACAGTGGTACATGTACATGTACATGTACTGTACACATGTACATGTATGTCCCACAAGCAGAGATATAGCGTGCAGCAGTTGCACATAAAGTGCTTCTTTCCTGTAAATGTCAAGATCAGTCAAGCTTTGTGTGATTAAGTTTCATCCCCAAGAAAAGTGGAAGGCACGGGGAGACTGGGGACTCTAACCCGATAGCGAGGCATCCTGCTTCCTTCCAGCTCATTACACAATTTTTACGCCTTTTCTCGTCAAGAACCTGGTATTATTTTAATGACATATTTTTATTCATGCATATTGAAGGTGCACATTTTAAAAGTATCATTTCTACACATTAGTTTACAATTTTGTTTGGTCGTGTAGACGTGTTACATGTACGTGCATTGAGGACGTGCTTGTACAGATATTCCTGGAATGGTTGTACATGTACCATAGGAAAATGGTCCAATTACCTGTCAATTGATAATTTGATAAGGGTTAGGGAGGGATACATGTAGCCTTCCCCCTGCCTCATTTAGAGTCTGTAGCAAATTGCTTGGCTGATAAATTCACCACTGGGCAGGGCTCCGCCTCCACTGCCAATTGGTTAAAATTACAGTATAGAATGAGTTCAGCTTGCAATTTAAAATTAAAATTATTGATTAGATGTACACGTGGATGTACATGTATTACTATGTTTAAATTCCAAATAATCAATAGTTCCACTTTAATTATGATTCATAAATACATGGTCTGTACCCATAGGCCCGTAGACACGTACATGTACATGTAGGTCAGCAAATGTAAGTAATGCAAGCCATGTACGTATGTGATCAATCATTTGGATCCTAACTGTACATCAGGTAATCTGTCACACTGCGTAGTAGCAGACAGACAACCAATCAACATAAGATGATCAAGTCTCTGGTTAACAAGATTTGCTTTAAATGTCCTAATGCTATTAATTCCAGTATAGAGAAGACATTAGAAATGCCTCTTAACCAAGTATACATATTACAGTTTGAAACAGCTTTCTGTAAATGTTCTAGGTAAATTATATGCATATATATAGGTACACTGTACATGTAGATACTAATGGTGTTCTGCATTGAACTGTTCCCCGTTTTTGTTTTGTCCTGATGGTGTTCTACATAAAATAAAAAATGTCCCCTTTTGTTTTGGTGTTCCTTCAGTCCTTCAGTTTCTTCTGCACACATTAGCATATACAGTAACTGTAAATATCGTCCTGAACTTGTGTACAGTATGTATCCTACAAGTGTGATGATTAATAGATGACAAATACTGTGGTTTGCATGGAGAATTGAAGCGCATGTTGGTGACCCAACAAGATGTGTGTGATGGCTATGACAGCAG
Organism: Luidia sarsii; assembly: GCA_949987565.1. NCBI lineage: Eukaryota > Metazoa > Echinodermata > Asteroidea > Paxillosida > Luidiidae > Luidia > Luidia sarsii. The sequence goes on from OX465113.1 coordinate 11,695,523, forward strand.
TTGATACATGTACTTGATAATAAAGGCATTGTAATTACATACATGTACTGTGTACATGTAGCTTGTCCTTATAACCCTACTAAACTACTAGTAGTAGTACTACTACTACAGAACATGTACCCCGGAACCTTGGTCAATGTACTGTACATGTACATGTCTTCCCCATAGGAAGCAAGTCTTCATCGGACATGGTCAAGCAGCGTCCACCTCGGGAATCTATCCATGTGATGAAGTTGATTCTCTGCTGAGGACCAGGATGATACATGTAGGCTAGAGTAAAGGGTATTAATAGGAGGTGAGAAGGGAATACAGCCTCCCTACTCATAACGCCCAGGGCACTTTGGAAATGTGTGAAAATATCCTGCAATGTCACAACATGTTTGTGTCATCTCGGTTTAGCCTAGGATGTTATGTGGTACTGTACGTTGTGCAAAGCAGAGGCAGTCCCATATCAAGTTTCTAACAATCTCATGAACATAAAGACATGTACAGTACATGTACACAACTCACACATACATGTATACGTGTACATGTAAAGGACATTGTCCATTGTGCTAAAGCACATACATGTACATGTACATGTAATGTCTCTCTTGTTAAAGAGAATTTGGCAACAAAAGGATTAGAAACAGTTTAAATGATCTTATTACTTTTTGGTAATAATAAAAAGTATCAAAAATTAGGAGGGCCTGACGTTTTGAGCCTTGCAGTTGCAGGAACTTTCTCATAGGGTCCTGCCTTTGAGAAAGGTCCTACTGGGATCAAAACATCAGGCCCTGCTAATTTTTGATAAATATTAACTTTTTTGGTCAGTTTAGTCAGTGAGCAATTTGCCACACTTCTGTATGTTACAATAATAAAAGCCTTTGAGAAAGGTCCTGCTAGGATCTAAACTTCAGGCCCACTAAATTTTGAGAATAATAAAAGTAGTTAAAACATTTTGTAAACCGCTATCTAACTTGATTTTTTTTTTTAAAGAGCCTCATGACACTGTATCCAGCATAGCGAGATGTTTTCCAAAGCCAGAATGATTTCCTTTTTCTTTATCTCACTAAGTGAGGGTGTGTAGATTCTTGACAGAATGCTGGCAATCTGCTTTTTTTTTCTATTACAAAGATCTTATTTACTGAGTACCTTCATGTACTGTGAGTCTGTGACCTAAGAGAGCAGTCATGTTGTAAGTTCACCCCCTTGCACCAGTGACACTGTATAATCTTCTTAGATAGCTGCTTTGATCTTCTATCTGGCAGCGGTGTCACATCTACTCTTGCAACCAAACCTTCCAGGCCCTCCCAGTCCCAGTCCCGGCCCGACTCAGCCCCTGCCCCAGCCAATTCATCCCTGTATCGCCGTCCCTAATGAAATTTTCATTAGACGTTCAAGGTTTAGCTGACGGCACCGCTGCCAATACTCGGAGGCCTGAGAGATAGCCAATAGTGAGCAGTAAGCTAATGCATCTGCTGCTCGCTTAATTAAGATAATAGTACTCAGGCTCCCACTGGAATTGGTGGAGGAAAGGACTAATAGAATTTTAAATTCTCTGTGAAATAGTTCAGAGCCGTCGTAGATTATAATCATTCTGCTATTTCTTTGGGTCAGTTGGAAATCTGTGGAGATGTTGCCCATTTTTCTGTCTGCTTGAATTCCAAAATTGACCAAAATTGTGACAAAGCAATACCATAGATGCCATTTCGTTGCTGTCTCCACGAATTGAAACCCCCGGAGTCTACTGACAAAATTGCACTTCAGAGAAAATCTATTCCGAAAGTTTGAAACAAAATTAATCATTTAAATCATCAGATTACATTTGATATTTTGCCCTCGTTTACTGATCACATTTTAAAATTCTGTAAAGATATCGTTTAGTTTTCAACAAAATCGGTCATTATTTATTTATTAAGAGTTTTAGATGAGTTTCAGTTCGTGGTGATGCCGACAGTGACAATGATTTGTACAAGAACTTTCAAACAGAATGTGATCGAAACATCAGGGCTTTCTTATTTATAAGATTTGTGTTTTGGCCAGCAAAGCAGTTTGCAAAAAAAAAGGAAAATGCTATCCAGTACCTAAACCCCAGGTCTATGCAGGCAGAAGTGTTTTTGAAAACAACAAATGGCTGCCTTTTTGAAGTTATCAATTTTAATTTTTTGTTGGGGATTTGGGATTCACCACAGTTGAGACAAATCATCTTGAGGAAAAATGAAGGGATTAGGCAAATTCAGAAACGAGATAAGATCACCTTTGCAATATGAAATGAGTAATGAAGTTAATATGGCGCTTGGTTGGAGTATATGTACTAAGTACACATGTACGTGTACATGTACGTACATGTACACGTACATGTACATGTATGTAGGTTTCACAAAGTTATTGTGGGTTTAGTTGTGTTTTGCCTGTTCAATTACAGCACGTGACTTGCTCATGACGTGCATGATATCAGTCTTGTTAAATTTTGGTATATAATACTGTATCTTGATGCTAGGGTTGGCATTTCAAAATAGTCAAAATACAATAGAATTTTGACCTAAACAATGCACAGCATGTGCATGTACAGTGTACTGTACATTTTACAAGTGAGCTGAGCGGATACACAATCTATACACTGTAGATACATTTTAGCAGTCAGGAATACAACAGTAGGATTTGATGATGTGTAATTGGTGTTTGGACTGCAATACCTTTGAGGCTGTCTTTGAAGTCATGACAAGAATTTGTTTTCATTGAGGAGACAAGACTACTTGTCCCTTCGTGTTGACATGCTTACCATACAGGCCTTTGTAAGCTCCCCATTCTTAAGCTAGACCAGGGAGGAATTCCTCCATGGCTAGACTAAGGAGATGAAATCCTTGTACCTAATGGCAGATCACTGTTTGTTTATTTTCCCACTCAAAAACAACCAGTTTTACCCTCGTCTGTCAATATCCTGGTGAAAGTGCTCAGATTGGCTACAATTTTTCACTACTTTGCTTACATTTTGGATCAAATTTCCTTCCTACCGGTAAGGATACAACTCTTTTTTCCCCTCAATATTGGAAAAAAATTCTAAAAAATTACTTATTTTAGATAAATTTCCTGGCACAGGAGGGGATTTATCCTTTCAAAAAGTTTGTTTTGAAAACTGATCAGAATATAAAAGGATTAGTTGACATTCTGGCTGTGTTTTCTCGGATCGAATTTCACGTGTGAAAATCTAATAAAGACACTACCCATACAAACACTGTAGGTCCCATACCGAATGTGGATGAGATAGGGCTACGTGTGTGTGTGTGTGTGTTTTTCGCCAGACATTGCTGGTGTTTTTTTTTTTACCCTTTTGATTGGATTATTTGCCTTTTTTTCCTCTCAAGAAGTTCTGTGACTGGTGAAGACGTGACTACAGTCAAGGCTGAAAATCAAACCACAACTCACAAGGCATACGGTACATTGTACATGTATGTAAGACTTCCAGAAAACCATCCTTTGTCAATCAGAGGTTTGATTCCAATATTTTTGAGGTGTGTCAGCATTTTTGGGGGGTCAGATTCCCCATGTGGTTCTGTCTTCATGTTTAGTCACTAGGTCCCGGTACATGTATGTACATGTACATGTAGATGGAGTGGGGGTTGTGCAAATGGTTTTAATATAGATTGGATGATCTCATTTTTTTGACAGACTTACCTGTACATGTACATGTAGGCCGACACTTCAAGACAATCATTCTGTACCCTCTACTGTATGTGCACAATGCAGTGAATGTGTAGAGCTACACAGTACACTGTGCACTGTACATATACATTCCATAATTTTTTTAGACCAAGTCCCTTGAGATCAAGTCCTTGGAGTCTGGAGAGATCTTCCATTGAGCACAACCCACCTTAGGAATTCCAGCCCTGTGTTCACTATGCCATGCATTTGATGGAGCCTTGGCAGCTTGATAAACAGGACTTTTTTATGGGCTTGCCTGACCTATGGCTGTCTCACTCCCATAGATGAACTCGATGACCTTCAGCATTGGAAGCATGTGACTCTGTGGGAAGAGGTCGTTGCCCTTCCGAATTGTCTCTGAGGTGTTCTGATGATGATTAAGGAGAAGAAGTCCTAAGGGTTGACGTCAGCAATGCGGGTGTTTGTTTTTACTCATGGAGTCACAGTGAATGTTTGTTTTGTTTATTTGTTCACTCAAATGCAAGTTGGTCTCAAAAACCCATGACAAAGTTGGGTTTCCTTTGTACATGTACCGATACTTAGACAATTTACATGTACATGTACACGTAACTCTCCTAAAAAAACCAAATTGGTAGCATTGCTTTATGCTTACAATTTCAGTGACACAGAAAAGAAAGAAAACTCAAGAAATATTCTGAAATGTTTTTGTTGATCAGAAATCGCATTGTCATCAATGTAGAAGGCCTGACATTTTGATCATACATGTACCGGTAGGTCTTTTTTTTTCAAAGGCAGAATATACCGGGGTACCGGGGTACATATAAATTCAAAGTGTTAAGAAATCAAACTTGAAGCTGGCTGTACAGTTTTCTGGCAATACCTGTACAGTACATGTAGTTTCATCCAAAACATAATGCATGTTTGAAATGGGCCATTTATTAACTTTGTCTGATAATCATTAACACATACATTCAGCAACACTTCCGAGAGCAAACAAGGTTTAGGAAAGATTCAGAAGGATCAGACAGTGTAATGAACAAACCAAGCAATTTATCTGCATCTGCCTTTAGTTCAGTCTTGGTGTACACAGTATGGTTTTTTAACTTGCATGAAAAGTGTGAGGACTAACCATGGATGATTTAATTAGTCCTAATAAAACCTTAGCATACATTATCCACTAGTGATGAACTTTGACAGTTACTTGTACCATGGAGGAGTTTCCATGGTGATACAGATCTATAATTCTACATATTCCCATGCATTGTCTTGAATTTAAATATTTTCCTGGGATATTTATGAATATGTTTCAAAATTGTATTACGCACTTGTTTCAGTGCAAGTATTGGCAAGGACAGACTCATTGTCAATGGATGAAAGTTATGAAGAAAATGGGTTGAATGGTAATTCATTGTTTTTGTATACACAAATATGTACAATGTATGTCATTTCAGTACAAAGTTGACGGGCAGGAAGATATACAATGTACATAAAACTAAAGGATGGGTGGAAGGGAAGGGCAAAATGATTTCATATTTTATGATGGTACTAATTTTACATGTATATTACTAGCCTGGTACTAATGTAGCCTCACAGTAGTTTTGCATATATAGCTCATTAAGAGTTAGTGGTACTGTACATGTACATGTATGGTTGCCAGGAATAAGGGCTCAGACTACATTACTGCACTTCTCCATGCATACTGAACATTGTAAACCCATCTGCTGGATACAATGTCAGTCACCATGCAGTAAGCACTGCCCCTGTCCTCTTACAGTACATGTACATGTATGTATACCAGTGTGTAACACATGGACTTGCAGACATGCATGCACTTTGGGGTTCTACTGCATCTATTGCTTCAATAAATCTGTCTGTAACAAGAACAGTCTGTCACTCTTCTGAAATAAGAACACACCAGTGAAGATTATCAAGGGCCTGACTCTTTGATCCCAGCCGGGCCTTTCTCAGAAAGAAGATGAAAGTCCGCAGAGAATGTTCCCACTAGAATCAAAATGTCAAGCCCTCTACATTTTTGGAATTGGCCCCCCAAAAATAAGTTCATTGTATAATGTAGGCAGTTTAATTTTTTTTTATATTACTTCAAATGAAATTGGTTTGGCTTTGCCTGTGTCAGTGATGGAAGTTCTTCTTGATACCACCTGTCTTGGGTATTGGATTTCAAAAAGTTATCACATACACCTGTAATTCAATTTACCTTCATTGATTTCCGAATGTCGCATGTAGATGTTTTGCTTCTTTTTATATGTTGTAAAGGTTAATGGAATCTTTGATTTTGGCATTTTTTTGTTGTCATTTTATCAAGGAAGCTTTTTTTTTACTTTAAAATAAATGTACAATCTTCTTGATGATTTCAGATAAATTAAAGAATATAACAAACTGTATCACGGTGGCTTGGTAAAAAAAAAATGTAATCTTGATTTATGTCCAAAGCCTAAAACACTGATGATAAAAATGGCAGTGCGATATGAATCATATGATGCCTGTCCAAGGTAATATCCCAAATATGCTAATTACATCGGTGGGGAAATAAATCATGCATAACCGAGGGAGCAATCTGCCCGCACATCTCGCTCAGCGCAGACAATTAGGAGAAGGTCACTCAAGTGTGCTCAGGCGCTGGCTACACGAGGCCTACTATAACTGGGCAGCTATTCAACTGCTTGGCTGTTGCTGTTGTTGTTGTCAAGTGTGGCGGGTTTTTGGCGGGAACTGGGAGCTATTGACAGGGTTGCAGCCCTTTGTGGCAGGACCTATTGATCTGTTTGCTGTTGTGGGCCTTTCATCAAATGGTCGGTAATAGTCTCAACCTGTGGCCCGTTAGCCAGCTGTGTGGTGGGCTGGGAGGGCTACCGATCGGCTTGAATTGTGATCCCAACAAAGGTTGCCTTTCAGTAGTAGGGGGGAAGTGCAAGAGATATTCAGATTGAATTTAACGCCATACTATAAGCCCCCCCCCAAAAAAAAACCCAAACAAATAACTGACCATTTGAATATCGAAAAATTCAATAGGGTCTGTTTGCTAAATGATACAGAATTCTGTGGTGAATAAGGTACGATTCGTGTACTGTACATGTATATTGGGTACCCACTGCGAATTACCATGCGAGCAAAATGTAATGATTCCCAGAAATTTCTAAAAATAAGTGCTGACTTATCATTGGCATGACAACGGGGATATATCATATTGCTTCCCCTGTTTTCGCGCATTTCTAATTAGTGCTGTTGAGTTGGACATTTGCATTTCAATGGGCAATAAATTATGGGATTTCCAAGAGCAGAATAACGGCTTCTTTTGTAGGTATTCCCCTTCCTGGGTAATTGTAGATACATGGCTACCGGTACTGGTGCGTAATGCATGTTTTAACCTATAACCACCATATCACAGCACATAAACAGTGTTCCTCCGTATGCTCAAACAATAAAAAAGTGCATTACAAGAGAAAATTGTCAATGACAGCTTTTCCCAAAAAATAAAAGTACATCTATGAAGTTTACTCTTATGATATACTGTAAGAAAATCTAAAATATCATAAACCATATCAACAGAACAGTGAATGGGATAACACCGTCATGTTCGAAAACCTAAAAAAATACATACAGTAGACTACGGAATTTGATGCAGTTCGGCGTTTGTAGCTTTTCTGGCGGATATGGGTTAAGAAATAGTGGGAAAAGAATGGAACACTTTCCAAAATGAAGGATTTGTGTACATGTAAGTTTAATTTCTGGCACGTTCATGGACATGTACATTTACATGTAGCAGGGATGTGAAAAGCACTGCTTTGGAAGCAACAATGAACGATTTCCATCTGTTATTGATTTGACATGTACAAGTTTGTGAAAAATAAGCAGACATCTGCAATGTTGTGAAATCATCAAACTCAGAGCATGACATTAATAACATGTACATACGTGTACAGTAGGCATTTCTCTTGTACCGGTACTTATTACATTGCATTGAGAATGGTCCTACTAGTACTAGATCCACGTAGTAGACAGCACACAATAGTGCAATATATTGTCCTTTACTCCTACATATGCACTCCCTGTGGTGGCTTATTGGCTATTATAATACATACATAAGTACCGGTATTAAGAAAATCCTGGCACCAGCATTAAAATGTGTCTACATGTGTACTGTACATGTACATGTACATGTACATTGTGATACCACATGGGTATACCATGTCTGTACACGTACATGTATGTATGTATACATGTATGTTCATGTACAAATGTACATGTACATGGCCAGCAAAGTGAACATGTACTGTGCCACCTTTATGTACATGTACATGTACTGTACATGTGTATAGTGCATTCAGTGTACATCCTGAATGCCTTTGCGTATGAGATAATTAAAACCATATACCTGTACAATATCCATGTAATATAATGTGCATGTTACAATGGAAATGATTCTGGCCTGTTTCTATGTCTGTGCAGTTTGCACAGCTTTCCAGAACCACCCCTGGTGAAAAAGGTCATCTTTACAAAGGTTACTGCAAACAGTGCAAAGCTTTGTGTCATACCCTCAAGCAGGGCTTCACCATTATGTAACTGTCTGCTTTATTGTACATGTGTACATGTACATGTACATGTACATTGTTGTACAGTTACTACAGTGTGTAGGTCTGCCTTTTTGTACAGGCGAATGCAGAGGCCAAAGAGCACATACACATGTAATGTATTCATTCATGAAGCCCAAGAACTGTACTGGCTAAATGCTCCTGCAAATAGCCAGAGTTTGCTCTCTAAGTTCACTTAAATGCTAGAGAGATCCTTGGTGGATATTTGCTTTTAATTCACCACCAATAGTAAAAGATCAAAGCCTAAGGAATTGGGAGGGATCTGATTCTGAACGAACCAACAGGAGCCTTCTTACCAACGTGCCATCTTCATTGGTGTTTTTTCTTCTTCTGTAGCTTTCATGCCTTTTATACAAAGTTACGTTTTTGCTACACATGCCCTTTACAGGATTTCCTTGCTCTTTTTGAAATGAAATTGAAGGCCTGGACTGGAGCTGATTCCATTGATCTTTGCATTATATTGAAACGGACAGTAAACTGAATTACATGTACATGTACACGTACACGTACAATGTACATATACAATGTACATCAACATGGACAAAGCAGCGAGTACAGAAATTGAAGTTGGTTCACTTGTACATTTTTGTTTTTAAATGTCAAAGAAAACTGTCACTGGACCAGGACTTGAAATTTGTGACCTCTGGTTTTGTTTACCAGCGCTCTTACCATCTGAGCTACATGATGTACACTGTACAGTGTACTGTACATGTACCGGTATCCAGCCCTTAGTCAATGGTAGCCTTCCCAAATACTCCACTAATCTCAAACAAAGCATGGAGGAAGCTCAAAGCATGATTGATTTCAGTTACAATCTTCTCCAGCTCGGAGGTTGTCGGGATGTACTTTCTCCATTTTGCAAATCTTGTGAACAATCATCAGTGACAGGTGCCCACATTCCGTAATGCATGTCACAACATGCCCTTATATTGCAGTAATGTAGTCAACCCTCAGTGATTAGAAGAACCTTCAATGTACATTGTACATGTACAATGTACATCATATGATCATACATGTACATGTACCAGTCATTGTAAATGTCCTTGTGTTCCTTTAAATTAAAGATTTGGTAAGATCTTGTCTATTTTACTGACGATGAAAACCTAATGGAAGTCATTTCAGTAACCCATGAGTAAAACAAATGGCAGGTGGTTGGATTTGGTACAGTCAATGAAACCCATAGGACAGGCCTTGTTTCTAATGGATTGGTTGATTGACTGACCTTGACGGTGACCTCTGCATAGTGCAACAGGTGATGAGCTTGGTGTAATATCCGCAATGACAGCCTAAGGTCTCAGTAGAATTGTTATAAAGCGTATAGGAAATGTACTGTAGCCAGTAGGCTTAGTTTACTGTAGAAGCTCTGTGCATGCAGTCATGCACATACACATTCTAGGCAGTTTACTGTACTGTACAATAGCTGAACCATTGTCTTACATGTATTTTTTAGTTGATGTGACTTCAGTTGTCAGGAAGTGCAAGTAAGCCAATGGTTATGACAAGGCTATCCAGTATCAGGTTTAAGTTTTAGTCATTGATCTAAATCTAGATCTTACCATTTCATAATGTTTAAATCATGCTTCAGTGTTACATGTACACATTACATGTCTTGTATTGTGTTGTGTCTGCAAGTATTGTTGTACAGTACATTTGTACACATACATGTGTACATGTACACGTAGACGTAGACCATGTACAGTATGTACATGTGTACATTGCATATACCGTACATGTATGCATGCACTTGTATACACCTTTACATACAGTACACTGTACATGCATGCATGCGTGTGTTTACAGCTCTACATACTGGTATGTGCCTGGCCTTTCATGGTTGAAGTGAACACAACCAATCTCCACTACATTGTTCAAAAATCCATGGGAATTTCAACATGAAAGTTGCACCTAAAATGGTCCACCACACTCAATAACTCGATAGATGACAATAACTCAATAGATCACTTGGTCCAGAGGCTGTTGCTAGTACATGTATGTTTGTGTGCGTGTGATGTGTGAATATAGGCAAAGCTACATGTACACTACATGTAGTATTGGGTACTTCCCGGTACATGTACACAGTACACACTGTACATTGCAGTACATGTACATGTACATAAACGTCATGCCTAACTTTATGCTCAAGTGTCTTTCCAGTGAAAGTCAATTCCCTTTAAATTGATCAACTTTCCTTTTTCAAGCATTTTGTAAGAGTTCCAGAGAAGCTCTCTGTCTATTTTCATACACAACCAGTAGAGTGCGTGACTATTGCCACGTTTTTCATTGATCAATAACGGTATTCTTCTCCATCCAGGTTATTTGTCAGATGGCATCTTTCTCAATTATCAAATCAATACTTTTTAAAATATGCACCCTACTTTCTCCCTTCTCAAACAACAGATGCAAAAGAGTGGATAAGTGGGTCTATTAAACATTTAGAATTTATAATGAATTTGCCCTTGCTGCTGCCGACTGCAGAAAAGCTCCATCCTTTCATTGTTTAATATTTGGTTCCAGTAATAAAAGAGCAGGTGTTTTTTTTCCCAATTAGAATTATGAAATGAAATATGTACACGCCGATGGTGCATGTATTACACTAAGTCACTGAGGGCATTCGTTCAGTATGCATTTGGGGAAATTTGCACCGAAAACGTCTGGAAATGTGGACAATTGTCAATAAATTTCAGTAGAGCACTCTAGAGAGAGAAGTGCGGAGAGTCCTTGAGATTTATTCTTACTTGGAAATTTGATTTGGAGGTACAGAGTATATTATTGAGGTATAGAATGGATTTGAAGGTGATGGAAAGGGGAACCAGTGACTGGTCCGTTGCCGTAAACAGCAAGATTTGTGGAGCGGTTTCTCGGAGGAGTGATGAAATAGGAGCCGGCCAGCAACTCTAGAAAAGAGTAACACTGTACACAATGTTCATCAACGGCATGCATTCAGTGAGAATATCAAGTAACAAGCATGACGGCTTCCCTTGGCCAAGCCCCAGCCTCCCCGGGCCCCGGCCCTCCTGCCTTCCTCCCTTCCTGCCCTCAATAGATCATCATCTCCTTGTAATATAACGGGGTTGAAACTACCCAGCAGTATGGGATCAATAAGAACCCGCCACGCCAGTGTGAAGTTGGTGTCGCATGGCAGAGACGACTTTGTTGGAGTAAGGAATCCCACGCCTCCTGCAGCTCGCAATTAAAGTAACATTACTCCCCCGTCTTGAGGTTGTACAGGGAGGATCTATATAATTATAGATGATTCCATCACATGACGTGTCTAGGGAAAGTGTGGGGTTGTAGATTCTGTGTAAATTGAAGTGTGACTTACTGTACATGTACAGTATGTCGACGTACAATGTATGATAATGCATGTAAAGGATGGTATCCATGTATAGTGATACCATTTCAATGCTGTGTATCATTTGATTGAAAATAAATCACTGTTGTCTTACATTTTTTACTGTATAATACTTGATTAGATTAATGAAGATTAAGGTTCATTAAGACATGGAATAGCTACATGTAGGTCTTTGTCTTCGTGATTCATGGCTAGGTCCTTCTCATTGCGATTCATGATAAATGATTGTGATATTTTGACAGGCCTGACGGCTTTGGTCTGAACACTATTTGTAGGACCTCCATCTTTTAACCCGCCACGCCTTGTGTTTGTTGTTGGCGACACAGATGCCATTGAGTATTCTGAGTTGATGCAGTCAAATGGCGAAGACCTGACCCATTGGAGGTGATGCAGGAGCACCCTGGCCTTTTAGCTGTGTCCATTTGATTCAATTACGTAGACCCCGCATCCACACTGCAGGCAAATGGCACTCTCCGACTCGCGGCTCAATAGCGGGAGTGGCGAACGCCTGCCTGCTGGCTGCCCTGACGACAAGACCGCTCTCACAAGTCTCACAAATGTCCGGGCCGGGGGAGGATGATGAGGCCAACTGGGTAAACGCACTTTAAGACGCTGGCCAAGTTATCCCACTGTCCCATGTGCAGGAGACTCGCGTCTCGCTAGCTACGCAGACATGCAGACCCATGTGTTTGTCCTCCTCCTCCTCCCCCCCTCCATTTGTAATCAACCATGGAGGAATTGTCAGCTAAAATAAAATTGCCCCGGGGCTGTATTTTCAATTTGAGAGTAACTGTATGTCGCGACCCATTTGCCTTCGCAGACAGGAAGCTGTCGTAAGCTTTTTTAAAGAATGCATGTGCACAATAAAAAAAATTCCTCTGCAGAAACTATTTTCATCTTGACATTTGTCATACATGTACGATTTCTCACAGATTTAAAAAAGACCTACTGTCTGCATTTGTCTATTTGGGAGCTGAAACGGTACATGGACGATTAATTCTTTATAAATACTCCACATACATTATACATGTACATGTACTGTAGATCATGAAATCTTCAGTTTGAACATTCTAAGGCATTTGAAGAGTAAGAGCCATTCATTTGTGTTTTTATCATTTTAATCAGCTCTTTATTCCTGACCACGTGATCAATCCACGATTATCATGAGTGATGGTTGCCCTACATGTATTACATTTTATGTCTAGTGTTTGCGTTTTTAGAGTTCAATTGGAACATTGGGTATGTTTTGAATTTTATTGGAAGCAAAACAAAAATGACTTCTGAAGTCTGAATGATGGTCAAATTTAAGGTAGATTTGTTCTCGAAATTTTCTCTTGAATGAACTCTCACATCCAAGACCTTACTGGAAATCTTTGTAAACTAAAGACAAAATTTTTCAGATGTTGTATTTTATTCCCCGAATAGATGTACCGAAAATGACTAAACATTATTCAAATATCTAAAAAGAAATTTGGGACTGGACATTGTTACTGTAGAAATGCCTTTCTCATTCTTGTGAGCATTTTCAAAAACAAATGCTTACAATTTTGATACATATTCTGTGACGGAAGAGCCCCTGTTACGCGTAGATCTGCCTCAGAAAATGTCATTTTTGCCAGGTTTCTTGTGAGTGTGTGTGAAGATGCTGTTATTGGTTCTTGTTAGTTTGCCTGAATAAGGGACACCACCTCTCCCCCTCCCAGTTGATCCATGACAAGCCCAGTAATTGGTTTCCATTGTATCTTGAGCTCCAGTGCTTGGAGTCCTGTGATGAGGGTCATTCCCTGCTCCCACCTCCTTGCTTGTGAGCAGGAGTCAGTCCTGACACTTCTCATAATTTCCTTGGGCAAATTACTTGGCTTCAATTATAGCCTGCCAGACAGTGATGGATTGACCTCCGCCAGCCACCATGGTGTGGCTCTTATTATTTAAGCTACTCAATTTCAAAAGATACAGCCATTTTGTAGTGTACTATTACTTGTCTCAGATGGTACATGGTTGCACTTACATGTATTGCACAAATTGAAGTTTTCAGACATGTTCAAATGCGTCTCTTGAGATCTTTTAAGGATGAATGTTGAAGGAGTATGAACATGTTGAACCCTCTTCCTTTTCAACGGCAGGTGTTATTGAAATATGAATACTCATTTTTACTCGCATGTACGTTGCACAATTAGCCATTAGTGTGTACTATAATTATAAGCACCAATCAAAGGGGGATTTTCAAGTCATTCGCACAAGTCTTAAGGGCTTGATGTCTGTTGCTTTATGCAAGCTACATGTACATGTACATGTACATGTACATGTGTACGTACATGTACATAATTTTTGCAGTGTCATTTTGCCAAAGGTGATGATTTGAAGAATAGCTCAGCCAGGTCTATAGAGGGCGCTATTACCATTTAACAGAAAGTGTTTGGGGAAATAATCTGGTGAATGCATGTGGATGAATGTTTGTGGGTTTTTTTTTTTAGATTTTTTTACAGGATTTACATGTACATGTACATGTACATGTAGATGTGAGATCCATGTAGGAAGGCTATTCTTGAGATTATCTGAACAAAATTATATAAACCTGAGATTCATGCCCTTAAATCATCAGTCAAAAGGTGTTTTTTTCAAAAAGGTACATGTAGTTTGGGTTTTACTTGTAAAACCATTTGGTTTGTTACTTTGTTTATATTGAATAATTTTTTACAACCTCTACTGTACATGTCTTTCCAAAGTACATGTTTCCATGTACATGTACCTATAGTTTGTGCACTGTCAGAGAATCCAACATGTTCAGTACCTTTGTGCAGTAACTGGCTACCCGTGCTAATTGTGTCTGAAATCAGGATTATTTCCATTGTAAATGCCGGCCTTGTAAACCCTACTGGTGTATTGTGCAGTTTCTGGACTGTTGTTGTTGGAAGGCAAAGAAAATATTAAGCAAGCAGGGCTTGGTCGTCTCCGAGTTGTACACGTGTACTATGTACAGTAGATTAGTGAACGGTTGCTTTGGTTATACTGGGTAGCGGTTATGAATGGAGATATGTAGAGAGGCAATGCGGAATAGCAAGTAGGTAAACAGTGTGCTGACCCTGGGTGGACTTATAGCCTATAGTGAAGCTGCTCAGTCCCATTGGGTGTTGCTGCTGGCTAAGCACTCACACTGTTTGCAGGCCAGATTTCCAGAGGGAAGCTTTGCTTGAGGAGACTTGATTGTTAAGAAGAATACTTTCACCCTCCCCCAAGGGGATTGTGTGTATCCTGTTATGCAACCGTGGTGATCCTCCGCAGAGGTCTCCAGTTTGCTCATGTGCTCAGCCGAGGGAGCGGACTAGACTGCCTTGAGTTCCACTTGAGTGATTCCATTATGAGGTCGCTGTGAGTCGGACCCACCAGTGTCTGAATAGTCAGCGTGGCTTATGGAGCAAGCAGCCAGCTGTGGTTTGCTGCTAGGTACCAACCACACCACACACTGTCTGCTGTGTGCACACACTCACTCCACTCATGGCTGTAGATGTAGCCGGTGCCTTCTAGGTTTTTTTTTTTTTTTTTTTTTTACATTGTTGAATAGATGAGTAGACAGTCCTGCATTCACCAGCTGCATCAAGGCATCATTCAATCTCTCCATCCGTCTCTTCATCCGTTACTGACTTTTTGTGTCGGTGAATCGGCTTCTGCTGCCAGGATCCTCAACCAGCCTTGATTTCTCCCTGTTTGTATGCCATCTACATGTAAATCAATCAGTAGTCGGCTGTGCATAGTGACTGTGTGCGTGGACTGTGTGGACCAGGTGCGGGGCTGGTTTCATTTGTGCTGAAAGAGTCTACTTGAAGCTTCCCCTATGTACTTTGTCGATCCATACTCGAGTGGGGAGATGATTCTCGCACCCAGTGGTGCTCCCTATGGGACAGTACCAGTGGTGGCAGTTCCCCAAACTCACCCGACCGCCAGCTATGTCTACAGTTCCTCAACAAGGAAACGTGGATTGGTAAGACTCCGTCAGCTTGGCTTACTCAAACTTGCATGCCGTTTTTTTCTTTCGTCTTGATCATCGTAATTCTCACTTCCTCCTCTTATTAATACAAACATTGATACCTGGTGACCCATCATATTCTACGAGGTCTTCATTTGGGCAGCATTTAGCCAGTAGTGGTGTAGTGATCCTACCCTCACATAATACTAAGTATCGTTCTCCTCCTTCCAATGATGCTTTTAGATTTACACTGTCAAAGTCATGCAGATTAATATGAGGGTACCAGACCAATTCAAGATTTATTCTTTTTTTCCCCATAATTTTGAAGAAAAAAAATAAGGCTGATTTTTAAGCCTTTTTTTTTATATACATATACAAAATTTCACATGCCAATATTTTTGTCGATTTATTTTTTTGCATATCTTGCTCACTTAGGCCCCCTAATACATTGATATTCAATGCCTGCTTCTATGGCAACCAATGCATTATTGGGCTAAATTTTAAAATGTCTTCACTGTTTGCATATTTTGCGACCTGGAAGTCATAAATTCCGTCCTCGGTCCTCACAACCCCTCACAACCATCGGATGAATAATATGGTGAATTGTGTGGGCGCTAATGAAGTGGAAGTCAAACAATAGGAGACTGCTGCATGGATTTTTCATATGGCGGTGCTCATTATTGCAAGTAGTACTCCCTTGAGTCCTTTCTCCCTTTGTACACAATGCTAAAATGCTACAAGGACTGCCAGGACCGGCATAGCATGGATTCCCCAAGGACGGGGTTGCTGTTTCTTGTTTAGATTGAGACAGTGGAGGGAGGAGGGATGCTATATATATATTCAAGACCCGATATTGGACATGACTGCGGCACGGTCCTTTTTTGTTTACCCTGGGAACGAAGTGCTTCCGTCAAATCAAACCTTATGGGAAAAGATGGTTGAATCCGGAGAATGAAAATATACATGGAATGTAATCCGTGTACAGTGTACATGTTTAGTTTGTGTGATGCATAATATTATTACGTGTACCAGTGTACGTGTAAGGGCACTGAGGTTGTATGATGCACAAATGTAGTTTACATTGTAAAATACGTGTATAATACTAAAATGTGCATGTGCTGTGTACATGTACACGTAAATGTACATGTACATGTGTACACATACTTTCAGCTTGCTGAGCTTGAATGATAGTTGATATTATTACATGTACACGTAGCTTAAATTCAGCATTGCTACATGTACATGTACACATCTGGTCGTCTTCACAGCCGAGTGTCCTGCGCATCTAGCCAAAGGACTGGAAATAGGCAGAGTACCAGTCATCCTTGGCAACTGTTAATTGCCAGCTGTTGGCTTTGTCATACTATCATAGTCATCAGTGCAAGAGCCAGCATGTTAGCGGGTAAGCATCGTGATCATGAGGAGTCTCTCTGCCACAAAGAGTAATCATCAGTCCCCCTGCTGCTGGATTGTCAAAAGCCATCTAATTCAATCCAACCTCCATTCTGTCACCATGGCGACAAGTTCATAGTTTAAAATGACATTGGAAGGTGATTAGATTAACCCAATTGACAATGATAATAAAACTAACCGAGGGGAGTGCCGTACTTTCTTCCTTGGTTACGAAGAATGAAATTTTATAAATAAGCTTGAGTGCGGGTATGAACAGAAAAGCAGATTCAATTCCTTGATTGAATTATTTTCAGTTGATCTCATCTGCAAGAATTATCACCCATTTCTGGAAAAGGAAAGAAAAATGAAAATGAAAAAATTGTTGTCGGGTCAAGCATATTGTATACATTTGGCATGGCGATTCCATATGTTTACCTAGTTTGATGCAAATGGCATATGGATTGAACAGATACCATACTTGAACTTTAAGGGTAGGGATCAAGGGTTCTAGCACCTACGCACCACATTGGTTTTAGGGTTAAGGTTGAGGATTAGGCTTAGGGTGGAGGTTAAACTTAGCCATCAACAGCCAGGGAGTTTGGGAGCCTGTTCGTGCTTTAGTATGTGTATATGTACGTGTACATGTACATAGCTCAGTCATGATGATAGCTGTACCATACAATGCAAGGTACATGCACATGTACATGTTCATGTACATACATGTACATGTACATTGTACAGTACATGGTTATTTCTAACTTAAATGTTTGCTATGGTCAATGGTGTATAGATCTTAGAGGAAGTCAGGTTAGGGTCAGGTTAACCTTTTATCTTCATGTCTGTCAAAGCCAGCTAAAGTCAGTCAAATCGGTGTCACACAAGCCCCTTTCTGTTGCTTGTTTAACTTCTTGGCATTCATCCTACCTTGTTTTGCCGTCTCGGTTTTCAGAGCCAACTCCCGAAAACAGGAGTATCAATTTCAACCCCTCAACAACAACAAAAATTCAAAGATCAGCAGCAGTAGAATGTTGGCTAACACCTAATGTGTGTTTTGTCTAATTCCTAAGATGGCAGTCTGGTGGGTTGATTGAATTCAATACCTCTGTGGGATTTTCTTTTGGTCAACATTTTCATCTACAGTGTAGTTCAGGAGCCATTAAAGGGAAGCGATACAATTGCTTGAACCTGGAACCATTCAGTTAGACTTGATATTCCGGGGCATACTTGCTGGGTAATTCGAGTACCTACTTCATACATAGATCATACACTTTACCAGGCTAGGGCTCAGCACAAGGGAGTTACATACACGTGTATGTACAGTAGATTCAGCAGCAACAATTGTTCCTGAAGTAGGTTAAGCCTTTATTAAGTGCACTTGGCACAATATCAGTCTTGTTTTTTTGTGAACCTGCATTTTCCCTGATATGAGTGAGTCCGTGCAGAATCTTCTCCACTTCTGAAATTCAATATTTGCAAAGCTTGGCAAATAATGTTCGCAAACCCCATTGGTCTGGATTCTGGTAGTTTTTTTTAATACAAATTTCTTTAAATGGAAAAAGAAAAAAGTTCCTTTCTGTGAATCGGTTAATCGTGTTTTTCTACAGCTTGTTGCTTCCTGAGTTCCTAATGTCAATAGCTCTTTGTTCACTTGGGGGTTAACATGGAACTACTTGTTCATTTTCCCATCTGATTTTTAAAGCTGAGAAGCTTGTCCTGAAAACTTTTTTTGCTGTTAAAAGTAAGACCATTTAATCCCCCAAAATCCAATTTTCAACTAGCCTTGTTAAGCCTGAGCAGGGAAACATTTTGGGAAAAAAAATTAAAAGAATTATGCGATGCAGATTTGGGCAATGAAGCAAAAAATAAAAAAGATCTTTATCATTTTAATCCAACAATTTAATTTTTTTTTCACAAAATTGTGCAGGTACCTGTTACACAGGTTGTGGAATCACGATGATTCAAACTCCACCAAAGGAACAATGATTACATTAGTACTGTAAATGCTGAAAGAGAACGACAATTTTGAGGAGAGCTGTTAAGGCACGGATACATTGTCTCCACGATGCTATTGCACGGCCTGTTGACAATGCTAGAAGCCCTCGTACGTCCTGTTGAGAAACCTGGGGGGCACTTTCACACGGCTTGATTGCCATCGATTGGCCAAGCAGCATTGTCAGAGCACCATTTGAACCCAGTCAGCCAACTAATAACACTGTTTGGACTTACCTTGACCTCTGACCCACGGCGTGTGTAGGGACAGGGAAGGAGCGCGATGCTGTCATTATTGAGATGATATTGCAGAAATACATAAATTAGTCTACATCTGATGCGTAATATTCATGAGCTTTGTGTGTGACTGTTATCGTGGATCGTTTGTGTGTCTGACTGTTTGGGAGTTTGCCTAAGTTAAATAGATAAATAAATAGAGCACAACCTTCCATTAAAGTTTGTGTTTGTATTTTGGTTTTTGTTCCTTCTAGTATTAGTCTTTGTTGCTGGGTAAATATGTTCAGCTTGCCAAATGGTACAAATGATAGTTTGTTTCTAATCTGCTGATTTCAAGCCTATTTTTGTTTTCAGTGTCAGTCATGGTCTCTGTTTATAGGTACATGTAGGGTATTCCATTTGCGAAGGTCAAAGAATCCCATCCATACTTTGTCTAACCCAGTATATTCATGAACTGAATTCTGCCAACCACAACTTGAGAAAACAGTGGTAACCAAATTATTTGCTAACATTTTTTCAGACAAAGAGGGCGGTATTTGTGACAAGCAAGGGCACCAGGCTTTGTTCCAACAATTGGGAAATCATGAAAATTACTCTTATCGAAAATAGCAGCTTTCCATGCACTACTAGTGCACAGATGTTCTGATGATTTTAGTAACTACCTGAGAAGAATTTTTGGCAAATTTTAGAATGTCCGAAAATTGGGCATGCTGCAAATCGAATACCTTCGCTTAAAATGTCTAATTCATTTTTAAAAGCAAACAAATAGGATTTTTTGTTTTATTGTCCTGCCGCAGGACGCTGAAACTGAAAGTGACTGATACATACATGTAGCATTGTGGAAAGAGTGTTACATCTATGGTTTCATATCTATGGTTACATGAGGTTGAAAGTATTGTCCTGGTTCTGTTTGTTACTGTATCTCACCCTGATTACAGGTGAAGTTGCTTCACCACAGTGGCATGTGTACTGTTGGGATTACAAACTGTTTACTCATTCCTCCAGGACTCCACCCTGTCTCTCTCCCTCCTCTCTCCCTCCTCTCTCTCCCTCTCTCTCCCTCTCTCTCTCCCTCTCTCTCCCTCTCTCTCTCCCTCTCTCTCCCTTCCTCTCCCTCCCTCTCTCTCCCCTCTCTCTCTCCCCTCTCTCTCTCCCCTCTCTCTCTCCCCTCTCTCTCCCCTCTCTCTCTCCCTCTCTCTCTCCCTCTCTCTCTCCCTCTCTCTCTCCCTCTCTCTCTCCCTCTCTCTCTCCCTCTCTCTCTCCCTCTCTCTTTCCCTCTCTCTCCCTCCCTCTCTCTCCCTCCCTCTCTCTCCCTCCTCTCTCCCCTCTCTCTCCTCTCTCTCCCCCCTCTCTCTCCCCTCTCTCTCCCCTCTCTCTCTCCCTCTCTCTCTCTCTCTCTCCCTCTCTCTCTCCCTCTCTTTCTCCCTCTCTCTCCCTCTCTCTCCCTCCCTCTCTCCCCCCTCGCTCCCCCTCTCTCCCTCTCTCCCACTCTCTCTTACCCTCTCTCCCCCTCTCTCCCCCCTCTCTCTCTCTCCCTCCCCCTCTCTCCCCCTCTCTCTCCCCCTCTCTCTCCCTCTCTCTCCCCCTCTTTCTCCCTCTCTCTCCCCCCTCTCCCCTCTCTCTCCCCCTCTTCTCTCCCCTCTCTCTCCCCCTCTCCCTCTCCTCCTCTCTCTCTTTCCTCTATCGAGCCTTACTTTGTACATCAGCCGGTTGCAGTGCTTCCCTGAAACCATTGTCTGTGTGTTTACAGGTGGCATCCAGGTAGACCTTCCTGATGTTGATGGCAAGGAATCCAAGGATTACCTTTTGCTGACAGCTATTGTGGGGAAAGGGAAGCAATTTTTACCCCAAAAGTCATAATGAATGCTGATTGTAAAAGATGCAGTCAAAGGAAATTATATTGTATAGGTACCTTTTGAATGGGTTTCAATTGGTGACAAATGGTCCACTTATTTAAGTATTTTGTACCCTACCGTACATGTACATGTATGGAGAAGGTTACTTTTCCATGATACATGTACACTGTACATGTACATAGTACATGTATATTGAACTAAGAGATTTATAAATAAAGTGACTAACAGTGGCCTGATCTCATTTCATTTTTTTTTTTTACAGAAGAGTGCCGTTAACTGATTGAAAATTTAGAAAATTGTCCGTTTGTCTCATGTACAAGTGCACTATATCGAGTGATTATACAGTATCAGTAGGGTCCATGCTAATTCACATAGAATTGTGGGTTGTGTAGCAGTACATGTATATGAAGTACTGTGCATGTGTTTATAGATATTTTATACACAAACACCTTGTTTAGATCATGTGTAAATGTACAATAATGCGCAGACCTTGATACTAGCAGACTGCATAAATGTAACCTTGAAGCTGCCCGCCTTCAAAACAAACATGCTATGCTTCATTGTACTCACTGTACAATGCATCTTATGTATTCACAACCACAAGGCAGACCAGGCATGTCCATTCTTCGTGTACTGGTATGTATTGGATAGTGTCAACCAGACTTTCCTTGTGTGTAAAATTCTGCAGTTTTTTAAGAATCATATTACTAATAATGTACATGTACATACATGTACATGTACATCCATGCCATGGTAACCTTTCCATTTTACTCGTGACTTTGTGGCTATACAAGTTCTGCCTAATTATTTTCGCATTTGGTTTATTGCGATTCTCCATTACCGTACTTCAAATTGAATCTATTGGCCGGCATTTCTTAAAGCGGGATAACTGAAAGCTTTCATCTACTCAAAGTTGGTCCATTAGGCCGTCAATATAGAATTGATATTCCACGATGGAATAGTGGCCAGATATGTGGAAGATGGAGATTGAAAAGTCACCCGAATCAAGTGGACTGTCACAAAACGGATCCGAATCTAATGACACCCAAGACCTGATAAGCCACAGGGACAGGTTCCATTTCTAGAATGCTCCATGCACTGTCATAAGAGTGCATTATATATTATTAGAAGGGGGGCCTAGCTAGCTGTGGGAATTATAGACCATGGGTTTAACACCAAATGGAGCGTGTGATTGCTCTCTGTTTGGGCTGCAACCCATTTACTGTCCTCTGCAAGTAGCCAAGCTGTTACGCATCAGTAACACTTGCAGACATCCTGCAGGCCTAGTAGTAGTATAAGCATGCTATAAGGTCTATGTACTCATGTACATGTTCATGTACTGTTTCTTGCCAACCTTGCCTTAAAGGCCCTATACAAAATTGGTTAAAGTCAAAAGATTGCCGCAGTTTGTGTTAAACCATTAAACATCCAAAAAAGGAAATCCTGCGAAGGTTTTGCCTCAGATTGTTATCTGAGAAAGTAAAAAATGGCAACAACAAAAAAGGTCACAGTTTTCGTATCATTCTGTTTTGTAAGAAATAATTTATTACTCACGAGAAATAAACTAGGGCCTTTTTGTCGATGTTTGAGTGAAGATTTCTTGAGAAGTACAGCATCCCAGACGGTAGGATTTCAACATTGAGGATTCTATCATGACCATCTACAAACTGTGTAAGTTAGAAGGAAATCTGTGGACATCGATGTGTTCCCATCTTCCCAATGTTGTATTGGGCCTTTAAACTCTTCATGACTGTACTTTTTTTATGGGTGACAAGGATATCCACCAAGAGCAAATCCTCCATGTTTGGGAATGATAGCTTGTGTTATTAGGCCTTTGGGCACATTGACAAGATGTCTTGTTGAAAGACTAGCTGAGTGATATTGAGTGGCGGCTTAGAGAAAAGTGAAGATGACAAGCATACAGCAAATCAGTCCAATCTATGTATGGGGCTATGGGCTCTGTCATCACATTGATAGTATAGAAACTGTGTTGTTTCATTCTTATTTCACATACATTTGTTGCATATTCATCTTACATAATTTAAATGCAGTACATTTGTAGTCCATTTATTCATACATGAAGGTAAAAATTTACATGCTTATTACAGCTAAGTGTACATTCTACATGCTTATTACAGCTAAGTGTACATTCTACATGCATACATTTTATATACATTTATAATTTGTGATACATTTGTGATACATTTGTGACAAATTATGCTACACTGTTACATCTGTATGCCTGACATATGCCCCTTCTTAGTAGTGTCCACTGCAGTTTAGCTGCTGCCACTATATCTGGAGAGCTTTTCCAGTGCCACAATAATTACAAATCTACATCAAACTTCTCAATTCTGGTAAGAGTGAAGTCAGCGAACAGATGCAGCTCTTTCTTGGGTGCCTTTACAAATCTCTCTGTTTTTTTTTTGAAGTCCAGTCGTCTTTGTGTGTAGAATCCCACTCAGGGTGAGTGGACAGTCTTCCTAACGGTCTCTCTTTCGCTTCTCTTCTAATAATCAGAGGCTTGAGATGCGCAGCATGTTCCAAGTCTTATCTAAATCAAATTAAGTCCTTGCTCTCTTGGGGTGATGGAAAGATATGTTCAGCAGCAGCCACCATTGTGACCATTGACAGTCTACATGTTCCAGCGTTAGTACTGAAATATTAGCTTTAAATGTTTATTTATTTTTATTTTTTTTTCACTGGCTACTCGAGGAGTATTTTAGTTGAGTGTTGTTGAGTGTTTGTCATTGGTTGAGGGTTGCGGATTGCGCATAGGTCCTTCAGTTGTGGCTTAAGACGTTTGAAAGGAAAGAGTGTGGTTGGTCCATTTTTTTTTTTTTTTTTTTTTTTTTTTTTACGGTTACCCATTCTGATCCGGAATGGATTAGACTGAGAGGATTGGGCCTGGATTAGAGATGAATATACATGTACTTTGTCCCTGCGGTTTGGATTAACATTAGCCATGATAATAGAAGCACAGAGGCGGCTGTGTGAAGGCTCTTGGGAGGGATCAGGGACAGGCAACCTGTTTAGCTCCTGCCGTGCACTTGTGCTATATATACAGTGTAACTTGTATCAGGTTTGGCTTGTCAGTATACACATGCATGAGGATGGTTGTGTCATTTCAGAGGTGGGTTTTTTTTTTTAATCCAATAGATACGAGATCATATGAAAGTGATTGAACAGGAGTGTCATTGTGCAACCCTTTCTGTTCCATTGCACTCACTGCAGTCAAATTGAAGTATTCTGTCGGGTTGTTTGTGAAACTGTTGAAACAAATATTTGCATTGTTTTCTCCATTACGCACATGAGTGGATGCATGAGTTTTCAATCTCTCATTGGTTTGATGAAAGCTTCAAGCTTGTAATGATTGTATCTAGGCCTACCGGTACATGCAGAAGTCTACCTGTGCATGACAATGTGGTGAAAGAGACACACATGTTGTCTGTATGGAGTTTGTAAACAGGTGTAAGTCACAACACCTGTTTCGTGCCTTATAACATCAAGCATATCAAGCCGTTAGAAGTTAGAACTGATTTTACAGTACATAGAATAAGGTGCATTCAAGTGGAGGGATCCATCATGTTCCAGTAATGCCAGTATGTGAAGATTTGTGTCAATTGTATGCAATACACGTAGCTACTGTACATTGTAGTCCATGCTACAGTATGATACATACATGTACATGTACATGTACGTGTACTTCTAGTCTTCTAGTTCTTGTCCCACCCTATGCTACGCTACAATATCAGCTGCCCGCGTCACCTCGCACATTATCCCTTGCCTTACCAGTCTGTCCCAACTTCAAAACACCCAAGCTGTAAAAAAAAATCCTTCCATCCTATCCTACAATGTACGTGTGCTACTAAACATGTGTGGGAGACTATCCTATCAGTTTGATGTTCTGCTTGAAATTGGTGAAGGTGCGTTGATTTCAATGGGCTCCTAACTTGTGCATCATGCTACATTTGCTTCAACATCTCTGCCCATAGAATCTAAGGCCATTTCCCCAAATAAATCTCTTCAAGGGGTACCCGTGAAAAATCCAACTCAGTAATAAATTCTCATTTGTTTTGATGAATTACCTTTATATACAGGGGGTATATTCGTTTAAGTATCTGTAGAGGCAGACCGATGAATTTATTATGTTTGTTTTTGTTCTGGTTATAAATCTGGTATGAATCTTGAATTAATATGCATGGCAAAGAAATGGTCGGCTTAAGCCTCTCAGTCAAAGCTGGTCTCCCGATGGAGAATGAAGTCTACAACTTAACACCTTAACTCCCTGCGGA
The DNA here is from genome assembly GCA_949987565.1 of Luidia sarsii. Lineage (NCBI taxonomy): Eukaryota > Metazoa > Echinodermata > Asteroidea > Paxillosida > Luidiidae > Luidia > Luidia sarsii. The sequence continues at coordinate 11,720,863 of OX465113.1, forward strand.
GCATGGATTCTGGACCATATTGATGAAATGTCTGGACCCTATGCATTATTCAGTGTGAAGGACTTGCATAAGAATATACAGTACATGTCCAGGTGTGTCCAGCATACATCTACATGTACAGTACTTCATTCTGCTATGCTCATCAACATCAACATCTAAATCTCTTTATTAACTCGCCACATCTTAAACTGAAAACTCAAAAACCGCGGTGCTTTATTTGTTTTTATTTCAGGGTTTTGTTCTTTTTTCTTTACAAACACACACGTTTGAAATGAAACTCTCTTCAGTTCACCCTGCTAATAAAAGCCACTGAGTTGCACGTTTGACAAATGCTGTCCTATCCCGCATGGTTTGTGGTCTTACATCAAGTGCAGTTTTGTGTTGATCATTGCATTATTACTCTCTGTTAACATTGTGTACATTTATTTTTTAATCACAACAAAGTCAGCTGCTTACATGTACATGTACATGGGTATGTCCTCTCTCTGTCACCAGGAGATCACCACCTATCAATGACTAAGAAGGTTTTTGGAGGTTCTTGGAGTGTAACATCATTTAAGGGGTTACAGGGTTTAGAATACGGTATTGGCCGAAGTAGTTTTTTTTGGGGGGGTACAGTGTAGTTAGCAAGAATCACCTCTTTTCTTGAATTTTATTTGGGCTGAATTGGTCACGGTACCCTTACATTTGAACTATGGTTTCCTTTTTGCTTATTTCCTACATAAATGGACCTTCCCAAAATATGAAGCAGCTGTTGAAACATTGGGAGAAAATTCAAGAGAGAAAAAAAAAACCCGAGAAATTAACCATCATCAAGTTTGCATTGTTCCAGAATTCTGGCAATAAGTCATGCATTTGATTTTGCAGGGAAATGCACTAATGCAGATGGATTTCTGGTTTTTTTTCATTTGGATGATGATAATGACATGAACCGGTATAAGTATGCAAAGTAACTTACATTATGTGTGAAAATAATCAATAATGGCTTTATTAAAAAAAAAAATCCCCCCAAAACATGTCAAGTGTACAGAGTTTTGTTTGGTATGCATTAACCTACATGTTTCACCATATGTTGCTTAAAGACCACAGTTTTGGGTGAGGTTCATTTGCATGTCTAATAACCATCTTCTCTACACCACCTGTACTTCCCTTTTTCTGACTTGCTGCATTTTTTTTCTCTCCACTTTTGTTTCTTTTTTTCCCTTTCGGTTCCTTCTTCACCTTGGTCTGTACGTGCGTACGCTCGTTCGTTACACTCGCTTCGTTCATTCCTTCGCCCACCACCAGCGGGGTTCGGATGAGTTGTTCACAGCCAACGGCACCTCCACTAATCCCCTGGTCGCCTCCAACTTCGCAGGGGGCGATTCACCTATTAACGATGCCAAAAAGGTAACCAGGGTTTTTTTTCCTTCTATATTCCTCCCCCTTACTCGATCTTCGTCCATTCTGTTTCTGTTGTCGTGTCAAATTGTTTCAAAAATGCAAGTATCCGAACTTTTTTTTTCAGTCACCCTCATTGTTTGCCTTGCCAACCCCCCCCCCCCCCCAAAAAAAGTTGCTTTTCTTGTTATGACATTCATGCAATAATCCTACGATATTTATAATTTGCTCGGTCATTTGCTTGTTCATATTCATTCCTATGCTTGGAGACTGTTTTCCCACTAGCATGCCAGGATTTGTGTTATGACAAACCCATATTATGTTCTCTGTGTTGGTCTTGACTTGTGTACTGTACATGTATACATGCATAACATTCTAACCACCTTTTGTTGTATAATTTGCAGTTTTTCCTCCCCCCTGGACAGCATACAATACACGGTGATCCATTGGACTCACTTACATGTACATGTGTAACACACGTCTTGATGCTTGAAGACTTCACTGTCAGGCCCTGATATAACTCAATGCCTTCAGCAAATTACCCTGCTGCCCTTTCCCTGCTCCAAGATGCCCCACTTTCCACATATCCAAAAGATGTTTTGCAGTGCCCTTTGCTTTGAGAAAATTACTGTACCCTTTCACATCTGCACTCGGGGCCAACAGAAAACATTACCTGGTAATCCTTTATACACAACTCACAAGAATCCTGCCTTGTGAAAGGGTCAAACGGGGAGGACTGGTGGCCAGTCGAGCTTGAGATGTTTAAGTGCACTTATGTATCTTTTATCTCCATCTGATTCTTCCCATACTCATCAATATGGTAACAGTGTTTGACTGCCAGTCCTGTTCATCGATTTCTTTTGCATTATACATGCAGCCGCAAAAAGAGCTGAGCCAAGACTGGTGGCAAGTCTAGCCATTGTCCGTCCCCTAGGAAATTAAGCGTAATGCATATTTGATAATTGCTCGAGTGCTTAATGGTCAGGTGATATCACCTGGACATCACCATGATATGCGGTCACCATCATGCGATTTTTGGCACCAGTTTCCATAGTAACAAATCTTACAAATTCCAAATGGACGAGCGTAATTTGTGGGTCCTCAGTCTCCATCCTTTTAGTGACAATTTTTGTAGACAATAACCCTGACCTTTTATCAGATGAGCCCATGTTTCCTTAATCGGTCACAGGAATACTGCTCTAGTATTTCTCGATGAAAGCAAATTTACTTTGCTGATTAATTCAGACCGTCCATTCATATTTCCTTATTCCTTTTTGTTTGGATAGAAATTGGAGAGATTACAATTACGATGTATTTCCCATCCCTCATTCACGTGGTATTTGGATTGCTTTGGGTTTATTTGTTGTTTTGAATGTTTTTTGAGGAAATAACCTCTACAGATATTTGGGATGTTATAGAGACAGGAAAACAAGTTCACCAAACGTTTCACTTATCATTATTTTTACTGGCTTGGACTTTTATTGATTTACTGGGATAGTTTCCTCAAATCTTATCAAAGAATCATCACAAGTGATTGGTCATTTGTTGATTGTCCTGGTTGAAAGAAAATCACTCTGTTTTGACTGGGCGCATTTCTTACCAAACTATAAATAGTAACCTTTGTTTCTATATGAGACAAAGCACGGAGATCAGTTATGGGTAGGTTGCTTGTTTTGTGAGGTCTTTCCTGCATGCGTATGAGATGAATTCTATCCAATCAACTTGATATTTTTATTTGAAATTGAATTATCTGAGGGCTCATTTGATCCTTACCAATTGCCTTCTTAACCTTTACCTAATTTCCTCTGTGCAGTCATCTTTTGCCAAATGGAAAATCTGGTTATGCCACACATAATTATGGAGCTGGTGTGAAGCTATAATGGCGGTTTCTTGCTCCACGCATGAGTAGTCACTTGTCCATGTGTGAGTGCACTCTGCCTCCGCTAATGAGTGATTGCTCATCAGCTTCTGGGAGTTATTGTAATCGCCGCCTTGACGGGGGGAGTCCTCCCTTCCTTCAGCAGCGAGGGCTCTCAGTTCTTTGCAAAGGTCTGTTTACGGTGGACGGTGAAGCACGACCTTTACGGTCTGTTGCCCTCATGAGATGGCCAGCCATTTCAAGCGAGCCGCAGCTCAGCAGAATTAAGCGTCCGCGGTTCCTCGTGGCAGAGGCACCGTCTCTGTCTGGATGTGTTTACTATAATTAACATTCTCACTGACATTCCCACTAGTAGGCGGCCATTTCCATTTGGAAAGAAATCTTGAAATTATGTTGCAGCTACACTGTACATGTAGCCATTTTTTTATGTGTTTTAAAGCCCCTACACAACATTGGTAAGATGGAAAAACAGAAATGTTCACAGATTTACATGAAACTTATACAGTTTGAAGATGGTTATAGTAGAATCCTCGCACTGAAGTGTTTCTGCCTAAAATGTCGTATTTTGGGAGAAATGAGTTAAAGAAATAGTTTACGTAAACTGTTTTTCGGAACAGTAGAGCGTTGATTCCGTTGAATGCTGCATTTTTGCGAAACAAATAAGGGGTTTTCACGATTTTCTCGAGACTCGGTTGGCGGATTGAGCTGAAATTTTCACAAGTGTGCAATTTTATGCATATGTTTGGATCAGACAACGTATGGATGCTATTCTTTGACCTCGACCAATGTTGTGTAGGGGCTTTAGAGAATATTTGTGATTTGGTCTACATGTACTGTACCTGCACTGAATCAAATCTAGGCAAACATGTTGACAAATTTAACACAATCCCAAATGAATTTAGCCGATGTCTATTTGAATGATACATTCTTACAAGTTTACGTGCAAATCATTTTGACCATTGTACATGTACAGTGTGTATACAATCATTCATACCGGTACATGTACGTGTTCATTGGGGAAAATGGTGCGTGATAATGTAAAAGGGAGATACAAAAGCAGGATTCACACATCAGGCCATGTAAGCATTGCTCTCTGAAAGTATACCATGTGTGTATACCATGTCTCGGCCAGTTCTGATTCAGCAACTAAACATTATGTTGCTCTCTGCCGGCCTCATGGAACCACACAGCTTAAGTCAAGAAATGTAAGTGTACATTTAGCCTGTGGGTTGCCCAGTGTAAATCCTGATGTCTGAAAAAGTTTGACATTTGCAGAGCCCGTTTTGATTCACATGTCGTCAACACCTCCAACATTGCAGACTCGCAACGGCAGACACACACCCAGATTAGCCAAGCAAGAAACGACTAAAACACCCGTTGCGAGGACTCCATAGGACAGGCTGTGTCCACGGACTGCTAGTTCTGTTATTAAACCAGCTCAGTAGGACGCAAGCCGGAGAACTTTTTTAATTGCGTTGGGATAATTCCTCGAGAAAAAAGAAATGAGAATTACAGATACGGGCGAGGCTAAATCCTTCAGGGAGTGTCATAGTGGCTGAAGGGGACAGTTGACATGAGAAATTAATATGTTGTATACACCCCCAAAGAGAATGCCAGATTTGTCACAGTGTGAGGTCGGGCAGATCAGCAAGGAAGGAAAACATGGAGGGTTTTTGCTTCAACTAAAACCCTGCCGTGGTGATAGGCGGAATAGACATAATACAAGCCACCTGGAGACAAGTATAAACAGATTGAGGGAACTCAAAATAATCTGGTGCAGAAATGCTTTCATAATGCCTCACTTTGGCTAATATTTTCACAAGATGTTTAGAATTATTTCTGAACTGTTTTGAGACCAAGACCAGGGCAGTGCCAGCCGGTTGCTATCAAGTACATGTAGTAACAAACACTAGCATAATTATTGAACTGTTCACATTCACATCCTTTGTTGAAGCTCAATTTCTCATTTTGAAAAAGAAAAAAAAAGGGGCAGGACATTTGCATAGTAATGACTAATTGATGTGGCATTTGTAATGACAGAAAGTCTATTATATCGTGCCATTAGCCTAATGGTCCCTAGGTACCCTTTCTTGCTTGTTGCACTCAACTCTCCCAGTCTCTGGGTTGCCATGGCTGCACCATGGCAACAAGAATCCATTGTTCACTGACTCATACCAGGTTGACCAGTTGTTAAGGTGTGGAGCATTTCAACTCTGTTGGCAATTTTCCTTCAGGGTCTGAATCGATTCATCCAGTCATGATGTTAGAATCCTTGATGACTTTTTTTTTTTTTTTTGGTGGAAATTTCAAAACCGAAGTCCACAGGCAGGGCATTAAAATATCGCAGTGGCTGTTGTTACGGCAGTCGTCCGTGTGGTTCCCTGACTTGATTGTATTTCGTTAGCATTGCAGGCTGGTTGAACCAGTCTATTAGCTGATAGTCTGGTTCCAAGAGCTTAACATCCTGACAAATATTGTGAAGTCAGGGAACCATTCGGACGACTGCCGTAACAACAGCCACTGTTATTCTTCTTGTCAGGGATATTTCTGCATTGACAGTGTACATGTACATGTACCTCAGAACCTTAGAATTTTTTTTTTATACATGTGATAACTTTAATTATTGTGTAAGTGTACAATGAAGGGGTTTCACTAGCTGATACTGGCCGATCCTCTCCTTCCCATCCAAAGAACCGTGACCACCAAGCTATCCATCTCTTCCTTGAACTAAGACTCCATGAATATTTAACGGCACTTTCTTTGTCATTGGTTACACCACTGTCCATTAAGAGACAAAGAACAAAGGAGTTCTTTCTGAATTGAGCAAACAAGGCCTCAGCCTTGTGCCATGAAATGTAGAAGCCAACTGTCCGGGACTTATGCAAGGTGCGTTCAGTGGAGTGTGACGCATCCCCCCCCCCCCTCCCCCAGGTTTTCCCATATGGTGGAGTTCACTGTCTACTCCCAGAAAATATGCATATGCATGCATACATAATAGATTACGTGCACAACATTGGCTGGTATCGGATACAACTCATAATTAAAAGAATTTTTTTTTTTTTTCTTCCATAGCTTATTGTTATTCTTGCATCTATAATGCCGTAAACTGAAAAGAATTCAGATATATATGGCAGTGTAAGCATTGCATGCATAATTACAGATTATTTTTCGATAAAATCGGAATCTGAAACTTGGCTAATGGATATACAGTATGCACTAAGCAGTGCATTGATGTTGTATGATACTGGTTGAAAGTATTATTTTATATTCTATACAGCTATTGCTGTAACAATTGCAGAAGGTATTTTGGCTGCTGCAGAAGTTTAATGTGTGGTGGAGAATATTTGCGTGCACTAAATGCAGAATATTGCGTGAATGAAATGTTCCATTGCAGAAAACTCTGCAAATTAATCTTCCAATTCAAACCTTATAGGATGGTTTGCGGTGACACCATGTATAAGGTCTCTTAAAGAAGAGGTGTGGTTCTGAAAAGAACCCGAGTGGTAACTCGACGTTCCCCTGATGATGACGAGAGTTACAACTCGGGTTCTTTTCAGAACCCCACCTCTTCTTTAAGAGACCTTATACATGGTGTCACCGCAAACCTTCATATATTGATTCACCCACCATGCAAAGCCTTAAGTCTTATTTATTCAATTCAAACCTGCCTGGTGGTTCACCAAAGATCAGTGGTTTGAAACACTGAAGACCAATCAGCAGTGTACACGCACACACTTCAAGCTTAAATATTTGATACCTTTACTCTTTACTTCATTGCTGGACATACAATGCACCATGGGTGTTTCATTTAAAAAATATTCCCATATGGATGCATGGCAGGGATTAGTGATTATACATGTGGTTATGATTTCATGTTTAGACTGAAATTATTTGATGGTGTGATTCAGCATCAATATACGATAACCTATGAAGCAGGTACCGTATGACCTACGTGTACACTATGTGTACAACGCAATGCACGGGCACAGGCAGTGATTCAACCCATGTACATGTACTGTACTGTACAGTGATGTTTTTTTTTATTTGGTAATTAATCATTTCCATCTTGGACCCGGTATTTGTTTTTTGAGTTTAGAGGCACAAGACTTAATAGCTTTTTTTTGTTCATGACATTACATGTATTTCAATGAATTGCAGGTACTTGTCAATCCTATAAAATGGATATAATTATATGTGGAAGGATACAAGTTGAATTTTACTTGTTCCATAGTCAAATATCTGTGTGCATTGCTTAGTCTATAACGTACATGTACATGTAGTCACGACGATATAAATGCACAAAAGTGAAAAAACATTTCTGAAACAAGTTTGGATGCATTTGATAAAATGTTTAATTTCTAACCAAGAGAAAATCAATCCTTGAAAGGCAAGAATCAACCAAACTGGTGTAAAAAAAATAATTTAAAATACATGTACATGTACATTCAAAATACATTGATTATTAACATGTAAGTCAGTAAGCAAGTTGCAATATTTCTGGAAAACCTAAAGAGTATTGAAATAGAAACAGTCAACTTTTTCTTTTCTATTTTTGGGGTTCACAATCTTACAATTTTGTACAGGTCAAACACACTAGGTGTTGAAATCATCGCCACACTAAACATGGATAGCCTCAGCGCAGGGTTCAGACACCACAAAGACTGTTGTGCACACTGAATGCACCGCTGCACAGCATTTCTAATGAGATATTTCAACAGGTCCATGCACTTTATTATCTATGGCCTGATGGGAGTAGCCAGTTTTGTTGGCCTGGCCTTGTAACCAGCCTGCACACTCAACGCTATAGCCACCTGTTGCTCTGCCCGGTTTGCATTTTATTCATCAGAATTCAAGGTTACTTTGCTTTTAATAACTACTGTACATGTACATGTGTACATGTGGCTCTATAGGGTGACATGAAGCAACCAATGCCCCGTGTCTACAGGTACCTCCTGCAGGCCTCTAGATGCCATTTCAGGATTTTCTTTTTCAGACCGTTATTAATGTACATTTCATTGATGTCTGTGGCTCCTTTTTGTGCAGAAAATGTAGGTTTATTGGACTCATCCCCCAAACACGTGCGTCCTTTAATTGATTTTAAATTTGCATATTTGTAACAGTTTCCAAGATTTTTGTGTTCATTTGGAAAACTAGAATTCTGCTTTTGAAAAAGGTCATGCTAGGAACAAAAAGGCCCTTAATTTTGTTGGTTGGGGGGGGGGCAGATTTGCATATTTGCAACTGTTTGCAATATTTTTATGTCACTGAAATTTTCAGTGAAAATAAATTTCCAAAGCGATTAAGATTTCCAATATCGGATGCGCGTGTTTTAATTGGTTTTTTTAAATTCCGTATGAATAGACTGGTGTGGCTGGATGGAGTCTGTCTGTCTCACTGTCTGCTGCTGTGTATTGAAAGCTTTGCAGCTGTCTACCAAAGATCTATTTTGGTATAACGTATACGCTGCCCACCCCCTGTGACAAGTGGACAATGGAGTGGAACCATCAGCCATCATTGTAGTGCCATTACACTTATTACTTCAGCTCGAAGGAAATGAGATTGCCTTTGAGTGGCCAGTTACCAGAAGGATGGATGGATGGATGATACACTGGCTGAGGGAGTTGTATTAATGTTTCTGGAGACAGCTTAATTACAATGACAAATTGGTGGATTGTTGTAGCGCTGGGACTTCAGTCCAATGTATTATCGCCTTTTCACAGCCGGGGGAAAAAATGAACTTTGGGCCATTTACTTGACCCAGCAGACTGGATAGTAATATGGACTTACATACGTACATATACAGATAGTATGTACATGTGTACATACATGTATATCCATTGACTGAAATCAATTAAACTCTCACACATTCTCTTAACAAATAGAACGATAAAGAAATGTTTCCAATGTGCAGCCATCAACATGTTGATGCCTTTTTGTGCAAAATGCTGCCAGGCCGATTGCACGTATTGATCCCTTCCCAGAACTGCGCATTGATTATCAACAGATGTACAAGATAGTCATTGTGACTGTGAGGTAGAATGCTTTGGCATTAATAGTTTGCAATTTCCTTGTTTGATGTCATGTCAATCCGTTTATGTTTTGTTTAACTTTGTTCCTTTGATATGCCTGTACCCGTGGTGTAGAATATTGTTTTACAGGTTGACAGTCGGGGGCTCTCATGATGAAGATTTCATCACGACCATTGCAGTTCAAATCTGACCTGACAATAAGATTGTTTATGAAGCAGCAGCAGTGTCGCGAAACCTGCTTGATATTAAACTCGTCTGCCAGTCCCTCAATCGGTTCTCCTTTGGGATTTGTTCTATTTATATCAGGTGAAGAGAGAGGCGACCCCTCCTTCCCGCGTGGTCCACATTCGTAACCTTGCGTCGGATGTGAACGAGGCGGAGGTGGTTAGCCTAGGAGTGCCCTTTGGAACCATCACCAAGGTTCTGTGCATCAGAAACAAAGGACAGGTAAATAAAGACTTGAGGCTTTTGCATGGTGGGTGAAACAATGTAGGAGGGTTTGCCGGTGACGCCGCGTGTGAGGTCTCCCAAAGAAGAGGCGCGGTTCTGAAAAGAGTGGTAACTCGACGTTCCCCTGATGACGGCCAGAGCATACAGGCCGGAACATCGAGTTACCACTCAGGTTCTTTTCTGAACCACACCTCTTCTTTGAGAGACCATATACATGGTGTCAACGCAAACCCTCCTACAAAGGACAGGTAGGGAAGATGGACATTTAGAAAGTTGGAAAGTTGCGGAGTGCCTGACCTAACTGACCCACATGCAAAGCTCAACATTTTAGAGACCTTGACATTCTTGAACCTACCACTGCGGGTACTCTTAAAGGCAGAACCCTTTGGGAAAGGTCCTGTCAGAATTGAAATTCATTCTGCCTTTGAGAAACGTCCTGCTAATATCAAAATTTTATGCCCTCTGATCAGACTTGAAAAATTTGGTTTCTGTTGCTAAACGTTTTAATTGTTGAATCTAGACTTTCAGAGAGAAGATGGAACCCTCTTTGAGTGTTTTTTTTTTTTTATTATTTTTTTTTTAATAATATAGAATTTTTGGAAATAAAATTGGGAGTTACGAAATTCTCTCTTCATCCCATTGAACCACCTCCTTCCACATCTTCTTCTTTAAATCCCCCTAATTCTCCTTACTTAGGCCCCACTCCCCCTTGCTAAGTTATTGATCATTTGTCATGGCAACCATTTATCGGCTGTCTCCCGGATAGCAGGGGAAGATTCCAGTCCAATTTGGAGTCATTTGCGGGGAGTGTCTAGAGTACGGCCATCAATTATGTGCTTGGCCATCTGTGTCTAACCGTCACCAAGAGCAGATGCAATTTGGCCAGCTGCAATCCTTAAGGGGCGGTTGGAGCAGACAGCGTCTTGTCCTTATTGGGGGTATTTCTTTCAAGTGGGTTGTTCATCTACAGTTGACAAATCTGAAGATGGCGACCCGATGGTTTTGGTTCAAGATTTACTCCTAGGGATATTGCGCATACTCAGCCGGATTCATTGTGACGTTACCCTTTCCCCTCCTTGATGCCTTCCATCCCTACCCGTAGCACTGGCCCACTCCTTGTTGATCCGTTTCAGTCCATCTTCATCTCTCTACCTTTCTCTGCCTCTCTATCTTTCTCTGTCTCTGTCTCTGTCACTGTCTGTCTGTCTGTTGGTCGCTGTCTCTCTATCTGTCTCTGTCTGTCTGTCTGTCCCGTCACTCTCTTTGTGTCTGTCTCTGCTGCTGTCTCTCCCCATCTCTCACTTTTCGTCACTGTGTCTCCCTGTCTCTATCTGAGATCAAAGGGAAGGGCAAGCCGTAGGTAGGGAAGGGATCAAGGGAAGAAAGCTGGTAGACAGACCAGGGTGAGATCAAAGGGAAGGGCAAACAGTTTGGAAGGGATCGAAGGAGGAAAGTTGGTTGACAGACCAGGTTGAGATCAAAGGGAAGGGAAAGCAGTAGGGAAGGGATGGAAGGAGGAAAGCTGGTAGACAGACCTGGGTGAGATCAAAGAGAAGGGCAAGCAGTAGGGAAGAGATCAAAGGAGGAAAGCTGGTAAACAGATTAGGGTGAGATCAAAGGGAAGCTGAGAAGAATAAAACATCAAAACAGATCAAAGGGAGGAGTGAGGGAAGTGAACAGTGAACACAACGTGATTATCAGTTGACATACACTGTACTGTATCTGAATGAAGCAAATTTTGTCAAATTGTAGCGTATGTTTTGAATAATTCCTGCACATTCATTGTCTTTGACTTGTTTCAAATTCATCCTACCGCATCTTGTCCAACCAGGCCTTCATTGAACTAGCAGATGTTAGTCAGTCCACCAAGATGATCGCCTACTACAACCAGGTTAGGACTACTCTCCACGGCCAGCCGGTCTTTGTACAGTTCTCCAATCACCAGGAGCTGAAGACCGAGAATTCCCCGACACATCAGGTGGGTTAAAAGGTCACGCTGAGGGCAAAGGTGACCGTGAGGTCACCTTGGCCTCTTGGAGCGAGTCCAAAGGTGTAAGATGACGCAACGGATGTTGCATAATTGAATTTGTCCGCCGTTTATCCATGCATGTACGAGTAAATCCCCTTTTCTCTCCCATTTTGGGCAGGGAATCTGTGGGCTACACCTCTAGTGAATATATCTAGTAAATATGTATCTTTTGTCGGACAATAGGATGAAATGTGGGTCAAATGTTGAAATGTGGGTCAGCAAATGGGAAAAAGATTAGCCACTGTAATATTATTGTCAATTATGTAAAAGAAATAACTTACTCTTGACAAAGGACAGAGCACACACTATCCAAACCATTACTCCACACTCACAGAAGAGATGACTAATATGATCAGACTAAATATTTAATGGGTGGGGATTGAGAAGAAATACACAGAGTTATTGCCATCAGGGAAGCTTCCATACTGTAGGCCTATATCTTAGCTACTTGTTGGCATAGTCCCTATGTTAACTACCGTACCTACATGTATGTGAAACTGTTCTTACACGGAAATGTCTTCTTCTTTTTTATGCTCGCACGGTCAATGAGCACAAGAATCAATACGGGAGCACTTAAGATCAAGTAGATGGGATGTTAAGGAAGTTTAGAAAGCAGGGAATCACAAACCGTGACCCCGCAAAGTCCCGCCAAGCATTTTTGTTGTATTTTTGTGACAGGTCATATATAACTTACTGAATGATGACCCCACGGGTTATTTATTTTCAGAAAGCAGGATGAAATAAATTGTTTGGTAATAAAATATTGCGGCCATCTTTCATTAGTAGAAGCGGTCCCCTTTGTGATAAATACATGGTTACCATTTCCTGACATATGAAGTGAGCGCGGTGAAAGGGTTGGGTGGGTTGATGTACCAGGCGCTATCAAGCTAATGGGTTTGATTTGTGAGCATACAGAGAAAGCTCTGTCCTGCATAAGTACTTGCCTTAAGTCCTGTAATGCGCCTGTTGTCATTACAGAGTACAGCAATTCTGACTTACCATTTATTTTCACTTGTTTTGGGAAAACGGTCATTATGTCAGGTTGTATGAAGAAAAAAAATGACCCTCGTCAAGGAAAACAGCACGGAATTGTAGGTTCTTTAATTTCCATGTGTGAATGGCTAATTTATATTTCAGGCACAATTTTTTTTTCTAATTCATGTATGGACATGTACATGTAGTTGGTTAGAATGCCATTCACCTGCCAGTCTGCGTATGAATTGCCACGCATTATATATGCGTTGGGCAAACATGCCAGCAGTCCCAGGACTTTCTGCGTTGAATATTCATGAGAATATCCTCCAGTATGGCAAAATACATGAAAGCAATCAGTAAAATTGAGTCAAAATAAGTAACTCAATCCTTGGCTAGTCTGGGACGGGTTTTAGGCGGGCGGCTGAAACGTCCAAAGATACCGCTGCACGGAAAAGTGTATTAATGCAATTTCGCTGCCAAGAGGAATATATTTGGGAGGGAGGCCGCGCACATTAACCTCCACTAGGCAGTAGTAGGCACATGTGTATTTGACCATAGAGAAGTGCTTAAGGGTTTGGCATAATTTCAATTAACTTTTTATAAGCACCACATTTTAAAAATTGACTCCCAATATCTGCACATAAATTTTACGTACATCGCTATTAGACTAGGAGGTTTGCATGCTGGAAGTACCAAGTGGAAGGTTTGCCGTGACACCATGTAACACCTCTTTTGAGACAGAGAGTGGCTCTGAAAAGAGCTACATATGTACATGTAGCACTTTATATCAACGTTTCGGGGGTTGTGTTGTCTCAAAAGAGATGTGTTACATGGTGTCACTACAAACCTTCCACTTAATACACCACTATGTTCAGTTTACATATAAATGATGTACTTTCCACTTCAGACATTTGTCACCAACCAAATAAAACTTTTGTTTCAAATGATAATTGATTAAAGGCATTTTAACTTTTCCATATTTGCCCACCAAAGGAAAAAACATGAAAAAACATTTTTTTTTACAAAAATATATTAAGACGGCAAATTGTATGCCCAGTGATAATGGTAATCTTTAATATCCATCAAGCACATCAAGTGAAAATGATGTTTGAAATAGTGAAAATGGTGTTTTGAATAGAAAGTGGAAATGAGTTAAGGATCAGAGTTGAAGATGCTCCTTGAAAGGTGATATATCTTAGGCTGTGTGTTTTAATTGGAGGCTAGGTTGAGATGTTATTGGATCAGGAGGTGTAGTGAGATGACGGTCAAGTCAAGTGTGCTGATCCATCAACTAAGTAAGACAACTGAAACCACAAGGCACAAGTTGTCTGACTCAGGCACAGTCCTGACAACAGCAGAATTAAGGACAGGAGTTAAGCGGGTCTTGGAATAGGTTAAGGCAAGGCCATATTTTAGGTGGCAAATGGAGCTGTTGCCTGAATCTCTTACACAAGATAGCGGTGATGACTCAAGTTTCGGTCTTCTGTGTTTCTGCCGAGTGTTGCAAATCCATCCTTAAGTTTGCATAATAATTAGATGTGTGATGGCAAGAATGATGGATGGGATACACAGGTGTCGGGACCTGACATGTCACTGCATCAGTGCGCTGGCAAGTCGGCATAATTATGTGCCGCCCTTACCAAATTTCTTGCTGTAAAATACCAAGGGGTAGTGGGAAGCATGTGGGTCGGGTTGGCATCTAACGGCTTGTAGGCACTTGTCCATATCACTGTGCTTTTAAATTCACAGTTCAAAGATCCATAGCGTGGTGGTTTTATCCTCCATGCAATAAGACTGGATGGTGAAAAATTCCCAAGGGTTACAGTGTAGGCACACCCCTTGGTTCTCTCAAGAAGTTGATGTCAATAGAGCCATTCTCCATTTTGCGCCTGGCTTAGAAAGTGCTCTTCACAGCGACATTCTAACAACAGCTCCAACATTCCAAGGAAGCTTACAGTAGGTTTTGCTGAATTGACTATTTAAAGCAGAAGGCGCTGGAACATGCGTACAAGAAGTCAGCTCCTTTTGTCTGACTCCAGACAGCCTCAAGTAATTGTCATCACTCTGGATTCAAGATGCTTGTTGTGAAAAAGATTGCTTTGGGACAAACAACCCACAAGCAGGAACATTGAGCAAATGGCTACTCATCTCAGTGTCTTCAGCTTATCCTGGTCGTCTGTCTTTTCTTCACTCTAGACTGACCTAAAAAGACGTTTCCTTCCAAATTGAAGAACTTATTACCCGCAGTTAATCTGTTAATCCATCCCAAATATTAACAGATATTGCATATAAACCCGCAAAGAGAACTGATAGCTAACCTAACGTCTAGTTACATGTGAGCAGATATTTTTTTCCCCATCGGTTTCCCCCTTGTGGCAATGTTTGTTGAGTCCTTGTAAGTGCCGAGTGGTATGTCCTTTTTTTGCATCTAGTAAATTGTTCAGTGAGAATAGTCGGCATAATTGCCGTGGCTCTCAGGACTTACTCAGACACCCAAGGTTTTCAGGCAAAAACTATTCACGCTCCTCAGTAACTTTGGTCATAGCCACCGACCATTTCTATTTTTGAGGAACCATTCCTCTTTTTTGGTAAAAAATTATCACTTCTTTCAAGCTCTTGATAGCAGATTCCGATTTTTGGCTTGGATATACACATGTATTCCTATGTAGTTTGCTCTGTGATTCCCCCTTTTTTTAGCAGAAGTATTCCTAATTTCCTTAAAGATAGGTTGGCAGCTAGATGTGTTACAGCCTACACGTATAAAAAGCCACAGGATTTGAGTGTTATGCAATTTAAGTTTAAAGGATATCCTGTAATCAATTCCTCATCTTAAGTTGTCCATTCCATTCTCTTACATTTGTGTTTCGATCGCACTAATTATTTCTCTGTTTACATTGCTCTCCTCATTTCTTTCCTTCCCTTTTTAAGTTTTCATGAAAATATTATTTATGCTGTATTCTCAACAAAACTATTTTTCATGGAATTATTTGTGTTGTGGAAGTTTTATTTGGAAAAAGGATTCACAGCGAAGAACATTTTTTACAGAAAACAGTGGAAGATGTTGTCTACATACATGTAGTCATATTTTGCAAGAAAGTCTGCATGAAATCATTCCAGCTGATTTGGCAACCAGTTTGCTACTTGACACGACAAATGCTGCGATGTCAATATTCCAGTATTCACGTTCTCCCACTGTACATGGCATTTTTTGTACAAGTTCTGTCCCTAAAATCTCATGGAACAGCAGGAAAATGAATGTATTTTTCAGCCATGATTGTACTTTTTTTTTATAGTAGACTCTTGGAATGCTAACATCTTCTCCCTGGTCTTTTTATCTCTTCCTCTCATTTCATCTCTGGTGTCTCTTCTTCCTTCCCATTTCCCTTTCAAAAACAAAATCCTTCGTCATTTATCCCCCCCCCCCCCCATGTCCCATTTTTTTTGTTTCTTTATCCTGCATGATCTTCAATCATATTTTTGTTCAATCACATGTCCATATTTGATTTTATTATCTTTTAATTATTCTCCTATTTTCCCAACTTGTTTCTCGTCTTCCTCACTTTGCTTAACCTCCTTATTACAATTAAAATGATTCACACCTTTTTCATCACCATTTCTTCATTGCCCCTTTTTTCCCTCAAAATTTCCACGGTTTTCTTGGGTTATTATCTCATATATCCCCACACCTTTCTCTCGTCAATGGAATTTGACATTATGTTCTTTTGACTTCAATTCTACCCCAAATGGTGACATCATTTCTGTGTTAGGATATGGGAGATTCCAATGCGCCATACAATCCCACGGTATTGCTAAACGTAGATGATTTCACAGCTGCCATAGAGCATCGTTAGGAACTCAACTTTACATTGAAAATGAATTTAGGAAATCCAAAAATCTTGAATGAGTTTGTGCAGAGGGATTCAATGGGAGTAATAGGTTTGCGGTGACACCATGCAAAGTTCTCTTGTGAGTAGGTGTGGTTCTGAAAAGAATCGGTTGAACTCTCAATAACCTCAGAATCACACATACATGTACTCAAAAGAGAACTTTGCATACACGCAAAAGAGAACTTTGCATGGTGTCACCGCAAAGCGCAAACCAATTTCTCCTGCTATTCTCACAATGAAAACCTTAAAAAAGCTCAAGGGATGCAATAGTCGATAATTTATTGGAATTCTATCATGATTCATCTTTCTGCCACTTTTTCACACTTGTGCCAGCTAACATGATCAAAATTCTAATGGAGATTAACACTTCCTACAATATGTACAAGACTGTATAGGGCCCGATGTTCCAGTCCTTGCAGGACTCTCCTCTTACTGGTCTTTGTAGGTGACATGATATGATGCACATACATGACAATACCTGATAAGCTATGTTGAATGACAAGATGCACACAGCCATTCCTTGACAAATGAAACACAATTCTTGTCAGTAACAGATTGTTTCTTTTCTTCTTTGCCTTTTTCCTCTCTTTCCCCTCTCAATACCATCATCTCGCATCTTCTGCAATACCTCGTGTGTTTCCATTTGTCCGGATTCTCTGTTGGATGCTTGTTATCATCTTGTTTGTTTCCCAATGACCGTCTGACTCCTGTCCATATCATTCGTTATCCATTCCTGACATTTCCTTCTCTGTATTTTTTTTTTTTTTTTTTTTCATCGTATTTGCATCCTCCTGTCTTCAACCTGATCCCTTTTTTATTTACATTTCCTTTCTGGACTGATCCCAAATTTGGTTAATTTCTTTTAACCCCCCCCCCCCCCTCCTCCCCACTACATGTTCCTTCTACAATTTCACCCACATATTGACAACACCCACTCCAATGACCACACCCACTCAATTACCACACCCGCTTTCGGTGACCACACCCACTTTTGATGACCACACCCACTTTCGATGAACACACCCACTCCCGACGACCACACCCACTCCCGACGACCACACCCACTCCTGATGTCCACACCCACTCTCGATGTCCACACCCACTCTCGATGACCACACCCACTCTCAATGACCACACCCACTCTCGATGACCACACCCACTCCTGATGTCCTTACCCACTCTCGATGTCCACACCCACTCTCAATAACAACACCCACTCTCAATAACAACACCGATTATCACTGTCCATTCCTTCATCCCAATGCTTGTCTGTGTTTTATGGCTTCCACCATTTCCCTAACCTTCCATCATTCATCCTCCTGTCTTCATTCCTTGTTTCCTTACTTCCCTGCCTCCTCTCTCTCTCTCTCTTTCCCTCCCTTTCTCTTTCCCTCCCTCTCTCTTTCCCTCCCTCTCTCTTTCCCCGTCTCTCTCTTCTCTCCTCTAGACTGTGGCTGTACAGGCTGCCCTAGCTGCTGTGAATGCGGTGTTAAACAACCCCTCCTCCGGAGGGGGTCTTCTTTCTGACTGCGATTCTCCTGGTGCTTTGGACAAGAAAACTGTCTCTGTTGGTGTCTTTTTTTCTTCCACCATTCTTTGACGTATCATTTTTTTTTCTGCCTTGATATCTTTTATGTCTGTATTCTAAATCTGCCTTTCTATCTAAATCTAAACCATTCTGTAACTTTTAATGATGTTCACAGATGTTTTGAAGCGATTTTTTAATTAAAAAGCGATTTTTTTTAAAATTAAAAAGCGATTTTTGATTTTTGTCGTTTAACTCGAGTTTGGATTTGAAATTGCTTGACCTTAAGTTGACCCTTCTCGGTGCCTGTACTGAATGGGTTTTAGGCAAACTGCAGTGGAAGGCATTTATTAATTTAACTCTGTCAGACCATTTTCGTTGATCTCATGCAGTATTATGAACAGTTGCACGCATAGTCAGTGAGCTTTTCTGCAACCGTTGAATTTGTACTTGACGGCTCAAACCCCCTCATGTAAACATGTTATATCTAGGATGCAACGCGGTATCCGCTGCTACACAATATTCGAATCCGCCACATGACCTCGACCAGCTCGGTGGTCAAGTGCCTGAGACGTCTGCACTAGAATGCAGGAGTTCAAAACCCGCCCGAGCTGCCTGAAAATGTTTTCATCAGGCATCGGGCAAAGCACTGAGCACCCGGTGGCGATCACGCCGAGCAAGAACAGAAAACCTCAATGATACCAGACTCCTTGTGGATGTGTGTAAAGAGTGACGTTGTGGTGTGCTCGGCTCTCTCCTCTCCCGCAGAGCGTCGCTGCCCAGGCAGCTCTGCAAGCCACGCAGGCTCTCCTGCCCCAGCACCAGGTGTCCGGCCCCGTGGCCAAGGTCCCCGACAGTCCCGGCGGCCCGCAGCACGTCCTGCGCGCCGTCATCGACCACCTGATGTACCCAGTCAATGTGGACGTCTTGCACCAAATCTTCTCCAAGTTTGGAACCGTGCTGAAGATTGTCACCTTCACTAAGAGTGGTAGGTTTATGTGCAGACAAATTCCAAACTCTACTGATTGTGTATACTTCTCGGCAAGTTCCTCAAATCCTCCAAAAAAAAAAAGTTTGAAGATGGACCTGACCTGTGATAAGATTTCTACTATAATATTTTTGTTTTTGTTTATGCAAAATTGGCCAAAATATGGCTGAAAAAGCCACTCAAGGTTAAGGGCTAGAGAAAGAAGAAGATAGAGAGGGACTCGGGAAGGCCGGAGATAGGAATTAACATTCCCTTTTAAAATTGGCCAGATCGTAGGCAGGGGGAAAACAAGAACCAGGAAGGGAATTCCAGGTGGAGGCAGAACGAGGGAAGAAGTCGTTCCGATGCCTCTCCGCTCCACACCCTGGGACATGATTGTGTCCATGATGAAGCTTTGAGCCGACGGCTGGCTGGGAGGTGTGGTTTAATTCACATTGAATTTGGTTTTCCTTTTGCAGGTGCTTTCCAAGCACTTATTCAGTTCAGCAGCAGCAAAGAAGCCCATGACGCCAAGAATGTGAGTAGACCCGAGACGATGGGATACCTGTAGACTAGATCAGTGTTCCCCCGCGCATCAAACTGGGGCAGCCCACCTCACACTTTGGATGGGCAACCACGGGTATTCGTCTCCAAAACTTGCCACCCGAGGAGTCAAAATCAGGCTTGAAAAGATGTATGCATACACAAAGACAAAAAATGCCGTGGCACGTGCAATGGCCTGTGTTGAGGCTGTTTCTACACGTGCATGCACATATTACAGTGCTTTAGACCCATTCCCTAGATCTAATTTGTGGCCAATATCAACACGTACGTCCACAACGTGCCTAAACTCTGTTGAGCATATTATCAGTTGCTGCCTCAGACTCACAGAATTCCAGGGAGAACCATGGACGAGATAATCAGACAGTCTGTCAGTATTTCCCAGCATGGTGTATTTAATCAAGAAAACCTGTCAGGTTGGCTAGATTGCCGTGCATCAAATTTCGCTCTTATTCTTCCCCTTCCCCTTTCCTGCCTTAATTTGTCCCTTTGCCTTGACACACATATTAGGGATATTTTAAAAAAGAGGAATGTTCATTTTCTAATCTACATGTAATTTTCAAACTACATAAAAAAAATGTGATACAGAAATGTTGCAAAATCCTTGGTGACTAGAATCACCAAAATCTCACAAATCTCACAAAAAACCTTCTTTTTTTTCTCAAAGGCTGAACAATCGCATTTTTTTTTTTTTTTTGCCAAATTCTGTGGCGTTTCTACAAACTCCCTTTATCTTCACTAATTGTTTTCACCCCACAGGCCTTAGATGGACAGAACATCTACAATGCCTGTTGCACCCTGCATATTGAGTTCTCTAAACTGCCCATGCTAGTGGTCAAGTACAACAATGACAAGAGTCGAGATTACACTCGAGATCTGCCCACCGGCGAGACTACCAACCAAGACGGACTTGCTGGCATCGGGGGTAAGGCGCTGCACCCGTATGCACCCTCCCACCCCTCCGACCCTTCCCTCTACTTGGAGAAACAATTGACGAATGCGCGACCACTGTCTACATGCCGCGACGTGAATTTTAGTGGGTCTTTCTTTTCATCTCATTTGGCACAGAGCAGCGATGGATAACTCGAAATGTACAGAGAAGAATGTGGACGTTTCCGCTCCTGTTCGGCGCAAAATGAGATGCACAAAATACCCACTATAAGTCATTTGATGCCATGTAGAGATTGGTCGTGCAATCGGTATATTGGGATATAGAGGCCCCATCTGCCTGGTCATGTATCAGTGATAATTGAGACTTCATAGCAAATGTGTGCATGTCTCACTACTACACATTCTGTGAGCATTTGGTTCAGTACCGATACTCTTCATTTAAGGGGATTCTCCTACCCTATAGCAGACCCATCAGCCATTCTTCAGGCCCCATGCCCCTAAACACATCCCGTCCCCTACTCAAGTAGCAATTGACTTGGGTACTTGACTAAGATGCTGTGGGAATCTCACTGGATATAGAAAGGTTTGCGGTGACACCATGTACAGTACATGTATGAGTGATAACTCAATGTTCCGGCCAGTGTGCTCTGGCCGTGAGCATACTGGCCAGCGGCCAGAGCACACTGGCCTGAACGTCGAGTTATCACTCGGGTTCTTTTCAGAACCATACCTCTTCTATAAGAGACCTTACACATGGTGTCACCGCAAAGCCTCCTATATTGTTTCGCCCACCACGCAAAGCCGCAAGTCTTATTTAAATCTCACTGGATTGCCTCCAGAGGGGTCCCATGCTTTGTTCTGTGGACTTTGCAATGGTTTGCATGTTGCTATTTCTATCGTGTGTTCTGCTTTCAATTTTGTCATCAGAGAAGTTTAAGTCGTTAGTTGATCTAGAGTTTGGGATCTATTCCTCCTTGGCCTCACATAACTTTCGTCTCACTTAATCATCATTCACCTTGTTGCATTTTCCATCATTTCACTCATTTCCTCGTATTTTTTGTTTTGCATGAATGTTTACCCTTGCTTAAATCAGTTCATTTAACATTCACATTTTGTTTTGGATAAACCCATCCATGGGATCCGTCCACATTTTCCCTTTTAACATCCAACTATTTCACCGATCTTAAATAGCCATTGCATTCCTAGGAAAAACTGATCTGCCTCTAGACAAGCTCACTTCAGACAGTTTCATGAAGTGATGTCGCGTTTCTCAGATGCCAAGTTTTCTTAATCAAAGTCTTCACATTTTTTTGCACGGGTGTAAGATTCATTTTTTTTGTTATTTATCTCATGCAACTTGTCTAATCTTGTCTTGTCAAGACGTCTCCCTTGATTTCAGAGTAGTGGTCGTCTCTTGTGTCTTGGTGCTCGGGGTTTGCGTATTAATCGCCATCTTTTTAGCCGCCGGACAAAGCTCACTGTAGACAAAACTGTTAAAAGTTCTTAGTGGATGGCCTATTTTTCCCCTAACATAGGACATGGGATGATGCCTAATGCATTGACGCAGATGGCACATATGGGTACATCGCCGTTTAGTCCAACAGCAGCAACGCTAGCTGGATTCCCAACGGCAGCAGGTATAAACCCAACCGCATTCAGACCAAGCCTCTGGGAACCTACTGTCCTCCCAGTCTCTTGGCTTTTTCTTGGCTTTCCCCAAAAAACTCACTCAATCTTTCCAGCTCTTATTCCTGGCAAGCTCCGGTCTCCGTGTCTGGTTTCTCCTATGACTCTCTGGTGTCCTACCTCTTCTCGGTACTGGAATGATCCTATGCTGTGCTGTCTTTATGTATTTTCTAGACAGTTCCATTATACCTCAAGGGGCATCCTAAGATCACCAATACCTGGGGTGGATTTCACAAAGCCTTACATGTAATTCGGCTTACGATGGATAACCCATCGTAAGTTGCAGTAGGCCTCTATTGTTTTGGTGCATTGTTCATTGCCATGCGATTGGTCGTAAGTAATGATTGATGAAATCAACCACTGCTGTACAAGGAATCTACATAATTTTAAATAGGGGATAGTTGAAGACAAGTAGAGACGAGTATTAACTTTTAAAGTTAAAAGCTTTTGAATTTTGGATAAGATTTTAGACTAATTGTATTTATTATTAACGGCAGCACCACATTTGTTTATTTTACTTGCATGTATTGAATTAATTACCAAACTCACTCCCTGCTGAATTTGTTATTTTTTTTAAAGCAAAACCCAAATTGTTTATGTTTACGTTGTTCACTACCCTACACATCCAGAGCAATTTTGTCCATGTCCAAACCCTGTCACCATTTTTTTTTATCTGACAAAAATAATGTTATGGTCAACCTGTTGCATGCAGTCATCACACCAAATATCAAAAGGTCCCTCTCCTCCTCATAGTGTTCCGCTCTGCTTCGTTCCCATCCCATAATTTCTCACTCGGCAGATATTTTACAGCAAAATATAGAATGCCATAGTTAATTATTAAAGAAATTTGCTAGAAACTGTATATTCCAGAGCATTTTGTTTTTACCTCACAAGTCCAGTAAACACCGGCATCTCATTTCTCATTCACCCAGCTCCATTTTGACTAATACTAATGGACTTCAATCCATGAGGAAATATAAATAATTTAAGGTTAAGTTGGGGTATGGGTGTACATGTACATGTAGCTAGCCAAGAGGTATTATGGGAATTAAAAAAAAAATGGAAGCATGGCTTCGTTCTAGAATTCTATTTTCTTGAAAATCTTCACAATTATGGGAAAATGGAGGCAATATGTCCTTACATTGATGTCATTGAAATGATGTGAATTTCATTGCAATAATGTCATTGTCCAGGCACTAATGTCATTGTAATATTGTCATTGGGATGTCATTGTGATAATGTCACATGTGTCATCGTCACGTGTCATCGCCCATACATTGCTGTCACTAAAGTGATGCCACTCTCTGAGCATTGATGCAATTGTCATTCAAATTATGTCACTATCCCGGCAGTGACATTTACAATGATGTCGATGTGATGATGTCAATGTGATGATGTCATTGTCCATGGAGTGATGTCAGTGTCCAAGCACCGGTGTCATTGTCCAAGCACTGATGTCATTGTCCATGCAATGATGTCACTATAATTTGTCAAATTGTCAGGCTCTGAGAATTCACCCCCCTTCCAGTGCCTAATAGTCAGGTGTGCCTTTCTATCTCTCTCTCTCCACTATTCTCTTGACTATTTTCGTTCTCTTCAAATTCCCTCCTGGTGTCTCCTCCTCCTGTGTCTGTAATCTTCTGAGTAAATTAGCCTTGATTACGTAATGTGTATGTGAGATAACTAGAGAGTCTCTTACAATTCATGATTGACAGTTACATGTAACGGGAGAAGGAAAGGGTGCATATTAAAGGCCGCCGCACACAAGAGCCATCTGCTGAGCAAAAATTCTCTCGAGGTCATTAGCTCAGCACATAGCTCTCATGTGCGCTGAACTTTTAGTGAGATTTCTGCCTCAAGAGGCTGTGAGACCAATATTAAAAATATAAACAAAAATTAGTAACTGGCCAATGAAAGCTCACGCCCTGTTCACATGGTTGCCAAAATCTCACGGCCTCTTGAGGCAGAAATCTCACCAAAAGTTCAGCGCACACGGTGAGCTACGTGCTGAGCTAACGACCTCGAGAGAATTTTTGCTCACCAGATACATGTAGCTCTTGTGTGCGGCCTTAAGCGAGCTATGAGTGGAGATTTCCAGGAGTCTAGAGACTAAAATCACTGACTTGAGAATTTACCAAGTTGGTCTAAAGTACCAGTAGGTCTACAGGATTCACTGTGCCATTGGGATTTATGTGTTGCAGGTCATTTTTAGTGAGTGAGCTGTTTGCAACAGCTTGCATTAACTTTGAGTATACTAACAGTCTTGTGTCACTGGTTGTGTCAGTTCCAGGGTTGGGTAGTGCCTTCATTGGCGGCGGCGGGATGCAGCAGAACGCTGCCGCAGCCGCTGCCCTGCGGTTCCAGAACACCTTAGCAATGCAAGGGATACCGGGAATGCAAGGCCTGCAAGGGATGCAAGGCATGCAGGGCATGCAAGGCATGCAGAACATGCAGGGAACACCAGTACTCCTCGTCAGCAACCTGAACACCGAAGTAAGTTGATCCGCCTTCTTGACTCGGTTGACTGGCCTTCCAGAATCAGTTGACGGCCTTCCCAGAGAGTACACACGTTTACCTCACACAAAATGAAGTCTTGCATGAAAACCAAAAAAAAAATGTGCCCCGTCAACTCGGGGAGTACATGTTACTTTCTTTGACTCAGGATGCAGATATTTTCAAGTAAATTGTTGGATTCAATGTGTGCATGTTCATTTAGCTCAGTTTGTTTAACATTATTACAAAGGATAAATAGGTTTGCAGTGACACCGTGTAAAATCTGTTTTCTGAGTAAGTGTGGTTCTGAAAAGAACCGGAGGAACTTGACGTTCGCACAGTGTACTCTGTTCGTCTTCAGGAGACTGCAGTCTATTCTCACCATGAAAACCTTCAAATCTCATTATTACAAAGGAAACACCTTGTCACAAAAAAATAAGTTCGTCAACTGATGATGACTCTGTAACCCAAAGCAAAAGTTTTATACCACATACAACTCTGTGGCAATGTCATATGCCTTTTTTCAGTAAATGCTGCATTGCTGCATCACCCAAAAGTTGGAAAGTCACATTTACAAAGGATCCAAACATTATAATGAATGAATGGATTGATGGATTAAACATGCCAAATTCCACTGATTCAAAGAAATCAACCCCAAATGATTGTGATGTGTTTTTTATAAGATGAATTAGTAATGTTTGTTCAAGTTGTCCTTAGTATTGTAGACTTGCACTTCAAATAGAATGCCTTAGATCTTAGACCTGGTACAATCCACACACCAAGTTTCAGTGCTCACCGAGACAGGCATTATATTCTACACGTACCGGTATATAGTATGAAGAAGTGCTTAGATACTGCTGTATTTGTTACGAGATTGGTTGTCATGAGGATTTTGTCCGGAGTCAAAAATGTTCTGACTTGCTTGTTGGATTGTCCGGCCCTGAACAGGATTTCCTGACTTTACCCTTTGTCTGTAGACTTTTCAACTGATTGAACTGGGCTTTTGGCTTTCTATCCTGATTCATTCTCAGCCGCTGTTATTCAAGAAAGCAATTGCGTTTAACACCAAGTTATTATTCCTCGGATCACAATTTGACAACAAAGTTTGATATTCGGTTTTCAAATCCCCCGATATCATTGTTGGTCTTGAAACAAAACCTTCCGGGATTCAATGAACTCTTAAACATGGATGGCATTGTGCAGTTTACATTTAGACGAAACTTGCGTTTTGTTTTTTTTTGTGCACGGAACTTGGAACTTGAAGATCACTGCAATAAAATGTATCCAAACGTTCCATGAGCAGTTGAAGCTTGTTTTTATTTTTTATTCTTTTTCATGTTCAAAATACAGGCCCAAATGCTAGCACAGGACTACATTAGGCTTGACAATCTTGATATGGTACCAGTGAGTTTAAGATCTGACATGAAAAATGGATATTCCCGTCGATGTCGGGCGTTGATTGTAACTTGCTGGAACCGATATCAAACATTTAGCAGGTCAAGCATTCATGAACCGCAATGACGAACCCCTCCCAATAATCTGATGGATTTAATGTGATACAATTGTTGATTTATTTTCTCTCTTTCTTTCTCCATCTCTTCTCAATTCCTCCGCCTCCTCTGTGTCATGTTGTCGCTGTTATCGCCCTCACAACCTCTGCCTTCTACACGTGTCGCATAGCTGGTCACACCTCAGGCTCTTTTTACCCTCTTTGGTATGCACTATTTTAAGTTTTTGATCCTACCCCTTACCCAGCCCTCAACCCATTCCCCCCCCCCTCTCCCCCCTCCCCCTATTTACCCACTTTACCCCCTCCATCTAGCCTTTGAGCAAAGGGTGGGAAAAGACTCTAAAGATAGTCTCGGGTGCATCAAAGGCTTTGCAACTTATTCTTGAATGCACCTTGTTCAAAGGTTCCTCGACTCCATCCCTGCTCCTTATAACCTCAGCCCTGTTCTCCTCATTCCCACCATTCTTGCCTTGCCCTTCAACCCCCCCCCCCATCCATTTCCAGCCCTCTGGTTGCTGCTTGATATCCCGACTATCTTCAAGCTTGCTTCCCTCAATCCATCAGCCAGCCGGTCCTTCCTGATCCCGATCCCCAGCCAACCCCCTACCCTTACCATCCCCCCTCCACCCTTCTCCTTACCTGCACCTGTCATCAGTGGGTTGCAGTACACCCCTACCCCAGTTTGATCCACCAGCCCGTCCCCACCCTAACCCTACCTCCCAGTTTTAAGTTTATTAACCCTGTTATCAAGTGCTTAGCTTTTTTTTGTTTTTAATGCCCCTGGCTCCAATAAAATTTGCTTTACTTGAGATCACTGTACAGTGTTCAGGCTCCTTCCAATAACACGGGACCACAAAAGGGCTCTGTTGGTGTCTGGATTCATTGGCTGTGGCTTGGAATAGCACACGAGTCCTAGGGAAGTGGCTCCATAGTCCTGTGTGTAATCGTAAGCCATAGTCAATGAACTCAGACAGGACTTCATATAGCAAATACTATGAACGCATACAAGAAGTGATTGAATCGATCAACCAGTCTTAGTATTTGGCAGTTTTCATGGTCAAGGGCATTGAAGATGGTGAACTGATTTTAGATAACAATGGATTGGATTCTACTCATGTTGATTATTCTATTAATTATCACCAACTTGGGATCATTTTGAGGACGTTACTTTTTCAGTCTATAAGATCAGTGTTGAGTATTCATGGAATTGGGGCTCAGGATCTTTAAAGGTTTTAAAAACTGAAAGCCAATAATGTCAAACATGTACATCAAGATGACGTATTTCTTTTGATCTGCATAAATTGAGAACACAATACGATGAGTGTTTGTCTTTCTGAAGTGTTCTTAGCTCAATACGCTCAGTGCTTGTCCCGGTTGTTTGCTTGCTTGCTTGCTTGCTCCAAGTCACCCAAGCATGCAATCAAGCCAAGCACTGGCTGTGTTTTGCTGGAGGCACACGGGAGGGGCCAGACTCTTATCGGATGTTAGAAACACACTGGCATCTCTGAGCTGAGAAAGGTTTGACAAATGGGGGAAGGTTCCATGGGATAAAAAGCTTTCTGTGATTGGTTTGAAGTGGTTTTTGGAGTGTGTGCATCTCACCAGGTTTGATGTGGTATCTGTGTGCATCTCTCTATTTTCCTGAAGAAATTTCCTCTACTTTTTGCGGTTGCTTTTAATTTTCGGTTGGCTTGTGTCAAGTTTTTTCTCATTTCTTAATGCATGCTTCCTTTTTTTCTTTTTCTTTTTTACAAAATGGGGTCAGGAGAATTATAATCGTGTAGTTTTTCGGAGGAAATTTGATTCAAAGAAAATTCATGCTTTAAAACATTTTATTGAGAAATTAATACCTTGGGCTGATGTACCTTGCATGTGTAGTTCTAAATATCTTTTCGTGTCTTGAATTTCCAATAGATTTGGTTCAGTTTTAATTTAACCTCCCCTCAAATGTTCTGTCTACTGTTAAGGTTCTTCTTTGCATGATTTCATTTTGGTTGTAGTTGGGAGGGATATTGATTTTGAGTGAACTATCTGCTGTTGCCAGTTTTGTTTGACTTCAAGATTGGCATTCTGGTTGTTTTTTTTCTTTCTTGAGAACACACTGTTGTCTCGTCTATCGTTTGATGCTCAGATCATTTGATTTCATTATTTTTTCTACACTATTTTGCTACTAGTTTGAAGTCACACTCCAGAAAGCACACACTTATTTCGGTAATTGATATCGTCTGCATTCGATTGGAAAACAAGGGGGAATTATCTTTGGCTCTCAGTCCCACGAAAATCCAGATAACAATCCAGTGGTCCCAAATGTATTTCCACAGAACGTCGTGTTTCTGAAATTCACTTCTGTCTTCAACTTGCTGTGGCCATGTCGTTCCCGATGGATGTGTTTTTAGATGGTGTAATTTTATGTCTGTTTCAGGGGTCTACGGTGATGTGAAGCGAGTCAAGATTCTGTATGAGAAGCGAGACAATGCCCTGATCCAAATGGCTGATGCTCAACAAGCACAAACAGGTAGACACAAGCGGGCGTATAAATCAGTAGCAGGTGTAAATGATACAGGTGTCAGCAAGTGTTCTCAATCCAAATGTTATCGATACAGGTGCAAGGCAGTCAGATCAGGCCTATCAGAAGTTATCCATCTCTTGTGTACTGAAGAATGTTACTGGTTTAACGATGTCAGATTTGTTCTTTTTTGTCTGTCAATCCATAGCAGCACAACTAAAGCTGTCTTGTTAGATAATGAAACAGAATTTCAAATTTGTTTTTTATATTATTGTTATTATTTGGATTCAGAAAAAAAAAATTGACATTGCTGTAAATTTCAAAATCCAAAATCAAATTTGAAGGCCATGTGTCGGATCCTTTCAGGATCCTGCCAAAATTTCAAGGGTGCTTAGATTTTGCTGGTGGGATCATTATAGATTCACCTTTGTTCCCAATCTTCTAAGAAACATCCTGCTAGGATAAAAAAGAAAATTAAGTCAAGCCCTGTATAGCTGTAAGATTTGTATTAGGGCCATTGAAGTCAGTGTGCGTCATTTGTGTGCTTGATTGTATCCGTTTTGTGGTTGATGTTCTCAGCCTTGGCCAACCTGAATGGCGTCAAGTTGTTTGGCAAGCAGTTGAGGGTGGCTCCATCCAAGTTCCGTGAGGTCGCCATGCCCAGAGAGGGACAACCGGTAAGCTCGCATCTTTCTCTCCTTAAAGAACACAACAAAGGCACGTCAGATGTAGGCAACCAAAATGGTGTCACAAATTTGCGAAGCGTCTTTGGACAAACTAGGAAAATTCATCTTAGTGATGGGAATGAGAGCTTGCAATTACATGGAATTGAAAGTCTTGCCCTTTTCAAACATACTGTGGGAGTGGCTATAACAAACGCCGATAGACCGAACATTCGGCTATTACGAACACGCCCTTTCGCTCCCGATTTTTGCGTACAGAATATTATGTGGTCGCGACCACTATACCGAACAATTTTCATGGATCCCGGGATGTTTGTTATAGCGACATTCCACTGTATGTATATACACCAACAAATGCAAGCTTCATGATTTTTGGAATTAGATTACATTGTTTCATCGTTTGTTTATCATTGTGTATTTTTTATCTTGTACGGTGGCTCACAATATTGGCTGAAAGGTACCCCGAGCCTCTGATATAAACATATCTTGTATCCACGATGAGCAACCTCTTTTTGAGTATTTTTGTTATCCTATTCATTCATGTAACTCGATGACATTGTTTTCCGTGGAAACCCACTTTTTTTTTTAGGACGCTGGGTTGACCAAAGACTACAACAACTCATCGCTGCACCGGTTCAAGAAGCCCGGCTCAAAGAATTTCCAGAACATCTTCCCACCATCTGCTACCCTGCATCTTTCAAACATTCCGTAAGTTGGGCAGCGTCGGCCGAGATGTGAAGAATCAAGATTGGTTGTTAGTACGAGTGGTTGTGTCAGATACTGTCAATGTGTCGTGCAGTATATGATGAATATTGACAACTTATGAATAGCCGTTAAGAGACTAACCCATTGGAGAGAGGGCGTAAGCTTCTTTGCATTTATTGCATCTGATGAAGAAGTTAGTGCTTTGAAAGCTCATGCATTCTTCCTGACTGGTTAGACTTTTAAGTTGTCAGTATTCAGTGGTTGAAGAGACGTCCATGCTCGGCACGCTGCCATCTTAGAGGTTAAATGATGTCTATACAACACGTACACGCCATACAAGATTGACCAATGATCTACTTCGCTCAGTGAATGATGCTACGTGCAGGACAACTTTTATAAAAGCTCGATCCATTCTGCAGTTTCAAACAAGCAAAGGAAAGGAAATGAAATGGTTACTCCGATACGATTCATTGAAAACGCATATAGTTTTGCTTCAAATAATCAATGATTTTATAAATTGTGTTGTTTTCACAGAGCCAGTGTAACGGAAGAGGAATTAAAAAGTGCCTTCACACAGCACGGATCAGTCGTGTCTTTCAAGTTTTTCCCGTAAGTTTCTTTTCGTATTATTGTACGCTTCAACTTTCTGCTAGTATTTTCGGTAGGCGTGGAGGAGATTTGCGTGATGTGTGATGGAGAAAAATGTTTGCACAGCAGTGTCACCTCCACATCAAATTGGAACTCCATGATTGGGGCACACTCGTCAACTACTACAGAATGAACATTAGGAAAGCAACGTTAACTTCACAAGCAAATAAATTGCAACTTAAAAGGGATAACGCAACATTGGTGGAGGTCAAAGAATAGCATCCATATGTTGTCTAATCCAACACATGCATGAAATAGCACACCTGTGAATATTTTAGCTCAATCTGCCAATTGAGTCTCGAGAAAATATTGAAAACTACTTCCTTGGTTTCACGAAAATGCACATTCAACAAATTGTTCAGAAAATCGTTTAGATCTAGGGGTGAGATGTAAACAATTTCTTTTGCTCTTTTTATCCAGAAATACAGCATTTTAGGCAGAAATATTTCAGATCGAGGTTTCTGCCATAACCATCTTCTCACTGTATATTAGTTTCATGCAAATCTGTGAACATTTCTGTTTTTCGATCTTACCAATGTTGTTAAGGGCTTTTAAAGATGCCTTTGGATGAATTCAATGCTTACTGATTCTGATGGTAGCTATGAAGCGTGGAATTCGGTTGACAGCTGACTTTCTTTGTTTTGATTTACAGGAAGGATCGTCGCATGGCTCTGATTCAGATGAGCTCCGTGGAAGAAGCCACACACGCTCTCATTGTAAGTTCATTCCTTCAAAGGAAAGACTTTTGAAAAATGAGGAGATACAGTGGAACGCCGCTATAGGGAATGATGATATACCAAACATTTGGCTATAACGAAGATGCCCTTTGGCTCCCGACGTAAACATCCGTGGATATGTGGCGACAACTGATATAACGAATGTCCGCTACTATACCAATTGATTTTCACTGATCCCGGGATGTTCGTTATAGCGACGTTCCACTGTATTTGAAGAATTTGTGGATGAGCTAAGAAAATTGACTGGAACGTGACTAGAACCCGGAGGAACTTCCGGTTCTTTTCAGAACCACACTTACTCACAATAGATAATTTACATGGTGTCACCTCAAACCTAATTATCCTATAAGCACAATTGTAAGCATCCACTAGCCAGCTTTGAGCAATGTTGTTTTTTGCATCCGAATGAAAATGGCAGCGTGATCCCTAGAGATATACGGCAATTAATGCTTAAATGCTTCTGACTGGCTGCCATCCCCACCCCGGCAAAGACTAGTCGACTATTTGGGGAGGCCACCATCTAAGGGCTGGGTAGCTCAGATGTGGTACGCAAAACCAGAGGTCTCGGGTTCAAGTCCCAGCCCAGGTCAAAGTTTCTTTGCCAACTCTTGCCGAACCTCAGGATTTTCTGCCCAGTTTTTTTTGTCCTTCATTTGATTGAGGTGATATACAAAAATGTTGCAAACTGCTTACTGACTAAAATTACCAAAATGTAAATCTTAAAATTTAGTGGGCCTGACGTTTCGATCCTAGCAGGACCTTTCTCAAAGGCAGAGTGATTGAAAGATTTTTGAAGAATTATTTCCAAAAAATAAGATAATTTCTTACTTTCCAGTTTGATGCCCTTTAGTGGGCACTATTTTGTCAAGGAAATTAAATTGTTTATGAAATATATGTTTCCCATCAGGCACAGCACAACTACCAGCTGAGTGACTCCAACCATCTGAGGGTGTCTTTCTCAAAAACTCAGATGTCATAGGAAACTCCCCCATCCTACCAAATGGAACATGCTCCAAAATCAGTGTGATAATGAAGGGACTCCTCCATTCTGTCGCCTCAGAAGGGGATGGAATGAGGATGCCTTCCCATGAAACTTACCGGTACATGATATTTTTACCCACGTGTAAAATGTAGTGTGCCGTTGATCATGATGTTGTGTTACCCAAGTGTATGTTTGGAGTATACCATTGTTGGTAAAGGGGTGTTCTACGGTCAAGAGACGATAAATTTTCCATCTTTCATCTTCTCACCACACTGCAGAGGCAGGCCTGTTGATTTCCATAGAAATACAAATTTTGGGGGTTTTTTGTTTTATATTTTGTCTCTTGAAGGTCTCAGGACCAAAAAAGTATGATTAACAGCAGTTTTATTGAAGGAAATAATCAATGACTTGCACCCGATGTATAAATTGAGTTCCTGATATTTTTTTAAGGCCGGACCGGTTAAGTGGTGTCTCTTTTTTTTTTAATTGCTGAGGTAAACGAATAAACAAATTGGGATGTTTGCATGTGTTATTGCAGTTTTATGATGCATCTTGCTTGTAGAATGGGTGGAGGAGTCTACTGTTGTCGAACGGAGGGAGTTATTGAAATATTTCTACTGAGACCTGTCGACATTTTGAAACAGGTGGATTGTGAGGAAGAAATTCCTAGAGTATTGTCTGCAGAAATGCAGTGGATATCAAACCTGGTAGGCATACTCCGATTCTCCTGATATTTAGCCAAGCTACTTGATGTTTCAGTATCCCGAAGATATCTTGGACAATCTCTACGCCACAACTGTCTCCAAGTGCTCCACTTTTTAAATAGTTCCTGTCCACTTAATTTTTGGTTTTAATTCTCTAGAATAGCTTGTGATTTTTTTTCTCTTTTTGTCCATGTATTGCTGTGGTGATAGATTTTTGATGCATGTTTTGATTTTTTTCATTCAAGTCTTACGAACAAATTCTTGATAATAGAGAATTTGTGGGATTACTAGCTTTGGTTGTTTCCATATGAATTCCGAGGAGCTGTGATATAACCTTCTACGTCTTAGTGTGATTGTTAACTGCTTACTTTGTGTTCATCTTTATCTTTAATATTAAGGTGGTAGACTTGTAGTGTAGATATGATTTCAAGAAGTGACATTTCAATGCTTTGATTTTTAAAATTCCGGTCCAAGCACATTAGCAGCATCAGTACAAGAACCTCAAACCCAAGTACAACGTTTAACGGGGAAAAGGGTTTGAAAAACCAGTTGTCCTTATTTACTCGTGATCGCAACCAAGAAGAAAAAATAAAAGAAAATGTTCACCGTTTCATGTGAATTTGTTGAATTAAGAAAAGTGCATTTTTTGGCAATAATAAGTAGGTTTGTAATAATGATTAATGACTATATTATTATTATAAATGACATGATGAAGAATGTTAGTGTAAATACTAATTATGATAGAGCAAAGAGCTGAATACATTTGAGATGAGAAATGGAATGAAACCTTGAGCATTGAAGTTGAAACCAAGTTGTTTGTATGTCTACAACGTGACAATCCAACTATTCGCATTGAAGGTATTGAAGGACAGACTCGCATATCTAGTACTATCCTCTGTGCAAATGGTACAGCCTTGATATCTGAATGTGGGGATAACTATCTATCAGTTTTCAACAATTGGTAAAGTTAGGTTATTTTTTTCTTTCAATCTTGTTACCCAAATTTTTTTTCTACCAATCTGGACATTCTTGTTTTGATCCAAAACTCCCTTTTTTTCCATTTTTTTTTTCTATTTTGGGTGAAATGGCATGAAAATTGACACTTCATCGTCTTAAGAAGGAACAGAATGGGAGATGCCTAAATTGTTTCTCTTTCACCTTTTAATAAATGTCAAACGGCGCAAGCTAAACTGCTTTTGTTTTGCAGAAATTGGTCACTGAAAGTTAAGCCCAGAGTTTTACAAAATTTGATTTGAAAGAAATTGACGAGAATACGCTAAACTGTTAATTGTCCAGTAAGGTTAGGGCCGTGGGTTAGCTGCAGGGTCGGTCCAATTTGTCTTGGTTTTTTTATGCTTTGCTTTGCTTTCGTTTGTTTGAATTTTTTTTTTTAGAAAGAATTTGGGTCTTTATAAAGAGAAAAAAATAAAATCAGATTTTTGAGGCTTTGAATATATATTTTGGTACCAGTCAAGTAAAGTTTATCTTGTAGATTGGAAGAAGAAAAAAATGTGTAATTTTTTTTTCCAGAGAATATAGAACGTGTGTAGATACCGAGTCTAGTCTTATCCGGAGATGTAGTTGCATGTTGGTTCTTAATTTTTAGAGATATAAACTGCCTGAAATTGGAATGGTTCCCATTGTAAAATGAAATTTTTTGTAAGCACAAATAAGTCATTTCCATATCTACTAACCACCCAGTGATATGCAATATTTTCAGTATTTATTGGAAAAAAGCAGTTCTCCTTCCATGTTTTTTTTTTTATATAAATCTTGTATATAAGGACCAAAAAAAAAAAAAAACATGGGAAGAATTAGGCAATCTTAGCTTTCGCTTAAGCCAAGAAAGCTGACAGGTGGTTGGTAAATATAAATTGTTGCAAAAATCAATGGACTCTTCAAAAATGGAAGAGAACAAAAAAAACCAACCAAATTTGGTATCAACAAAATGCCATATTTTGGGCCGTAACCATGGGAACAGTCTTTCACTGAAGTGGGAGAATCACTACAATTTCGATTCTTGATGGGCTCCACATTCATATCACTTGGAAATCATTCCATAAAGATGGCTGAAAAAAATATATATAAAAACATATAAAAAAAAATCAATAAAACTGTGTGCCTTATACAGTGATTTTTAAAAGCTTTTATTCACACATACTCGCACAGCCTTTCTTAAACTTTGTAAACGTACATCAACAGCCTCGTCCTTGTCGTAATTTTTCTCAGTTTCTACAACTCTGTCCGATCTAGCCTTTTACTGCTCTGTGTGCAGATGTCCTCTACTTGTCCACCTTCTGTTCACACTTCCTGTACTCATGTCTTCTGCTCTTTGCTCTATTATAACATATGGCTGGCTTTCTAAGCAGATTGGAAATGGTGAGGGGTTGGCTCCATGCTCGGGTGTTCAAATGTTTGGATCAAGAGCACTGTGTGGAACGAGCTTTGCACTATACTGTGTAGATTTCCGAGTTACTTACCGAAGAGTCCTTAGACACTTGGGTCATTGTTGAGGCATCTTCAGTTAAGAACCAATGCTTTCATGGCCAGGATGACCCCAATCTTGCTTAGTCTAGTCAGCCACATGCATTCTTACTCTTTTTGACTCTCTGCCTAACTGTTGATATTTCTCACCATGTTTCCCTTTTCATCCATTTTTCTGAAGCATTTCAGCAGGAGTGTTTCCTTCCTACTTCCCCCCAGCTTTAATGGCAGCACTTTCTCTCTCTCTGTCATTCTTCCTTCATCTTAGCACGCACCTTGCAACTACAAAAAAAAAAAATGGCAGTGATCGCATCCCAAGTTGTAGGTTTTGCAACGCCTTAACATGCTTTGTACTCTTCTGTTATTAGCAGTCATGTTCTGATACCAGAGAAGTTATTGTGGGGCAACAGAAGGAAGGTTCTGTGAACATAGATTTGGAACGAAATGTTTCAACCATCCAAGTCTTTGTTACATTCCCCGAATAGGATGACAAGGTTTGCATCAACTAAACCTCATCAAGCATCAATTTCTCCCTGAGTTTTTCTTTTCTTGTTCCTCTTTTGTTTTGCGTTGAATGAGACAATTGGAAAATATGCTGATTTGGACTCTCGTTCAATTGCATGCTGAACAATTATAACCCCCTTTTTAAATAAATAAAGAGAACATTTTGTAATTCTATTCATCAAAATTTACTGATGTTAACATATTGGAAGGTAATCATTTGAGGTGTACTTCTGTTAGCATTGAATTTGTTGACTCCTTTTAAGATGATGAAAGTTTACCAATTGTAACTTGGATTCATATCAAATGGCAGCACATAACATAGAGTACATTCCAAGATAAAAGTGTTAAGTGGTAGCTGTTAAAAAAAAAATTACAAAAGAGATGAGCAGTTCTTTTGGTTGATTATCGATGGTTAAAGGACAAACTTGTTTGCATGCTTTCTTTGTACAAATCCTAACTTCTATTAACCTTTGTATATCACTTTCTGTGTTCCGGTTTTATACATACACTTTTCGCATATAAGCATTATATGGGTCGTGTCATTAATCGTCATGGAAACTAAAGATGCAAAAGACTCGAGCACAAAGACTAGTACAGTGCAGTCTGTGAGTTGCTTTGGACGCATCCGGATGACAGGACTGATAAAGTGCCAGGCCTTATAACAGTAGATGTATTTGCATGCTTTTGTAACTATCTTTACCCTTTTCCTCGATGCTCTACTTGTATGGTCAGTTTTGTGGTACGCTGTTCTCACTCTTGATTTTCTACGTAGGCTGTTGATGATGATATTCTCTGTAATATACTATTCTTTATACTTTTTAGAGCTAGGCATTAAGCTTGTAACTTATAGGAGTCTGTTATCTATTAACCAGAATCTGTTTGATGTGCCCCAGTTTCTCGAGGTGGCGGCCATCAATCCATTTACTGGAGAACTTATTGGCATTTTCCGATCATGGGAAAAGTTGCTCAAACATGGTTTAAACTTAGGTCTTAAACTAAAAAAAAAAAGGACAATAGCCCTAAAAGAAATAGGGTCGTTATTACATTTTTATGAATACAAACAGAATTTGTTGAAGTTGGTGTAAATTAGGTATAAAAATCTTGCGAAATTCGGATTTTGTACCTTTTCCCAAGGAAAATGCTGTTAACTTCCCCAGTGAATGTATTTTTGTTGAGAGATTGGGCAGTTTGCTGTATTCTCGTGGTTAACTTTGTTTGGTCATTATTCTTCTGTAACAGAGTCTGTATTATTCTACAGCATATCTTTCATTCCTTTTATTACTACTGTTTGACAACTGCTTAATTGTGTCTTCTGTTTTCTCTTCTCCTGGTCTGTCCAGAGAGGGATCCACTTTACGTACGTGTGTACATTTTACAGGAATTCTTTCTACTGTTGGCTTTAAAAAAAAAAAAAAAAGTGAGAACAATTTTGATATTTAAAAAAACGAGTATTGGATTGTAATCCAAAACGGTTGTGTTCATCAGAATCCATTTTCAGCTTAGTAACAGCTTGATGTAAAATCGTACTAACCCCCCCCCCCCAAATGAATCCATCCAAAAGAAAAAGCTCCCAGTTGAAATCTTCATGTTTTCTTAATCTTCATCCTAACCCGTTCGGAGGGGTCTCAAGTGATACATGCAACAAAAATCAGCTATTACTACCTGTCTTTAATATGATTCTTGAAATTTATCTCGCTGAATGTCCGCTCAAGTGACAATTAACTTTGGTTTTTCACGCATCTTGGTATGGGAAAGCAAAAACAATACAATGTCCTTATTTGCCAAATTGTGGACTTAATCAGAAGTTTATTTTTAATGGGAAGTTCATTGTACAACATCAACCAGTTTTTGTAGCTTTATACCCATCCTTTTCTACCACCCAGCTGATACTTTGTAAGTGTATACATATGCATGTATTTATTGTCAATATAACTGCAAGCCAGGACTTGTGGAAGAAACTAATAAGTTGATGTCTGGTTTTTGTGAAGTCTTTGGATGTAAAATCCGAACTTGCTTATGCTTGGACAGATGAAAGAAAAAAAAATGTTCACATGTATGTAACATATTGAAGACAAGCAGATTAAAGAAATAAAAATGTTTGGTTTTGTAACAAAGCCCGTTTGTTTTCAATTGAAATGCCTCTGACTTTCATTATTATTTTTGCCTTTTAAGGCTGCAATGTCCTGTTTTTCATATACAATATATATCATTTATATGTAATGAAGTTAATACAAAAACTGTTGCAAACTGATCACTGACTAAAATGGCCTGCAATACATGAATCTCAAAAGTTAAAGGGCCTGACGTTTCGATCCTAGCATGACCTTTCACAAATGTACACTGACACATGACAGGACGGACAAAAGGGAAGGGAGTGGGATGCAGATGTACACTGAGGGAGGGGAGATTAAGGGTGGGGATTTTCAAAGGGACTAGTAGAGGGAGGTGGGAGATCAAAGTGGAAATCCATAGGGACAACATTACTTGATGCTTAGGGGTGTTTGGGGGAGAGGGGTCATTACATGGATTAACATTAGGCCAAGTGAACAAAAAATATTTTCTCATCCCTGCCAGCATTGTTATTTTCCCTGTTTCTAGCCATTGAACCTCGCACATGCACTACCTAGATAGTACATATCATACCGTACTTCAAAACGACTGGAAATTAGACTACCATACCCGTCTTTAGGGAGAAAACTTTTTCCTTTT
This sequence comes from Luidia sarsii, assembly GCA_949987565.1. Classification (NCBI taxonomy): domain Eukaryota; kingdom Metazoa; phylum Echinodermata; class Asteroidea; order Paxillosida; family Luidiidae; genus Luidia; species Luidia sarsii. The sequence goes on from OX465113.1 coordinate 11,759,787, forward strand.
TTCAAAAAGGATGAGAAACTGTCAACAAAATGATGGATAAATGTAATGTACAGCATCTTCTTTCCAAGTTCAAATGCTTTTAGTTTTATTGAACATTACAAATCAAGCACAAATTAGTGATTTATGAACAAACTCATCAAAGCGCTGATAAAAAGCTGGAACATGTCAACCAAACTGGCAATATGTACAGGTGATTAATTATTATCTGTGACAAAATCTTTGGTAATCATCATTTCGGTGAAAACACAATCTAACAAGACATGTCCTGGCCTAAAAGTTTGCCATATTTCAGATATATCCGATGATAAATTGGTCAAGATCTCAGTTTTCCTTCCAAATCAAGTAAAAAATGTATACGCTGCGAGCCGGACTGCTACTCAAACTGGCAAACTTTTCAATCTTTCATTTTTTTTCAAGCAACCAAGTTTTTCTGAATACATCATTATTATTATTAGGCCTATAAGTATAACATTCAGTATTCTCATACTGTCATAGTGTGTATAAACAAATCTAGTAATATTTAACATGCAAAGAAAATGCAATAAAAAGGAATTAAATTTCAAAGAAATAGTACATCATCTGTGCCTATTGAAAGACAATTCATGAGCATGAGTACAGTGGAACGTCCCTATAACAAACATCTCGGGATCCATGAAAATTGTTCGCAGTGGCTATGTTTACGGCAGTTGTCCATATGGTTCCCCAACTAAACAACATTTGTCAAGAATGTTTAGCTCTTGGAACCAGACTATCAACTAATAGTACTAGTCTGGTTCAACGACTTCAACCAGCCTGCAATGTTGATGGAATACTTGCAAGTGAGGGAACCACACCGACGACTGCCGTAACAATAGCCACTGCAAACAATGTTCGGTATAGCGGTCATTCGTAACAGCAGTTGTGACCACATAATAATTATTTTACACACAAAAATCAGGAGCCAAAGAGCATGTCCGTTATATATAGCCGATTGTTCAGGATATCTGCATTTGTTATAGCATGCGACGTTCCACTGTACATGAATTGGTCAAATGAATGCCGGTCAAATGTTTTGGGGTGGTTTTTTTTTTTGTTGCTTGAAAATCAAGGAAGAGTGTTCAGGTGCAAACTTCAATCTTCAGCAACGAAATTTTGCAGACATCCCTGGACAAAGTCCTGACAGTTGCTGATGTAGTCGTCCCGATGGGCAAGGAGATGAGCACAGTGACGGGACTCCTGCCAGCACACCTGCTGCACGTTTACCTGTCTCTTCCTGCGCGACTCCACCACGTCGTCAACCGCTCGCCAGTCGCAGATGTCGTCGGTCTTCGAGTACAGGTAAAGTTGCGGGTAGCGGGCCGGGTCCGCCTTCATTTCGCCCACGAAGGCACGGCGGTCGCTGAAAATGTTCGAGGAGGAGAAGCCGGCGGGTAAGACGAAACTCAGGAGGGCGGCCAGGAGGATGGAGAGCATCCTGAAGAGCCTCGCTAGAAGCCCGCTGGTCTGGTCGGCCAGGTCGCAGGCTCTGATCATGCTCTGGGCGGTGGACGCACACGGCGCGCTGTCGTAGATGCATCCCGCTACCCTGATGGTCGTCAGCTCGCCGCCGCCGAACACGGGGTCGTGCAGATACCTCGTGATGTACCTGTAAACCAGGCAGCCCCCGTTGCTGAAAATGTGGAAGAAGACGACGTTCTCCTCGAAGCCGAGATCGAAGACGAGCTCCAGCACCTTCTTGGCGATTTCCTTCAACTTGGGCTGCGATCGGAGATGTTCGGACGGAACCATGTAGCGGACAGTCGTGAAGCCCAGCGAGTGATAGATGGCGCTGTATTTGCTTAAATGGCGATCTTCACAGCCCATCCAACCCAGCAAGATGACCACCGGTTCCTTCCGATCTAGTGAAGCTGGCTCTTCGCATGCTTCGTCGCTCGTGTCCGCTGATATAGCAGTTGGAAATGTAACATGGTACTCCAGATCTTCAGCTTCGCCGTCCGCCATTTTGCCGGTAAGTAAGTAAAAACAAAATTATTAAAGCAAAAATGTGTACGTAGGAATTCATCCGTTAAAATATCCTCATTCTTAATACGCAAGGCGGTGGTATTTTAACGGATGATATTTCGTCAATTACCGCTCCCTTACATCCAGGCACCAAGCTAGACGCTGCCAGCCGACGGTCTAGTCGACTATTTTTCAAATAGGTGACTTTCGGTCAATTGAAAAAAATAAAGTTATAATTAAAACACATTAGGAAGTTAAATGAATCTTACACGATTAAAAAAAATAATTGACTATCTTTTAGGTATTTTACAAATATATTTCTTACATAGAATTCGATTACAAAAAAAAAATATTTTCGAAGCCGCTAACTTACCCCCCTAAGGGAAATGCATCGATCTCTCATTGACCTACCGGAAGTAAACCCGTGCGCTAGCAACATATCAACAACCATTTCCCAACCAGTCTGAGGGCTGAACCATTATTTTTGTGTACTTGATTTTTCGGTGCAAAATGGGCATGGTCTGAATTATTCAGTTTAAGAAATAAATGCTCCATTTGTTCCTGAAGACAGCCACGTTTCTATGTAGTAAGTGTCATATTTAATTATAAATAATGTATTACTGGCTAAATCATGTTGAAAATAGAAAATGACACAGAACCGGTTGCTAGTGTAGTGGCTTGTACTGGTTGTAGTGCATAATACTGGTAATAGTGATTAGTTAGTCCATGGAGGTAACTTGGACCCGACAAGTCACCCTTTTTTTTCGAATTTTGAAATTTTGAGATTCGATAAAAAAAAAGGGTGACTTGTCGGGTCCAAGTTGCTCGGACTAGTGATTAGTGGCACTAGTTGAGTAGTGGCTAGTGCTACTGCTAGTGCTAGTGCCTGTACTGCTGTGTAGTGGCTTCAGCAAATTAGTGCTACTGAGTACTACTACTAGTACTACTAGTACTAGTAGTACTACTAGTACTACTACTACTACTAGTACTACTAGTTCTAGTTACTAGTACTACTACTACTACTACTAGTTCTAGTTACTAGTACTACTTCTAGGGATACCAATTCTGTAGCTAAACAAACAGTTATGTTTCTTACAAACTTTATTTCCAAACTGATTGTGAAATTGCAATTTATTTAGATTCCTAGATAGAATTCTGTCAAATTGTCTTTGGTATTTTGATAAATCCCTCGTCGTTTTTTTCCCTGTACAGATAACAATGGCTAAAGCCCAGACTGCAGTTAGCAATGTCATGGCGATGCTTCAGAAATGGGACAAGGGATCAACGTCCGTCCGAGCCAAAATCCTGAGTGACTTTATTCAGACAAGCCAGAACAAGACAGGCCCTGAATTGGAAGCAGATTTTGCTCAAGCCGCAAGCTTGTTCCTAGCTCGACTGACTGCATGGATCCGACTCACGTATCCTTCATCAAAATATCTCAATTGAAGTTCATGTAAATAAAATGATATCTAAAATATCTGAAATGAAGTGATTTTTTTTTTTAACGTTGCAAACTGTTCACTGACTAAAATGACCTGCAATACATAAATCTCAAAAGTTAGAGGGCCAGATGTTTCGATCCTAGCTCCTAGCGGACCTTTCTCAAAGGCAAAGTTTCGATCCTAGCAGGACCTTTTTTCAAAGGTAAAGTTACTATCCTAGCAGGACCTTTCTCAAAGGCAGAATGAGAGACATAGAGATACATAGTTACTGTAAACCTATCAGTCCCTTTAATTGCTTTTTTTTCTGAACACGGTTGTTGAAATTCGAGGATGTACAGAACGTGGACAAGGGACTAAACTGTCTGCTGCAATCATGGTCTCAAAGCCTTTCATTACATTTTGTACTGGCTCAAATCATTTTATTCGTGTTAATTGTGCTTTTTGTACTCATCTGAGCATTTTCAAATTTTTAGTAATATGAGATTTCCCTTAACCACGACACGTACAGTTACATGGTAGGAACATCACTTGGACAGCAGCTACAAGCGCTATCTATTTTCCTGTCAGCTTCCAGCGGGTTAGTTCTGCTTAAGAAGAAAAATTAATATAATCCATAAAATCAATGTAATCAATCAATTATATCAACACCAAGCAAAGTTTTTGTTCAACAATTTCTGTAGATGTACGTTTTCTTTTGGTATTTTTTTTTTTTATTTTTTTTTTTTTTTAAACATTCCACTGAGTTGAATTCAAGTGATACAAAAATGTTGCAAACTGCTTACTAAGTAAAATAACTAAAATGCAAATCTCAAAATTTAGTGGGCCTGACGTCTCGATCCTAGCAGGACCTTTCTCAAAGGCAGAGTCACTCTGGCCCACTTAATTTTGAGAGTTGAATTTAATTTAGCTTTGTCAAAGGAAAAACTGACTTGGAACTTTTGACAAATTGAAAAATTGGCAAAAGAAAATTTTTACTGGACCGGGACTTGGAACCCGAGACCTCTGGACTAATGTACCTAGTGCTCTTCCATCTGAGCTATCCAGTCCTTAGATGGCGGCCTCCCCAAATAGTCAAGTAGACTTTACTGGGGTGGGGCGCCATTCAGAAGCAATTCAACCATTAATAGATATGCGGCAGTTCATGGTTGAATTGCTTCTGAACGGCACCCCCACCCTGGCAAAGACTAGTTGACTATTTGAGAAGGTTGGATAGCTCAGATGGAAGAGCACTGGTACGTAAATCTAGAGGTCTGGGTTTAAGTCCCGGTCCAATAAAAGTTTTCTTTGCCAACTTTCCAATGTATTTAGCTTTAGAGTGATATACAAAAATGTTGCAAACTGCTTACTGACTAAAATTACCAAAATGCAAATCTTAAAATTTAGTGGGCCTGACGTTTCGATCCTACCAGGACCTTTCTCAAAGGCAGAGTGACAAGGACAAAACCAATAATTAAAAGCCATGTTTTTAAACAAATGAACTTTTTAATAGCTTTCTATCCATGATGTTTACAAACTTGATTTTGGTGATCCTTCATTTTGTCTGTAGACATAAGTTTCTGGCCGAGTTCTTGGAAGTGGGCGGAGTGTTGACTGTGCTGGAGATTCTTGGACTCCAGCAAGCCAAGGAGGAGGACAAAGCACAAGCCTTGCAGCTTCTGATGTGCATTGCTAATGCTGGACGGAAATACAAGGAGCTGATCTGTGAGAGCTACGGTAAGTACCTAGTGCTTGAGATAGAAGTCAGAATATTTCTGTGTTTGATAAACAGGCATGCAACATTTTTGCGGATCCGCGGATTTCCGCGTTTTTTTAGATTCGGCCTCAAAAAAAATAAAATCTGTAAAAAAAAATTGAAAACAAATTGAAAAAAAAAAGGATATTTCTTCTCCCATAACTATTATTTAAAATACATGCTGAGATCAGGTTAAAAACTTTAATGTTTACTTTTCATTTTTCATTTTTTTACAATTCAAGAGCTGCATGCCTGGATAAAGATTCAAGCTTTCATTAAAACACCATGACTTCAAAAAAAATTTAGATTTGCATTTCGGTGTTTGAAGTCAGAAGGCGATGGACAAATCATTTTTTTTTACACAAAGATGTAACCAAAACCTTTCGTTCTGACCGACATTTCATACAATCTGATTTTGTCTGTTTTTCTCCCCATAGAAATATGCACATTTTCTTAAAGAAGTTGGTGTTCTGGTTCTTTTCTGTGAAATTTTGTTATTTGAAATACCAGTTTGCAATGACACCATGCAAAGTTCTCTTTTTTGAGTATGTGTGGTTTTGAAAAGAACCAGACGAACTTGATGTTTCCAACAGTATGCTCTGTTCGTCTTCAGGAGACTGAAGACGAACAGAGCATACTGTTCAAAACGTTTAAACGTCGAGTTCCTCCGGTTCTTTTCAGAACCACACAAAAGAGAACTTTGCATGGTGTCACCGCAAACCTATTACTCCTGCTATTCTCACCATAAAAACCTTCAAGTTTGAATTTGTATTTGGACCCCTGTCAGGTATCCGTGCTGTAGCGGAATGTCTGGCGCGTTCCAAGTCCGAGGAGACGCAGGAATGCGCACGGAACATGCTAGAGACCTTAGCTCAAGGCAATCCTAAATTTGAGACTCAGGTTTACAAAGGGTTGATTGCTCTGCTGCCATCTAGCTCACCCAAAGCTCAGCAAATGGCTGCACAGACGTTGCGTATCGTACAGGTAAGTAAATACCTAGCTAGTCAGCTGGCCTCTCCATTTAGAGACAATGAAGGTTTACAATTTATTGCTCTTGAATTGATAGTGTTGGGCTGGTTTTCAGTTATTCCGAAAAACCCCGGTTTAAAAATAAAAACGAAATCGAACTGAAACCTTTCTGAAAAACAAAAACAAAAACTTTGACCGTACTGACAAAAAAAAAATCCAGATGCTCATGTCACTATAACGAACATCCCGAGATTCATGAAAATTGTTCGGGATAGCCGTCGTTCATTTTGTACAAAAAAATTGGGAGCCATAGAGCATTTTCGTTATAGCCAAATGTTCGGTATATCGGCGTTCATTATAGCGACGTTCCACGTGTGTCTAAATTTGAAAACCGGCACAACCCTAGCGTCCACCTAGTCATTGTTCAAGTCATTCAAGTATTTGTCATGCTTTCCGCCTCAAAAGAAATGGTGAATTCTCGTTTGACTGCCAATCTAATCCATCAACGGTTTTTTTTTTCCAGAAAGCTGTTCGTGAAGCAAACCCCAATATAGTAGAGCCTTTAGTAGACTTGCTCAAGTCCTATCATCTAGAAGTCCAGTTTGAAGGTAAATATCACAGCATTTTATGCAATTTAAATTCTAAGATAAATCCAAAGATACTGCTAGCTTCTTATTGTCTAGAATAACCTATAGAAGTATATATGTCATAACAATTTTACAGTTTAGTCCTAGTGGGATATTTCTTTCAGTAATACCTTGCTACGATCACATATGAAATTTTAATTTGCTTTTACAGAAACTTTTAATCCAAATACACTATACTGATCTCATGGCTTTGTTTTATTGACGTCATATTATTTTGGGGATTTTGAGACTTATTTCTTCACCTTTTTATGATGGCTTGCCATATTCAATTACCAAAACGTTTATATTACTTCTTAACTCCATCGAAAAAAAAATATTGCTGTATCACATCTATTACACCTTCATACTTTTCCTTGAGTATTAGATCTGTGTAATAATTGCTGTTATATTTTCTTGCTTCATCCAGCAATTGAGTTAATCAAAGATCTGATGTCATACGATGTTCAGGAGCAATTGTTAATGAGTCTCGTCAGTGCTTTAGTACCCGTCAAGTCTAAATTCATGAAACGACCAGAGATCTTAGATGGTAAGTCCTCGGTCTCTTCTGATCGTCTTTACTAGATAATAAATATAACAATAATAATTAATAATTTTTATTGCGCAAATGCCATTTAGAATATGTGACCCGGTACAGCATAATGAGGAATAACCCCCACTTTTGAGATTTTGAGATTTTCTAATGATGTGAAAGAGTATACCATCAGCTTTCAAATGATATCAAAATTATTTCCGTGTGAACTTTGTTGTAAATAGTACAAGGGGACGTCACTCGTTCATTTGGTACCTGACACAATATAGCAGCGTCATTCTAACTCTCGAAAGCGGCCATTCAAAAAGGCAGGAACTTTACATTTTTCATGAAAACAGTACACAAACATTCCCCCGAAATCCTCGTTTTTTCAACATTTACAGACGGATTTCGGAAAAATCCTTTGGACATGATACCCTCCAATACCTATATTAAAATTAAAACAAATAAGATTTTTTTTTCAAATTGAGAAGATACTTTGACTTCAGGCGTTGTTTACTCGAAAGGTGTTTTGGTGGGATATTCCTCATGTCGCTGTGCTGGGTCACATATGTTCAAATGCCCATTACATGCCCATTACATTTACATTAATAAAAAAATAAATTTCGATTCGGATTCTTAGATATTGGCTTTAGAAGTATTCGGCAAGTCCAAGGTAGTATTCATTCGTGTGAGGAAAGAATATGACCCCAATTATTGCCAAATGGCATCATACATTTATACAAATAGCATTGAAAATGTCCATCAGATCTGGCGTGGATTTCACAAAGCCTTACAATGCATCGTAACTCAACTTACGATGGATAACCCATCGCTAGTTGCGATACACCGTATACGGTTTCTGTGCATCGCTCGTCGTCTTACGATTGATTGTAAGTTAATATGGATTTGGTGAAATTTGCTGGATTTGTACCCAGGCTTCTGTTTCAGTGTATACCTCTGAGTTGGGACCTGTGCAAATAGTCAATGCACATGTATCTACAATCTTCGTATCCATCCATTTTTATTGTACGTTCTGATTATGGTGGAAGAATAGAGGGCCTGAAGTTTTGATCATAGCAGGACCTTTCATACTTCTGTAAAGTCCTAATTGGATTGAAACCAGGTCTTCAAATGTTTGACATTGAACAAATTGACAGATATACAGCAGTAATAATGGTTGAATGCTTCTGACTGGCGCCCCCACCCTGGCAAAGACTAGTTGACTACATGTATTTGGGAAAGCCACCATCTAAGGGCTGGATAGCTCAGATGAAAGAGCACTGGTACATTAATCCAAAGGGCTCGGGTTCAAGTCCCAGTCCAGTCAAAGTTTTCTTTGCCATTTTTTTCCATTTGTTCGAAACAAGTTCCCAGTCAGTTGTGCCTTTGTTTGATTTGGTTCGACATTGAAGATAAGCTAACCTATCTAATCTCCTCCCATATAGACCCCAGTGCTCCTGAATTGAAGCGCCCTCTACCAGTATACGTCCAACAAGCCGCAGCTGCAAAGGTCATCGGATTCTTAGTGCGTGACATGAGAGAGATTGCTGAGAAACTGATACAAAAGCGATGCGTGCATAACCTGATGGTTGCCATGGGTAACGAGGATCACGCCGATGGCCAGAGACAAGCCAGTATTACATTGGAGGTATTTATCAGAAATGACATCCAAGATACAAAACCTGTCCTACTCTACTTAACCTGGGTTTATGTTTTGTGGCATATCTTGTTTCCTTTTGTATGCATTTAATTTTAGCATGAAAGCGTAAGCATCATGATGATGTGTAACCTGAGGTGTGGTTATTGTAACCTGAGGTGTGGTTATTGCTAATCAAAAATGGTTCAGTAATCTATAAATATTGAAAACTGCTTGTACATTTTTGTATATCAATTTACTTAAATGATGAAAATTCTTGAAATCTCAGTGATTACGAGGGCCTGGTGTTCCAATCCTGACTTGGACATTGAACATTAATTGATTCATTCATATTGTTTATTACTTTATTGTCATTGGCATTGTGAAATACATTTCGTTATTGCTTGCTAGAAAGTACCGGTACATTCTATATACAACTTTCAAATTCAGATTTTAAAAGATTACTAACAAAACATGTACTGACTTAAGAAATGAAGAGAAATAAGACAAATATAAATATACATTACAAAAAATCTGATATTAAAAATGTTTAAAGACTTATCCTGCCTTTGAGGCTCTTGCAAGAACTCTAAACAACAGATTGTACAGTCTTTAAGATACAGTTTGAAGATGGTTATAGTAGAAACCTCTCACTGAAATATTTCTGCCTAAAATGTTGTATTTTGGGAGAAATGAGTAAAATAAAGTTTACATTTACGTCTCACCGAGATCTAAACTATTTTTTGGAACAGTACGGCGTTGAATGCTGTATTTCCGCGAAACAAATGAAGCAGTTTTCACAATTTTCTCGAGACTCGGTTGGCAGATTGAGCTGAAATTTTCACAGGTGTGCTATTTCATGCATATGTTGAATCAGACAACGTATGGATGCTATTCTTTGACCTCCACCAATGTTGTGTTGGGGCTTTAAGCAAGAGCATTGGACAACTGAAAAACACGGAAATGAACACACACAGTATTTAAGGAACTCCACCAAATTGAATCCCAGTGGAACATCACTATAACAAACATCCCGGGATCAGTGAAAATTGTTTGATGTAGCTGTCGTTCATTATAGCAGTTGCAGCCACATATCCACGGACGTAAAATCGGGAGCCAAAGGGCATGTTCGTTGTAGCCGAATGTTCGGTGTAGCGGCATTCGTTATAGCAACGTTCCACTGTATACCAATCATTTCCTTTACCCATGGTTCTCTATGTATTAATTATTCATGCAATTCTTTTCCCCCTTTGATTGTTACAGTATCTGGCCAGCACCTTTCCAATTGTTGATGAAAATATCCGAGATGCTATGGGCGATGTGCTGTATCAGCTCTTCATGGTAAATCCTGAACATCTGCTTGCCTTCATGACTGTTTTCTAATTAGTGATAAGAATTTCTTTGGGGGTATCAGATGAGTGTGTCATTGTTTTGAGTTTAGATTCTTAAGCCGCGTTTCCACTGGACTTATTTTGGTTAAAGTAACCGAGACGATGGTTACTTTTACCGAGCAACCTCTGCCCAGTAGAAGTGACCAGTTAAGTTTAACCGAGCCGATTAGTCCAGTGGAAATGCACCACTCGGTTAAACGCGACTCGGTTAAAAACCACATCCGGCCTATGACGTAACACGTACATGCACTGTGCACAGTGTCTGCTTCGTATCGCGCGCTAAATGTACACACGTACATTGTGTATCCGGCTGACACTTGACCTTCATGAGCAGTTATATTGCCAGCTCGGTTACTTTAACCATCGTCTCGGTTAAATTTGACCGACTCAAAAGTCCAAGTGGGAACGACAGTCAAATTTGACCATTAGAAATTTAACCATCGTCTCGGTTAAATTCTAGTCCAGTGGAAACGTGGCTTTAGCCCGGGCCAGAGATAGTTGACTCTTTTTGTTTAAGACTGTCACCCAAGGGCTGGATAGTGGAGGTGGTAATAGCGCTTGTTTGTTTAACCAGAGGTCTCAGGTTCAAGTCCTGCTCCAGTCAGTTTTCTCTTTGCCTTTTTTTTTTTATTTCGAGCCTAGTTTAGAACTTTACCCAAATTTGAATTCATTTCGATTTCTCTATTATTTCCTATAATTTAAGTCATTGCAAATTTGTCCAACTCGACATGCACTGAGCACTGTATTCTGATCTCATTGATTCATATACTCGCCGACGGAATATCATGATAAATGTGTCATGTCCTGAAATGTTTATGAAATGTTTCCTCCACTTTTATCACTCATTTTGTTTACAGTTGCAAACTGCTTTCTGACTAAAATATAAGTTATAAAAAATTAGGAGGGCCTAACGTTTCAATCCTAGCAGGACCTTTCTCAAGGGCAGAATGGTCCTGCTACTGTAGGTTTGATACGTCAGGCCCTCCTAATTTTGATAATCTTTTTGTTTGTTTGCATAGTCCAACCCTGAGATGCTATACATGAACATGAATGCTGTACAGGCTGATGTTCTTCGCTCCAATAAGGTCAACATTCCAGGAAGTAAGTGCTAAGTTTTCCACTTTAAATTATAGAGATTGCTTCAGTACAATGTTTTGCACTTTAGGTCATTGAAATTGATTCAGTACAATGTTTTGCACTTTTAGTGAAAGAGATTGCTTCAATACAATGTTTTGCACTTTTAGTGATAGAAATTGCTTCAATAAAATGTTTTGCACTTTTAGTCATAGAGATTGCTTCAATACAATGTTTTGCACTTTAGGTCATAGAAATTGATTCAATACAATGTTTTGCACTTTTAGTCATAGAAATTGTTTCAATAAAATGTTTTACACTTTTAGTCATAGATATTGCTTCAATACAGTGTTTTTCTCTTTTAGTCACAGATTGCTTCAATGCAACGTTTTGCAGTAGTTGTAAAAGTCTTAATCTTTTCTCTCTTTTGTTCCAGTTGTTGATGGTCTAGAATGATACGTACATGATTCCTCCTTGGCCCAAGAAAACTTCACCTCGGAAGGAGTACCTCTTTGCTTACATTTGTAAATATTTGTAAATAAGATGTTTACACACTATCCCTCCAAATGCTGGCCAAAACTGTGAATATGAATTCAGCTTAAACATTTCTTCCAAATGAATTTGTGAGTATGCAATGACGAGCACTTTATCTCTTCCTTTGTGAGAAACCTAATCAGAAAACAGCTTTGAAATCCATTTGTAATTGGAATGTTTTCATCCCATATGGGTTTGGGATGGGATCCTTTTCGAATGATGCTAATTTCGTTGCCTGAAAATTGCATCACAATTAACTGTTTTTTGTGTTAAAACCTCTTTACACTTTGGTTGTTTTCATAGCATACATTTCTCAAAATACTTTGGAAATAAATAGGTCCTCCATGTAAATTATTAATTAAGGCATTTTTCCATTTTGTATGTTTGGCAATAAACCAGTTATGTACCAATTATATCTGAGTTGTTTTTATTTGTTAAGATTCTCTGTGCATAAAATGAAATCAGGTCCTGCATTTAAAGCTTTCAAACCTTGAGGTATCCTTACAAATTCTTATTTTACAATTTTCTGGATGAAATTGGGTTTTTTTGCAAGGTGAAAGGTGGTAAGATCTGTTGTTTGTAACACCTTGAGGATAGTTGCTCATGAGGAAGAGTGGTTGAGTTTAGGTCCTTTGGTTACCTTCATTTCTTAGTCCTTGGTTCTTTAAAGCCCCTACACAGCATTGATCGAGGTCAAAGAATAGCATCCATATACGTTGTCTGATCCAACATATGCTTGAAATAGCACACCTGTGAAAATTTAAGCTAACTAGTCTAGAGAAATTTGTGAAAACCGCTTCATTTGCTTCGCGAAAATGCAGCATTCAACGCCGTACTGTTCCCAAAAATAGTTTAGATCTCGGTGAGACGTAGACTTTTTCTTTCACTCATTTCTCCCAAAATTCAACAGGTTGAACTAAAGATGGTTATAGTAGAAACCTCGCACTGAAATATTTATGTCTAAATCAAATGTTGTATTTGTGGAGAAAAGAGTAAAAGAAATCGTTTACGTCTCACCGAGTTCTAAACGGTTTTTTTTTTCGGAACATGCTGTATTTTCGCGAAACAAATAAAGCCGGTTTTCACTTTTCGCGAGACTCGGTTGGCGGATTCAGCTGAAATTTTCACAGGTGTGCTATTTCATCGATATGTTGGATCAGACAACGTATGGATGCTATTCTTTGACCTCGACCAATGTTGTGTTTAAGACCGCCGCACACGAGAGCCATCTATATATCTGCTGAGCAAAAATTATCTCGAGGTCGAACGCGTTAGCTCAGCACGTAGCTCTCGTGAGCGCTGAACTAGTTCATACACGAGAGCTACGTGCTGAGCTAACGACCTCGAGAGAATTTTTGCTCAGCAGATAGCTCTCGTGTGCGGCGGCCTTTTAAGCATACACAAAATAAATAGATTTTTTCAGACAATTGAATCACGGTACTTTGACCGTGTTGGGGCCCCTTCGTCCATTGTGTAAGGCAAAGCAACGGGGAGGTCCCCAGGAGAGCTAGAGGCGCACATTATGACTAATGTGGTATTGATGGCCAGCTATGAGTTTATCTTCATGTGTTTATCTTTGGACCACTAGAGCGAGCGTTGCCCTGTTCTATCATGGAGGTATGACCTTATTCAGTCAAAGTACTGGTCCAAAGTTCTTTCAACATTTCTTTCAAATTAACATTAAATGATACTGAACTGAAATGTTTGGTGGGTGGTTTTTTGGGTGTTTTTTACATGATAATGGCCTTATGCAATTAGAAATGGCTTAATTGGTTCGAATAATTACTGTACACTGTATTACGAATGAATGCTTAAGATTTGTCCTTGTCATCTATTCGGTGTCGGCCGAATTTCCAGCGTACCAAATGTGAGCTTAATGACTGGAAATGACGGCAATCTCTGATGGAGATCGCGTCTGCAGTCTGTACTGTAGTAGGCCTGTAGCGTTTGAAAGCATCTTGAAAGTGGTGACATCGATGTCCACAAATTTCCTTGTAGTTTACACAGTTTGTAGATGGTCATGATATAATTAATCCTCATGTTGAAATCTTACGGTCTGGGATGCTGTACCTTTCGAGAAATCTTCACTCAAATATCGACAATAGTTTAATTATTACTCGCGAGTAATTAACTATTTCTTACACTACATAACGGTGCGAAAACCGTGACGGTTTTTTGCCTTTTTCTACTTTCTCAGATTACCATTTGAGCTAAAACCTTCTCAGGATTTCTTTGTTGGAGTGTTTATAAAACAAACTTTTGCAATCTTTTGACCTTTAGCAGCGGGGCCTCTAACCTTTCTCAGTGACACCGGCGTATTCCCAGTGTTGGGAGGGGATTGCATGCAGGGACAGCATGAGGCTGTCTATACCACATTGAGTATTCAACTCTGTGATTCAGTCCAGTAATTAGGCCTATACACATTATAGTGTAAGTTCCAAAAAGGTCTCCAATTTGACTACCCTTTAGTAGTGTGTATTGTTCTTGATTGAACTTGGTCCTTATAAGTGGCTATTGTTCTGGAGACCAAATTGGCCAAACGGTGACTTTGCTCATACGTCCCCTACTTCGATTTAACATGATTGAATGCTTCTTTGTTCACGCTCTTCATGTGGTATAATCGCTATTTGCATACAATGAAAAAGCAAAACGTGCCTGTCTTTTTTACAGGTTTACCCGATTGCATCATTTTAATGTGAGGAAAGTAAAAAAAAAAAACTAAAAAAAAACTAAAAAAAAACACACAAAAAAGTTACAGACCCTATCCAACAATAACATTGGTTAAGTCAAAAGATTGCCACAGTTTGTGTTAAACCATTAAACATTCCCAGAAAAGAAATCTCCCGAATGTTTTAGCTCAAATGGTAATCAGAGAAAGTAGAAAAAGGCAAAAAGCCGTCACGGTTTTCGCACCGTTCTGTAGTGCAAGAAATATTACTCGCTATAGCAATGAACTATTTGTCGATGTTTGAGTGAAGATTTCTCGAGAAGTACATTATCCCTGACCGTAGGATTTCAACATGAGGATTCTATCATGACCATCTACAAAATGTGTAAAATTAATTAGAAGGAAATCTGTGAACATCGATTTTTTCCGACCTTCCCAATGTTGTGTTGGGCCTTTAAAAGAAGTGAGAACCAGCTGTTCGTACTGATCATGTATTGTCGACGAAGGTCATGGCTTAGTGCAACGCACTGATCTGGCACAAACCAAATCCACTTCAAACCCATTCTTTTTTATTTGTTTGTTTTGGCAACTTTCCAAAGTCCTTCTGGCTCCCTGTTCTTTGACCACACATACAGGAGAAGGGAAAAACACCCAGTATTAGCCTGTAGTGTATACTGCAGACGGTCATCCTGGGTCAGTTGTGCTTGTTACACAGTGACTCTTAATCGGTTTTATATTTCTCTAGTAAACCAGTTTCATGGAGCTACAAACTCATTAGAAAAACAGAGTGAATACAAAAACTGTTGCAAACTGCTCACTAACTAAAATGACCTGCAGTACATCAATCTCAAAAGTTAGAGGGCCTGACGTTTCTATCCTAGCAGCAGGAGAGAGAATTTTAGGTCCTGCAAGGATCGAAACGTCAGGCCCTCTAACTTTTGAGCTTTAGAAAAAACAAAGAAGTAAACCGATATGAAAATCAACACGATATCGGGAAAATGATATACATGTACCCCAAAATAATGATGGACCATGATTGAATATCAATCCATGTAGATTATTGTGGAATAATGTTTGATACCCGAGACTGTTGATCTTAAAAAATACCTTTTTTCTCTCTTTTTTGTTTCCATGAAAGTCGCTGAACATAAGGCACCAAAAGGCCACTCAATGTGATGGCTACTGGCTTTTGGCTTGATCGATACCGTACTGCGTATAATTGGTTAACGGTGATTACCGATGTGTCGATTGATACTTGTGGGGATCGATCGGTTGAGCTGTACGGTATACGCGTTGACATGTTTTGCTGTATACGCATGGGTGCATGCAATACCGGTAACAAATAAAACTCACCAAACTGCCCAGGGTTTACCTGAATGCAGCTGGCTCGATATCAAGGTCATTCGTCATTTCTAACTGCAACAAGAGTTGACGGAAGTCGTCCAATATTTTGGTCCAAACTTTCATTTGTATTCAGATTTGTATATACATTTCAAAAGACCGGGATGCGATTGTATGGTAATACCGGAGTTTGTTGACATTTTTTCATCGGTCCGCAGGGGAAAGTTACGGAACAATGCACAAATTACACAACTTGGGCATTGTGTGTATCACGCGTAAACACGCGTTCCAAGATCCTTCTCTGACTTCCAGAGTAAGGATTAAGCACAAAAGACAAGTTCTGCGAAACCACAGTGAGCATTGTTGGCCTGGTCCAGGTGCTTCCAGGGAGACCAACCAGAGGCCAGGAAATCGTTTTAAATCCAAACAATCTTGAAGGTAGAGGTGGAAACCCCTACCCTAAATTATCTACCGAACAGGTGTAACCCTTGGCCCGTGAATGTTACATCACTTTCGTTTTATCATTGTTTTACATGATACTCTCATTCGGATATTCTGATTTTGTCTTTAGACTCGGTTCAACGACACGTTTGTGGTTTACAACACGTGAGAGCCCCAGCCTTAATTGTGCGGGTTGATGATTCACTTTTTTAAACAGATAACAAACGCAGTACTTGGATTTTTGTTTTGTCTGATAAAGTGTCAACCCCTACTCTGTTTGTCCAGCAGATATGTCGGGCAAAATGCAAGGTAAGCATATTATGAAACATATCACAGCAAGGTTTGGCCATTTCTGAGATTCGAATGTCTCGGCTGCTACGAGAGAAAGAGAGAACAGTAGATTGAAGTTTTTCAGCAATTCAACAGAAGCCACCCTTGAAGGCCTTATGAATCACAACACGCAAAGCATTAATTTTGATAGATAAACTGTCGAGTTTTTTTAAACTAAAAGCAAACAAATAAAGGCAAAGACTAGTTGACTATTATTTTGTAAAGGCCACCATCCAAAGAGCTGGATAGCTCAGATTGGAGAGCGCTGATACGTTAATCCAGAGGTCGCGGGTTCGAGTCACGGTTCAGTTCAAGTTTCTTTACATTTTTCAGAGTTTTTAAACTTAAGATTTACAAACCTTCTTGTTCATTCATTCTCCCGTACCTATCCCTCTCCCTCCTCCTCCCCCATCATCTTCCTCCTCTACTCCCCCTGAGATGGCTCCTCTTTTCTTGGACTGAATCCAAGTACAGTGTTATTGTGATAATTTGCATACAATACAACTTCTTTCGAAATATTGATAGATTACACCCTTTTCCCGCATGAAACTTGTCAAAGGTTATTTTGCTTGGCTCCAGATCACCTTGTCATAAAGAGAAGGACAGCCACCCCGATGAGGTGATTCTGGACTGCGCAGGTGCGTACAATAAGGTATTGGATCACAGTAGCCAATCCGTTTCCTAGAACGCGCTGCTAATTTGCATACACTTGTCGCCAAAAATAAACTATGCGCGTGTATAAAAGTTGATCACTTGTCGAAACCACAGCATTTCGAGATTTGATTTGAGTCTGGTAACATCGCTTTCTTTCTTGGTTTTTGTTCTCGATTTGACAACTCACCATGAAGCAACTTTTGTTGCTGCTGGTAGGCATTGCTTTTGCCAGTAAGTATACTTCTTCTTCTTTTTAATTTCTGCCTCGTTAATTAAAGGCTTCAATTACTGAGTGTCGAGTGAGGAACAAACTACTTGCTGAAATAGAGGCACTCATTTATTCCTGATAAACTCTTCCAGAAGTCCGGTGCGTTATTAACGATGCATTAATCATTCGACCTTTATATTTTAGTGCTGAAACATTTATTTGCGCATTGAGTTGCGCTTGGTTAGCTTCCCTGGGTCACTTCGTGCCGTTCGAATTTTCTACAGCCGTTTACGAAATGAAGGATTAGGCTCAGGCTTAGGCTTCGCGATCGGTCATAATATTTCTCTTACCCGTTGTATTTTACTTGTAATGCCACAGACGTCTATAAACAAGAGTTTGACCCTAATTTCTTGGTGAATACTCTGTATGTCTACTTGGTACTTATCAAGCCAACAAATTTGGCGAAAAACCACAACCTGGATTGTCAGGGTTTTTTAAGGTTTTGTCAGCCTGAGCCCGTGCCTGATCCGTGGACTCGTTCAGGGCCTATGACGTAGCCATCCCAAGGTGACCCAGCCATCGGTAGAATGCAGTTGTCATCAGAGATTTGAACCAGGTCAACTCCCGAAGCAAACTGAACGCACCTGTTAGTTTAGGTCAGATAATCGAACGCACCTCGTCATTCGCTTCATTGACGAAGCGATGGTTTGACTTACAATGTCATTTGGGTACCTATTGCCGTGCCTGATTGGAAGGATTGTGTACCGGTACTTACTCTCTCTTTGGGGGTAACTGTACCCCTTCCCCATTCAAGAAAAGCTTTGCCTTGGCTTTAGGGTACAACTACATAAGTATAGTACTAGTCTATAGTAGTAGTACTATACTAGTTACCACTACTAGTACTACTACTAGTACTAGCTAGGCCTAAACTAAAATAGTAATACTGCCGGGATTGCGTGGTACTGTGGATAGATACCTTCGGATCCTTGAATCGACAATTATAATATTATGCAAAGGAATAATAGTTTTGATATGATATTCACTGTCATCTCAGCAAATGCAAACATTTTAATCTCATTTGCATACAAAGGGCAATCTTTTTTAGGACAAGAACCTTAATATGTAATTTGGGGGACAAAACTAGCTGTTGAAAGTTGGACTTTACTCATATATTATCACGCGTCGGCCATGCACCTTGATTTATCTTGTAATGATCTTTGTCCCTAAATGCGTTGCCGTCCAAGTTAATCTGCTCTGAGACCATTTTTATATTTGCATTAGATCGCTGTAAGTGACCCCAGGGACTGTGCAAATATATCTCTACTGTCTAGCATCTGAGTAAGAAATCTGAGTAAATAAAAAATCGCCAGGGTCGTTGGTGGGCAGCAGCAGCTACTGATAACCCACAGACTTAATTCCCTTTTGTATCGGTAAAAAATGGCTTTCTTACATGAGTTACAAAACCACTTCATTGTGAGTTTATATAATTTGTACACGTAACTGGTGTGATGTCTGAAATAAGCTGCGTTTCAATGACTAGAGTCAGCACTGAAATCATGGCGATTGTGTTCTATTGCGTATGGAAACATTGCCTTGAGGCAGGCAGTTCAGACGAAATTTAACAGGGCCATCAGTGTTAATAAAATGGATTCCATATAAAAGAACATTACAATTTAAAATGTCGAAATCAAGTTGAGGTCATAAAATAGCCTTTAATAGGCCTATGACTGATTCCTTTATGAGCAAAATTAATTGCAACCGAAAAGATTTCATTTCTGTTTTTCATCCAGAGGTTCTCCTTCTGATTCTGAGTCATATTGCACTTGTGTAACTGTCTGTGAAGATAAATTACAGGTTCACTGACAACAAAATGCAGGTTCACTGACATTAGGCAATATCATGCTACTTACAATTAAGAAGGTCTGGTGATTTGGGAAAAACAAGATTGTTGAAGAATGATAAAACAGTTATTTGGTTTTTCAACATTTTTGTGTACATGTATTTCTCGAAATTGTCTAGGGCTGGACAGTTCAGATGGTAGGAGGGCTGTTATTCCAAACCAGGGGTCTCGAGTTCAAATCCCGGTCCAGTCAAAGTTTTCTTTGCCATTTTTTTTCAATCTGTTCCCAGACAGTTTTTCCTTTAATATTTGCTTGACGCCAATCAGTTGAGGAAATCATTCTGTGTTAATCCCAGATTTTTGTGATAGTTTTGTTTGCTTGTCTGTTCCCGACTCAGGTGCTGCAAGCGTAACATCTACAACCCAGGATGGTAAGCCGTGCTGAATAAATATATTTGCTTTGATTAACTCCAGGCCAACAATACTTGGGGGAAAAAATGAGCAAAAAGACAAGAGCAGAGCCTGAACACTTGGACTTATTTAAATATCTGTTGATGTTTCAATCCTATATAGCAGGTCCTTTCTCACTGGTCGGTTGCCTTAGAGAAAGGTCCTGTTCTAGGGCTAGATCTAGGGCTGGATAGTTCAGATGGTAGAAGGGCTGGTATTCCAAACCAAAAGTCCTGGGTTCAAATCCCGGTCCAGTCTAAGTTTTCTTTGTCATTTTTCAGTTTGTTCCCAATCAGTTTTTCCTTTCTTTGTTTGATGCCAATTGGTTGAGGAAATACATTAATATATCACGCCCTCTCCATTTTTCAGATTAATTTGCATTTTGGTGATTTTTCTCAGTAATCAATTTGCCAAATTGTTTAATAATAATGCTAGTGGTCCTTCAAACTGTTTGTCAGATAGTCAGATTTCTTCCTGTGATGGATCAATGTTACATGCTTTGTTTTTTTGGCAGGATACTTTGGACCAGGCCGTGAGTATGTGTACAGATACGAGGGACAGGTGGTCAGCGGTATCCCAGATGTTAGCAAGGAGGTCTCTGGTATCAAGATCCTCGCTGATACCCGCATCCAGATGAAGGAGAATGGCAAATGTCTGTTCAAGGTCAGGAGCTCAACAATATTTCAGTGATTCAAATTACATCAAATACACAAAAAAGACATCAAAGTTAATCAGGTTGAATAGATAAGTAACTTCTTTTATTTTTTTATTTTTTTTTAAGTTTTGTATTCATTTAGGAAAAACACAGGTACTGGATCAACAAGTTGGGTTGAATTTACACAAGTTTTTTTTTCAATATAACATGACTATTGTTGTAATACCATTCAACAAATTTCTGTTGATTTTCTCTCTCTGTTACATTTTATTTTTCTCTTATTTCAAAAATATATTTTAAGGAAATTCCAAATCCATCGTATTCTGGTCAAAATCATCAGAATAAGAAAATAAGTCCTGAGAACCATTTTCTTTGTTTTGCTTTGCTCATATTTCCAAATACCTTTTAGGGAAATTCCAAATCCATCGTATTCTGGTAAAAAAATCATCAGAATGAGAAAATAAGTCCTGAGAACCATTTTCTTTGTTTTGCTATTTCTTTGTTTTTCTTTGTTCATATTTCCAAATACCTTTTAGGGAAATTCCAAATCCATCGTATTCTGGTAAAAAATTCATCAGAATGAGAAAATAAGTCCTGAGAAACATTTTCTTTGTTTTGCTTTTTCTTTGCTTTTCTTTGCTCATATTTCCAAATACCTTTTAGGAAAATTCAAAATCCATCGTATTCTGGTCAAAATCACCAGAATGAGAAAATAAGTCCTGAGAACCATTTTTTCTTTGCTTTCCTTTCTTGCAGTTGGAGGATGTCCAGCTGTTCAAGATGCAGAACGAGACGGACACCCCCTTCAGACAGCAGCCTCAGGAGAAACTTGTGCGCCTTGAGACAGAGTTTGAGACTCCCATCAAGGACCAGTTGATCAAGCAATTGGAGTTCAGATACGTCAATGGAAAGGTAATCCACAAAACAGAACAAATCTTTCCATTGGTGTCAATCAGTTTTTCTGGTTTGAAGTCGATACAAAAACTGCTCTCTGACTAAAATGACCTGCAATACATAAATCTTAAAAGTAGGAGGGCCTGACGTTTTGATCCTAGCAGGACCTAAAGCCTTTGAGAAAGGTCCTGCATGGATCGAAATGTCGCCTTTGAGAAAGGTCCTGCAAGGATCGAAGTGGCGCCTTTGAGAAAGGTTTGAAACGTCTGGCCCTCCTACTTTTCTGGTTTGATAACATCAACTTTAACTTATATGGAATAGCCATCTCATACATGTCTTTGACTAATTCTCACATATGCATTAGTGGGTTGATTGGTTTTAAATGCAAATGCACTGCCTCAAAAGTATTCAGGAAGAATTCTGACCATGTTTAGATGATTTTCCATTTGTGGAAGCTAAGTTCTACAAAAAGAACTTCTGTCTTCAAAGGAACCAATAAATGTGCTTCCGTAAAGTTTAAGATTATTGGCCCAGGTCAAAATACAGTGCTGTTTTATTGATGGTAATTTCAAATTGGATATGGTTTTTGTTGATTTCAGGTTACTGACATTGTGACTTCCACTGATGAGCCAGTGTGGGCCACCAACATCAAGAAGGGTGTCATGGAGCTCATGCTAGTGAACATCAGAGGCACGGATGACTTGAATGTACCAGAAAACATGCGCACCCTCCCCGTAAGTTGTTTGATAAGCCCCATGAGCATTCAGTGTTTATCACGTTGAGTAAGGGCAAAACCTCATTGAATTACATTCTCCTCCATGCAAACATCATTATATCTAAGCCCCATATTGATTTTACAGTGATTATTAAATTGGAAAGTAAAGATATCCATATTAGTCTAACTAAGGATAACACTTAAAGGCCCTATACAACTTTGGTAAAGGTCAAAATAGTTTAGTGTGTTAGTGTTAGTGTGTTAAATCATAAAACATTCCAAAAATGCAATACGGCGAAGGTTTTAGCTCAAATAATAATCTGAGAAAGTAGAAAAATGCAAAAAAAAAAAAATCAAGGTTTATGTACCGTTCTGTAGTGTAAGAAATAGTTTATTACTCGTGGGTGATAAACTATTTGTCTATGTTTGAGTGAAGATTTCTCGGAAAGTAGAGTATCCCAGACCGTAAGATTTCAACGTGAGGATTCTATCATGACCATCTACAAACTGTGTAAATTAGAAGGACATTGATGTTTGCAGATCTTCCCAATGTAATTGTATTGGGCCTTTAAAGACTAT
Organism: Luidia sarsii; assembly: GCA_949987565.1. NCBI lineage: Eukaryota > Metazoa > Echinodermata > Asteroidea > Paxillosida > Luidiidae > Luidia > Luidia sarsii. The sequence continues at coordinate 11,782,478 of OX465113.1, forward strand.
GCCACTTGGGAAGAGTGTATGATGAACCTTCATAGCAACAACTACCAGCACTTCCTCAGTAAAATCATTCCTGAACAGACTTGGTGGTTTGTGGGGAATGAAAACTTGATTTGTTTGGAAGCTATTTTAAAACCATCAGTCGGTTTCTTGAAGGTGAAGGCAGCGGTGAGAGTCAATGTTAAGGCAGATGCAAGCAATTCCACGAAGAGTCTAAAATATTTTTTGAAACTCATTTCTTACAACTTAGGAAAACTATCAGTGACATAACTAAACTTCAGAATATCCTTGTTGACTGAAGAAAATCTAAGATATTAGTCACTTTTGTCTATTAAATTGCACCCTTTCTTTGATTTCATAGACCTCCATTCTTCGCCAGAAGGAGCACTACCGTGTGATGGAGGTAAGCTACGGTAATTGTTGCTTTCAAAATAAAGTTAACAATGCATGACACACAATGAACCTACTGTCTGTTTTTTAATGGCCATGAATATTTAGAGGGTCAGATGTTTCGATCCCAGCAGGACTTTTATCAAAAGCAGGAAGCCATGAAAATCATCGATGAGAAAGCGTGAGGATGTTGCAATAAAGAAACTTTTGAAGATAGAGAATGAATGCTTGGTCTTTCGTTGTGATACTTACAGGAAGGCATGGCTGGTCATTGCCAGTCCATCTACAATGTCAAGGTGTCAGAACTGACCGCCAACATTATTGACAACCAGGTCCAGCGTAAGTAAAAGATACCATAAATTGCATCAGAGAAAATGAAATTCAAAAAAAGGTTTTTCCATTTCCCCGACCGCCAACATTATTGACAACCAGGTCCAGCGTAAGTAAAAGATACCATAAATTGCATCAGAGAAAATGAAATTCAAAAAAAGGTTTTTCCATTTCCCCGACCGCCAACATTATTGACAACCAGGTCCAGCGCAAGTAAAAGATACCATAAATTGCATCAGAGAAAATGAAATTCAAAAAAAGGTTTTTCCATTTCCCCGACCGCCAACATTATTGACAACCAGGTCCAGCGCAAGTAAAAGATACCATAAATTGCATCAGAGAAAATGAAATTCAAAAAAAGGTTTTTCCATTTCCCCGACCGCCAACATTATTGACAACCAGGTCCAGCGTAAGTAAAAGATACCATAAATTGCATCAGAGAAAATGAAATTCAAAAAAAGGTTTTTCCATTTCCCCGACCGCCAACATTATTGACAACCAGGTCCAGCGCAAGTAAAAGATACCATAAATTGCATCAGAGAAAATGAAATTCAAAAAAAGGTTTTTCCATTTCCCCGACCGCCAACATTATTGACAACCAGGTCCAGCGTAAGTAAAAGATACCATAAATTGCATCAGAGAAAATGAAATTCAAAAAAAGGTTTTTCCATTTCCCCGACCGCCAACATTATTGACAACCAGGTCCAGCGCAAGTAAAAGATACCATAAATTGCATCAGAGAAAATGAAATTCAAAAAAAGGTTTTTCCATTTCCAAATGAGTAGCCACCTGTGAATTTGGAGTGGATGAATTGCCAGCTATCATGATGCATGATTAACTGTATCTTCTTCCAGTTCAAAAAAAAATTGACCATTGCCTGTTCTTGAACAGTTCAGCCGGTTATTAAGAAGGTAGGGTCTCTGAACTAGAAAGCTGATGTTGTTGGTTCAAATCCTACGCAAGCCGTGCCTGTGGTTGTTTTCCAGGCAACCAAACCAGCAAAACTATCAGCACACACAACCTTACTACATATTGGGATTGACAAAAATTCTGTTAATTCTAACATCAGTACTTTTAAATTAATGGAATAACGATTTTATTTTTACCCCTTTCTCACTGGATCGCCCCTAGATATTCTACTTGCTCTGTTGAATTCTATACACCATGTCCCCCCCCCCCTGTGAAAAAAACCCACAACTGTGAAAAAAAAACAATTTCCCCCCCCCCAAAAAACGTTTGTATAAAATACGTTTGTATTAAAAAGAATGTTTCTTAAAGATCCTGTTAGGCCCTATGAATTTTGGGCTTACTGACTTTTAGTTTAAGAACCTGATGTTTGGTCTGACTTTAGAGATCAGTAAGCGATCTGCTACATTTTTATACATGTACTGGAAAAGGAAGGAGCAGTTCTCACCAATTCTCTGTGGATGCGTTTTTTTTTTGTTTTTTTTACAGCCTCGCGTTTCATTCTGAACATCACCAAGACTCGTGACCTTCTGGATTGCACTGATCGCACTCACCGCTCCAAGGTGTCTTTCCTGGCCGGACGGAAGTGCGAGAAGTGCAACAGAGACGAGGACGAGGAGAAAGTCAACCAGGTCCCCGAACCAGTCGCCCAGCCCGGCCAACAAACTGAGGGGAAGGAGGATATCTTCAAGTGCCTTAGCCAGGTATGTGTAGCACTTTGGGAAGTTCTCCGTGGGAAGTTCTAATTAAACAAACCAAGGAAACTGGCGCCCCCACCCCGGCAAAGACTAGTTGACTCTTTGGGAGGCCACCATCTAAGGGCTGGATAGCTCAGATGGAAGAGCACTGGTACGTTAGTCCAGAGGTCTCGCGTTCAAGTCCCGGTCCAGTCCAAAGTTTTCTTTGCCAAGTTTTCAAGAAGTTCTAATTAGATAGGACTTGAAGGTTTGCATGGTGGAATCACAATGCGGAAAGTCTATTGTGGCACGGGGAGTATGGCTCTCATTAGCTCTTGCTCTTTTTATACACCATACTTCTTTCCAAAAGAGATGAATTACGAAGTATAATTCAAGGTGTCTTCAGAAACGTTCAATTTTTCACCATGTTCATATTATTACTTCTTCTCCTGGGGAGGGCAACCCAACACATGTCAGGATAATTCATATTTAGGCTCTATATAAGATGCTTTCACAACATTTCCAGCAAAGACACTCCTCAAACAAGATCCCCTGCATGAAAAACGAAACAACAAATTGCTCTAACAATGGCCGCCTCTTATTCACTTTCAAACTCTTCTCTTGAGATGCAGCTGTAATTTTTTTTATACATGCATGTATACTGGGATAATGTATACTTGTATGTTTCCGATATTTGCTTGTGTATAGGTGAGATACAGCATCAGCTTGAAGGATCACAGCCGGTTCTTGATTGACACCGTTGTGGCTGAGGGCCAACATATCTTCAGACCATTTGGAAAGAATGGTGGACAGGCCATCACTTTTGTCAAGTAAGTTAAGAAATAAGGCATTATTGCATTGTACATTATTTCAAATTGAAAAATTGGCAAAGAAAACTTTGCCAAACTGGATCGGGACTTGAACCCGAGACCTCTGGATGAACGTACCAGTGCTCTTCCATCTGAGCTATCCAGCTCTTAGATGGTGGACTCCCAAATAATCAACTAGTCTTTGCTGGGGTGGGGACACCAGTCAGAAGCAATTCAACCATAAACTAATTCAACCATAAACTAATTCAACCATAATGGTTCAACCATACGGTTGAATTGCTTCTGACTGGCACCCTCATCCCGGCAAAGACCAGTTGACTAGTAGTTATTTCAAATAGTTTTGCAGACATAAAAACACATTCTCGTGGGCTTAATTCTTTTGAAATAAAATTGGTTAAATATTCAAAGGATGTTGACATGATTTTGGAAGACAACCCCTTCTATATGTGTACCGGTACTTTGTGGTTCTTAACAGCCAAACCTTTACTCTGAAGAGCAACATGGAGATTGAGGATGACCACTTGATTCCCGAGGTTCAGAACCGCAAGGGGCCCGAGACTCTTGGCTTCGTCTTCCAAGAATGGGAGACCCATAGCCATGACCCTGAGGAGGATAGTGAGCTGACAGTTGAGGATGGAGCACACATGACCAACATCCGCACCATGGTAATCCATCCTGCAGTCAATTTCGCTAAACCAATCGTAACTTATACGATCAATCGCAAGACGAAGAGCGATGCACAGAAACCATACGGTGTGTCACAACTTGCGATGGGTTATCCGTCGTAAGTTGAGTGACGATGCATCGTAAGGCTTTGTCAAATCCACCCCTGGATCTGAGATTGATATCACTACGAAGTAAAACTTACATCGATGACCCCAAATCTCAAAAACAAAAACCAGAGTGCATTTTTGTTTCAATCCTGTGAGGATCTGAGGTAGAATTTTCTGTCGCTGAGAAAGGTCCTGCTAAAATCAAATTGTCAGGTCCTCAAAATATAAAAAAAATGGATACTACTCCTTTCTTTGAATTATTTCGTGACGGAGGGAGGCAAACACGTGAGAAATCGTATAAGATATCTTCTGGGTATAAATCATTGGGTTGCATTCATTCGTCTTGTGAATGTTAGGTGGAGAAATTCCTTGACGGGATCTATGGCAACATTACGGAGGAAAGGATCAACGAAGATGCCCCAATGCAGTTCATCCATCTTGTCAGAACTCTCAGCAAGTTCAGCTCTCTTGAACTCCAAAACATCTTTGACAGACTCGGCCATAAGCTTTCTGACGACACAAAGGAAGAGACCGAGAAGAAGTGAGTTTTGATCTTTCTTTCTCCTCCGTTTTCAATTCCTACTTTCGTCATTTTTTCTAAGCTAATAGATTGATTTTATTCTCTCAAAACATGGATGAAACCAGTGTTACTTTTCAAGAATTCTGCACAAATATATTGACCAAAAGTATTGACCAAGAAATCTACAAAATACAGGTAGCCTTATTCTTTATTCCTAGAGGGATCTTTCATAAAAGCAGGACAGAAACGTTTTTCTTGATCAGTATATCAAACTATCTAATTTCTACTTTGGTTTAAAAAAAACCTTCATTGAGAAAGGTCCTGCTAAGATCGAAACGTCAAGCCCACTAAATATTTTGAGATTTGCATTTTGGTAATTTCAGTCAGTACAGGCCGGTAATCAGTTTGCAACATTTGTGTATTATTACTTTTAGATGCAATGTTTTGAATGTTTGTTTTGTCTCAGGAATATCCTTTTGGACGCACTGATTCAAGTAGGGAATGAGAAGTCTGTCCAGATCTTGATCGACGAAATCACCAAGAACAATCTGGAGGGCGAGCAGGCCAACCAGGTTCTGAGCACCATTGCCCTGACCAATGACCCAACTGTGGACATGGTTGACAAGGTTTTGGTAAGTGTTCCTATCTCTCTCTAAGTAAGTAACATATCAGAAACGGTTCTGACGTTTATGCAAGTGCCTACCAGTTAACCTTGTGTGGGGTAATGGACCTTTCCCATGAAATATGCAAATAAGAGCTGGCGCATGCGCTTTAATAAATTGGTGGGCAAACGAGTTCGCGTTGCGTGCAGGTTTGGAAATACGCGCGCAGAAGATGCTGAATAGCCAATGACCGCACGCCAAACTGTTAGTGAGAAGGAACGCGCGCACGCCCGTGGAAAACTATGATTGGTTGGCAGCCCGCTTGCCCACCAATTTAGTTAAGCGCATGTGCTAGGTCTAATTTGCATATTTCATGGGAAAGGTCCATTAAATTGCTCCACCACATCCTCTGAAGCATTTTTTTCCAGAAACATATGATTCAAATACTGATGAATCAGATCTCTAAATCAGATCTCTGGCTTAAAGCCAATTATATTTTGAAAAAATAGTTATTAGAAAAGTTATGCAAAAATGAACCCATGATCTGTTACTAACATGCCTAGCATTTTGAATCCAGAGGTCGTGGGTTGAAGTACCAGTCCAGTCAAATTTCTTCACTTTTTTAATCAATTGTTTAACAATTCCTTATTCAGTTTGCCCCTTTTATTTGTGTCTTGAGAGTTGAGAAGCAACTTGAATTCCGGAATGGAAGTCGGATTTGTCGTTGACATTTAGATCTGTTTTTCTTTTCCAGGCACTGTGCAAAGGCTCAAGACTGAACTCCGACAGATCGGACAAACAGCTGCGCAAGACTTGCTGGTTGACCTTTGGTTCCCTGGTCCACAAGGCTTGCAAGATCAACGACATCTGCCCCATCAGGAAGATGGAAGAATACTCTGCGGTAAAGCGACATGATTTTACTTAACAAAATTTGGGAATGGATTTCAATCTCAGTTACCGGTAATTCAAAGATACATGATAACTTGGATGAAGTTTGTTTCTCCATTCTATTTTCAAAAGAGAGATCAGATTACATGTGGACTCTTCTACAGTTCAGTTGCCCAAGGAAAAGTCTAGCATGAGAAACACTAAAGTCCAAAATTTACCCTCGTTGAGGAAGAATAAATTCAGGAAGCCTTTTTAGTACATTTCTATGAATGGTCCATGAATATTCATGAGAGACTTTGCATTAATAGCTGCATCAGGATTTGAAACTTTGCATTGTAGATAGATTATATAAGTTATAGGCTTGTGTGTACACCGTTTAAAGTGACTCTTTAAGGAGAGGTGTTCTGAGAAGAACCGGTGAGTGAAAACGCGATGGTTTTTTGGGGGATGCTCTGGCCATTTTCAAAATTTCTCCAGAAAGTGTGCCGGACTTAAGTTGGGAAGTGGTTAATGAAGGGGAACTAGATGCGTCAAAGCGTGGATCATGATGCTGGATGGATGTCTGGGGGCATTATAGTATACCCTATCATTTCTGTGTCATGATTGCTGGGCATTTGTGGATCCCTCATAATCATTCATTGAACCTCGCATTTCTTCTTCTAGAACCTTCTGGCCGGCATCAGCACAAACAAGCCCGAGGAGGAGAAGCGCATGTGCCTTAAGGCCATTGGCAATGCTGGCATCGTCTTGAAGATCAACGCTCAAGCCAACACCGATTCCATCGACAAGACCATGGAGATCATCACCTCTCCTTTCTATCCCGTGGATCTGCGTGTCCAAGCCATCTACTCCCTCCGCCGTTTGGCCAAAGTAGAGGCTAATAGGGTCAGTGATGTACTGTCTTGTCAAAGTGATACCTTGTCTTGCCATTTCATTTTGGTAACATTTTACTTTCTGAAAATGGCAAAGAAAACTTTATAGGAAGGTTTGCGGTGACACCATGTATAAGGTCTCTTAAAGAAGAGGTGTGGTTCTGAAAAGAACCTGAGTGGTAACTCGACGTTTCGACCAGTATGCTCAGGCCATCATCTGGCCGTCATTCTCCTGACGACAGCCAGAGCATACTGGTCAAAACATCGAGTTACCACTCAGGTTCTTTTCACACACCACACCACACCTCTTCTTCAAGAGACCTAATACATGGTGTCACCGCAAACTTTCCTATATTGATTCACCCACCATACAAAGCCTTAAGTCTTATTTAAAGAAAACTTTGACCGGTCTGGGACTCGAACCCGAGACCTCTGGATTAACGTAGGTCTTGGGTTTGAGTCAAAGTTTCTTTGCTATTTTCAGAAAATGTTCAAAAGTTCCCAGTCAGTTTTTCCTTTTTCCTTTTTTTTGTGTCTTTACTTTAATATTGAATACAGCATTTCATACGGCAATTACTCTTTGATTCGGAGTTCGATATTTAAGGGCACATTCCCATGATGATACAGAGTGGTAACAACTTTAAATCCACGGTATTTGTCTGAATCCAAAGTTAATTTTGGAATTGAAATTATAGATCTTGTCTATCAATGCGCTAAAGTGTGGAATTTGAGGTACATTTACTACAAGCAGAAAAATGCACAATATACAAGCAAGGAGAGTAATGGGCAAGGTGCCTGTTAATTTTTGAGGTGGCATCTTAATAATAATCAGTAATAGTGATTCTGTAAAACTTAAAAATAAACCACAACACTTTACATTTAAAGTCCCTACACAACATTGGTCGAGGTCAAAGAATAGCATCCATACGTTGTCTGATCCAACATATGCATGGAATTGCACACCTGAGAAAATTTCAGCTTAATCCGCCGACCGAGTCTTGAGAAAATCGTGAAAACCGCTTCATTTGTTTCGCGAAAATACAGCATTCAATGCAGCATTCATTCAAAATAGTTTAGATCTCGGTGAGACATAAACGATTTCTTTTACTCTTTTCTCCCAAAATACAACATTTTAGGCAGAAATATTTCAGTAAGAGGTTTCTACTATTACCATCTTCAAACTGTATAAGTTTCATGTAAATCTGTGAACATTTCTGTTTTTCGATCTTACAATGTTGTGTAGATCCATCCTCTTTGTGTGATCCCCAAACTGCCGCAGCCAGATTTGTTATTTGCATCTTAGCTTTTGGAGCAATAACTGCTTTGAACATCTGATGAGGCGCAAGGTTATCCGATCTTACCAATGTTGTGTAGGGGCTTTATAGTGATATACGGTAATAATGTTCCCAATGCCTGTGTACCGGTAACCAAAATGTTGATATTTTCTTCCTGTGCAGATCATCCCTCTTCTCATGCCCTTCATCAACGACATGAACGAGCACCACGAGGTCCGTATTGCTTGCTACGTGATCACCATGGACGCTGAGCCTGAGGAAGGCATTGTGCTGTCTATTGTCACTGGTCTTCAGTCTGACAAGTCCAGGCAGTTTGCTAGTTTTGTCTACACTCACCTGGAGGGTCTTTCATCCAACTATGTCTACTGCAAGAGGGCTCAGTAAGTCTAGATTTACCGTTGATTACAATTTTTAGATATTTTGTGGTTATCATTATAATTATTCTGTTTTTTTGTAGTCAATCATTTGAGCTTTTGATTAAGAAAGTATTGGCCAATTCAAATTGATTTAATACTCAAACATAATGGGTAGGTAGGTATTGTGAGTACACAGCCAAAATGAACACCATGTAAACCTTCATATCTCATCCAGTCTCCTGAAAACTGGTAGAGAACGCACTGTCCAAAACATTTAGTTACTGGTTTTTCTCAGAGCCACAGTCTTCCTTGAAAGAGATGACTGACATGAATTTCCTCACCTGATCTCTAAAATATCCTTATCCATAGCTGAATATGCAGCAGTTTTTGTATCAATGCCCATACAAGCAAAGTGCAAACCACAATAAGTTATAACCTGTGGAAGATTTGTCAACATCTTATAGATGGCTTCATGTTTCAATCCTAGCAGGACCTTTACAAAATGTCCTGCTAAGATCGAAATGTCATTTGTGAGTTTTCATGTTGGTCCTTTAACAGTTTGCCAGCTTTTTGTATGTCTTAATGAGTGATTTGTGTTTGCATTTTGCAGGTACATGATTGCCAAGAAGGCTCTCCTGGCATTGAAGCCCGTTGTGACTGGACCCCAGTATTCCAGGAGATTCACCTGGTCGCCAATGTTCTGTAAGCAAAAACAAAGTGGTGGTTACTTCCTAAGAGGGCCTTGCCTTGGCAATAATGTCAAATGAGATTGAAAGAGGAAGAAAGTATTAGTATCAGCAGCGATGTCAAATGTCAAATGTCAAATGTCAAATGAGATTACAAGAGAACCACCCAGGCAAACGATTAGTTGACTATTTGGGGGCCACCATCTCAGGGCTTGATTGCTCAGATGGAAGAGCCCTGGTACGTTAATCCAGAGGTCTCGAGTTCAAGTCCCGGTCTGGTCAGAGTTTTCATTGCCAAATTTTCAAAGAGATTGAAAGAGGATGAAAGAATTAGTATCAAGCCCCATACCACTATGATGCAAGTGTCTTTTCTTCAGTATTTTAGTATTTTTATTTTTCATCACTTTCAACTTTCATTTCGCAAAATGAAAACGAACCCAAAACTTTTAATAAATAGATTCAAATATTCATAAAATGTAAAGGATGTAAAATTACTCCTCCCACCAAAAAATAAAAATAAAGAATAAAATAAATAAATCCTAAAAAAAAAAAAAAAAAATCATTACAAATTTTGTTTTTTGTTTTTAAATTTATGAATAATTATTTTCTTTCCATCTCATATTTTACAGACAAACAGAAGATGAGCCTCCAGTCAGAAGCCTCCCTCATCGCAACACCAACGTCTCCCTTCCCTGTCAGTGGGTCAGTGAAGCTCGGTGCCACTGTCCTCAACAGACAGATGAACATCATGGAGGTGGGCTTCCATGCCAAGTGCCTGCGTGACATCGCCGAGAAGATCCTGGGTGTGGCCAAGCCCGTCCGGAAGACCAAGGAGCTGATGACCAAACTCAACGGAAGAATTCCCGAGGAGAGGACCTCAGTTGCGGACACGGAACTGAACCAGTTGGATGATATGGTAGGTGATAGAGATTTGTTAGGATTGCATATCCCCCCTTTGATCATTCCCCCTCTAATCCTGTCCCTGCTGTTTGCCGTTCCCTGTGATCTTGCTACTGTCTACCAGTTTTCCCTCATCTTCGCTTATCTAAATCTTATTTATTCTCCCCTTCCTGTTTTTGTCCTTATCATTCTGCATTTGAGAAATGTCCTGCAACATATAGGCCCCCTGAATATAACAAAAAAATAGCCCCCCCCCAAAAAAAAAAGCCATAAGACATAAGACATAAATAAGCCTGCCAATGAAAGACACATAAAAATCACATATTTGGCCTAAAGTAATAAAAAAAAATGTTACAAAATGCTTGTTGAATGAAATGACCAAAATGCGAATCTCCTAAACATTGACCTGCTTGAACCCTATTATCCACAATTCAAAGAAATGATTGTTCTGCATCTGCCTAATTAGTCTGGCAGAGGTAAAATTCATCAGGATTTGAATACCAAGCCTTCACATTTAACATTTCCTTTCATTCCGATGGCTCAGAGAATTCTGATGAAATGTGCATGCATTCTCACTATGAACATCTAAACCATGAAAAAGGGGCGAAATGTCATTTTGCTGTGAAACTAAAAGTCATTGTGATTTCACGGTGCATTTTACAGTGAATTCACTCTGAAAATGATCACCTCTCTGACCTGATAAGGACATCTTCTGGTCACTATAAAGAGACATGAACAAAATGTGAATGTCTAGGGTGGCAAGCTCCAGCTCCAGGACCACCAGCCCCCATAGAGGTACTGTATGGTGTCCTTGTAACTGTCACTCCCAGATACTTCTAAACTGCCTCTAGCCATTTACCATCATGAATGTGGCCTTGGAGACCACTGGTGAAAACAGTGAAAATGACTTGGCTAACTGTGTGCCATGAAATACGGGGGTGAAAACACGGTGAATTTTCTTTTCACAGCTAAATGACATTTTTACCCCATTTTCACGGTTTAGATGTTCACAGTGTCTAGACTCTAAGAGATTGGATGTTCTTCCTTCTGCAGCTTCCAACCACCAAAGTCCACTATGATACCACCATGGTCAAGGCCTCTGGATACCTGAAAATGTTCGGCAATGAACTCCGCACTTTCTCCGTTGACAAGCCCACAGTCTGGTCATACTTGGAAGGAAGTGAGTAGAAAATTAGTCTTTACACAAAATAATCATTAGCAGCAATTCAACCATGATATTCAACCATGTGGTTGAATTCAACCACATGGTTGAATTGCTTCTGACTGGCGCCCCCACCCCGGCAAAGACTAGTTTACTATTTGGGAGGCCACCATCTAAGGGCTTGATAGCTCAGATGGAAGAGCACTGCTACGTTAATCCAGAGTTCTCGGGTTCAAGTCCCCGCATTCGAGTCAAAGTTTTCTTTGCCAATTTTTCAATTTGTTCCAAAGTTCCCAGTCAGTTTTTCCTTTCTTTGTTTGAAAATAAGCAGAAGACTTTGCCAATAAGCAGAAGAGTCGTTGCATTTCTGCTCATGGAGTGTATTTTATTTCATTGTAATCCATATCCTTATCACACACCAGCATCTGAGTCTATGATTGAGAGAGAGACGAACCTTCGTCTCGGCAAGAAGCCTTACACCTTCCGCAAGATCTTCAGTCTTGGCCGCGGCGTCCACGAGCTCCCCACAGAGCTCGGCCTGCCCCTTCAGCTCAAGTTTGACTCTGCAGGCATCCTGGAATTCAATGTGACCGGCAAGGTCAACATGACTCCCTCTCTCACCGACGTCTTGGCTGGACGGGAAAAGATGGGCACCGTTGATGTCCAAGGAGAAGTCAAACCAAAGTATGTCAAAATTCAACTTAGATTCTCTTTAAAGCTCCTACACAACATTGGTCGAGGTCAAAGAATAGCATCCATACGTTGTCTGATCCAACATATGCATGAAACTGCACACCTGTGAAAATTCCAGCTCAATCCGCCAACAGAGTCTCAAGAAAATCGTGAAAACCGCTTCATTTGTTTCACGAAGATGCAGCATTCAATGCCGTACTGTTCCGAAAAATAGTTTAGATCTCGGTGGCATGAGACGTAAAATATTTCTTTTAATCATTTCTCCCAAAATACAACTTTTTAGGCAGAAATATTTCAGTGAGAGGTTTCACTTAAATCTGTGAAAATTTCTGTTTTTCGATCTTAATAATGTTGTGTAGGGGCTTTAAAGGCCCAATACAACAAATCGAGCATACGCATCATAAATGCCTCCATTGATATACACAATGTTTATCTTCTTTTTCTTTGATCAGGGTTGCCGTCTCTGTCTTTGGCAAAATGAAGGTGTCCCTGGATAACGTCAAATCTGGTTTGATGATCAATGGCGGACTCAATGCTTCTACCATGCTGAAGGGCAAAGTGAATGTCAGTGTGCCCACTGGTCTGTACAAGACCAAGTTTGACACTCCAACCAAGGAGTTCCAGGCATTCTCACTCCGTAGCAGGCCTTACACCTTCACCATGATCAAACGGGAACAGGAACATACCAACGTAAGTACTTGTTTAGTGCAAATAAGAAGCACAGTAACATAACTCCTCCACTCATCTCTCTTTGATCTTCCCCCTCTTCTCACTAATCCCTACCCTACTCCTTTGTCCTTCCGCTTTGATCTCACCCTACCAGCTTTCCTCTTTGTCCTTTGTTTCTCATCTTTGTCCTATTCACTCTCTTCCCCCTTCCTTCGAGTATCTGTTTTCTCCTTGTCACTCTGTCTGTGAGAAAGGTCCTGCTAGGATCGAAACATCAGGCCCACTAAATGTTAAGAAGTACAGTAGTTAGATCCATGGAGTTCATATCCATAGAATTTCCTCAGCATTTGTCTGCAATCAAGTACCTAAATCTCTTATTCTCTGTATTTAAAAGACTTAAATGAGCTTACCTGTGTATGGTTCTATTGATGCTTAAAACATATCCTTAGCATGGCTGTTTCCTTTGGAAGCTTTGCAGAATGCAGACTTGAAGAATGTAGACTGAACAAATGAAGCCACATTATTTCATTGAAAAGTGATTGATGTCACTGCTCCATGAGGAATTATTTATTCATCGGTTGATTTTACAGCAGGAAAACACTGATGTCCGTCAGCCAATGCTGGTGAAGAGGCTCATCAAGGGCAAGTTGATGAATCCTAAGCCGGTTACCGTGAGTAATATTTCACTTACTCTTATTCTGAGAGTTATTGTGTTTGTATGATTATTTCATATCTTTGGCAAATGTCAGGATTTGACTTACGCAAAAAAAAAGTTATAAGATAACTGGAGTAATTTTGTTGGCTCTTTTAGTGACTTGAAAAAAAAGTTGGATAACATTGTACTCTTGCTTCATAAAAATTAGCATAAGCAAAGCAGATGGTGAAATTTTCAAGCTACTTCCATTTCATTTTGCTGATAGACAAGTTCATTTGCTGATTAACGAAATTAACAGCCTTATAGATGATCAGATTGCAAGTAATATTAGATGTCTTATTAACTTGCAGACCAAATACACAATGGGCAAGGAAACTCTTGGCGTTGAGCTTGAACTGAAGACACGCCGTGTCCCGAGAAAGTGCAGCTTCACCTTTGGCCCAACTCACCTGCTCTTCAATGGACCCATGGATTTGAACATCACTGTCAGACCAGGCGAGAATGCTCCACGCGAGGTTTTGGGCTACATGCAGTTGGAGAACGAGTTCAAGACACTGGAGAAATACCAGGAGTTCAAGGTGGGTGCTCTTTGAATCAGTCCATTAAAGCTGCTACACACCATTTGCACAAATCCAACATGGTCCACTCGCAATTACCGACAACTTTTTCGAGACTTACTCGCAATTTTCCGATTTAAATGCACGGTGACACTAGGTGCATTTTACGATCCTCAAAGCTGACACAGTTTGATGAAAAAATGAGCCAGTTTTTCACCATTTTCTCACGCTATGGTTGACGATTTTAGCTGAAACTTTCACAGGCGTGTTATTTCATGCAAATGCTGGATTAGACAAAGTATGGACGCGTTTCTAAGACCTTTACCAATGGTGTGTACTGTGTAGGGGCTTTAACTCTTAGTCATGTTCTAGGGAAAGCTGATTTAGAAAACATGGTTTTTACAGAAAGAAAAATAGGAGTGAAGAGGAGCAGTTGAAAAAGAAGGGTGACTTGGAAGACCTGAAGTCTGAAAGATTGGATATAAGAAAAAGGAATAGAACATTAGGGGGTGAACCTGCTCGAGAAATCAAATCACAGAAAAACTAGGCATGACATATGATCACTGATATCAAATAATATTCCACTTATAGATCAGATAGCCTTTGAATTTCTTCTTTCCCTCATACACATGTCAAGATATAGAATGCCTCAAAATTGAAGGTGAAAAAAAGATGAGGCAACACTTTCCTCAATTCTGAGATATTGTCAACAAATTGAAGGGTTCAGGATTTTTTATGCACAATATTTTTCCCCTGTCTTTTCCTCTTAGGAACATTTCCTGAAGAAGCAACATTTCTCAACTGCCTCCAGTTCAGAGGAAGAATCGCAAGAACATGCCCACGATGAGAACGGCATGGATATCCCCGTGGTACGCCAACCAATTTACGAGCAAACCATGGACATGCTGAAGAGGTTCGAGAACTGGAAGTACGACAGCGGAAAGTGGCCCTTTGGAGCGAAGGAGGAGGAGACGGACACCACCCATGACCACACCATGAAGGTCAACCGTAATGAAGATGAGGTCGAGCTCTACCACGTCTACTTCAATGTAAGAATTGATTCCGATGAATTAAGTCTATAAGTGATATACAAAAAATGTTGCAAACTGCTTACTGACTAAAAGTACCAAAATGCAAATCTTAGAATTTAGTGAGCCTGACGTTTCGATCCTAGCAAGACCTTTTTCAAAGGCAGAGAAAGGGCCTTTGAGAAAGGTCCTGCTAGGATCGAAACGTCAGGCCCACTAAATTTTAAGAATTAAGTCTATAGTTAGCTGAATCGTCCATCTCTGATTTTTCTTCAAAGTTGAAAGGGCCTGATGTACCGGGTATTCATCCTCGCATTTTGGTCATAAAAATCTAAGTTCATCCTTCAGGAACTTTGCTTGATAATAAGTACCGGTAGCAGAAGAAGGGAGTGGGTGGCAAGTGAGAAGCATTTAACCATCAACTTATGTCAGGGATCACACCCCTGTTTTCATTTAGATGCAAACCACAATTTGCTGTTAATCTGGAAACAGCAGTTTGCGGATCACACAAAGAAGATGGATCTTTTCAAGCTCTATTTTTAATCAACTAGACGAAATCCCCGGCGATTTCGATCGGGGCTACGGTATTCGAAGAAATCCCCGGGGATAAGCTTTCCCCTGGGATTTTTTTTATCCCTGCTCGGGGTAGGGTAGAAGGAGAAAAACCGGTGTTTTTACAATTTCCACGGGGAAATAGGGTCCCAAATGGGTCCAGTGTGAATGGTTCAGGGGGTGTTG
The DNA here is from genome assembly GCA_949987565.1 of Luidia sarsii. Lineage (NCBI taxonomy): Eukaryota > Metazoa > Echinodermata > Asteroidea > Paxillosida > Luidiidae > Luidia > Luidia sarsii. The sequence continues at coordinate 11,798,062 of OX465113.1, forward strand.
GTGGGGTAAAAAATGATTCCCCACTGATTCGCACTGAAGTGTGAGAAAGGGCTATTGTTTACATAACTTGTTTTCTTAGCCGTGAGAAAATGTGGATGAAGCGTCTTCGGACTATTCAACCACATGGTCTCAACATCCAGGAGGGTAATGACTAACACCATGCAGCTTTCTGATAATCCTTCTTTTGTGTTCAGTCCTTCACACTTCTCTCTTTGATCTTTCCCCCTCTTGTCACTAATCCCTACCCCACTCCTTGCCCTTCTCTTTGATCTTTCCCCCTCCTTTCACTAATCCCTACCCTACCCCTTGCCCTTCCCTTTGATCTCTCCATACCAGCTTCACTCTTTGTCCTTTGTTTCTCATCCGTGTCCTATTCACTCTCTCCCCCTTCCTTCGTGTACATGTATCTGTTTTGTCCTTGTCACTCTGCCTTTGAAAAAGGTCCTGCTAGGATCGAAACGTCAGGCCCACTAAATTTTAGGTTTACATAACTTGTTTAATCTATGTTTATTGCAGATCACAACCAATGGCACACAACCCATCCGTGAACTGGTCACTCGCATCAGCTTTGATCATCAGGCTGAGTTCTACAAGGCCATCCGAATGGACATCATGACTGCCAAGAAGTCCTTCAGACAGAGCGATGTCACTAATAAGCTGGAAGAGAAGACTGAGGAAATTCGAGTATGTATGAACTATAAGGCCAAGTAAAAAAAATATTAGATTCTCATCCAAACTTTTTGAAAAAAAGGAGAATGTGGGAATTTGTTTTTTCTTTCTTTCCCAAAACAATTTTTCCCCTAAAGACGGGTAGTCTAGTTTCCAGTCGTTTTTAAGTACGGTACGATATGTAGGCTGTGCATGTGTGAGGTTCAACGACAGGAAACAGCCCAAATTAATCAATCTGTTTTTTTATCGTTTTACACATTTGTTCTTAATTGATCCAGCAGCAAGCGGGGATGAGAAATTAATATTTGTTTTAATTGGCCTAATATCAATGCCAGAATGAATTTTCTATATATTTTGTATACTGTTCACCTTTCACAGCAGTTGCATTCAGCTTTCATTTAAGTTCTTACTCCTTGGGTTGAACGTGTAAGCCAGCCACATGCTGGTCGGGGTGAAGGTGTGCACCTTGTTTCAGTTCAACTCACTCTGATATTCTTTATGAAAGGTAATGTGTCAACGATTTGAAGAGTTGTCTTACAATCTCTACTGGCAGCAAAGATATGACTTGAAGGTTTGCATGGTGGAAATACTAAGTGGAAGGTTTGTGTTGACACCATGTAGCACTTCTCTTTCGAGAAGGAGTATGGTTCTGAAAAGAGCCGGTAGGTCCCTCATCAATTGTAGTGTGTACTCTGCTCATCGTCAGAAGGCAGCAAAGAGCCTGTAGGGAAAATCACTCCACATTTTCTTGTGGTTGAATAACAGGATCGAAAAATAAGAATGATCAAGATAGCAATACAAATTCCCACCACTTTTTTATCTGATTTAAGACTTGGTGCGTGCAAGGGGAGCTTGAACACCCACCCTATGCAGTGACCCTGAAAAAGTCTGAGAAACTGGAGAATCTTACCGGACTGCCTGATGTCGCGCGGGACCCCAAGGTCCTGTTCAAACTGAACACCCAGTGGGGCAAGAGCTGCGTGGAGGACCAGAAGATGCAGATTAAGGTGAGTGAATTTCTAGATGATAATAACCGTGACGCTAACATCATGAAATATCTTTTATGCTATACGCGCCTACGCGGTACCCGTCGCTATACAATTATTCAAATCCGCCACATGTTCTCGACCAGCTCGGCGGTCAAGTTGTCTGCACTAGAAAATGCAGGTAGTGAGTCACAGGTTCGAATACCGCCCGAGCTGCCTAAAAATTGTTTCATCGGGGCAAAACCTTTTTTAATAACTGAAGAATTGGCAAAGTCGAATTGTTCAAAAGTTCCCAGTCAGTTTTTCCTTGGCTTGTTTGAATAACTTGAAGGATAGCACATCATCAAGACAAACCAGTTGAGACGAGAGGATAAGCTTGCACCTCATCAGATGAAGCAGTTATTGCTCCAACAGCTTAGATGCAAATAACAAATCTGGCTACGGCAGTTTGGGAATCACACAAAGAGGATGGATCTTTTCAAGCTCTATTTTCAATCAACGTTGTTTACATAACTTCTTTAAAGCCCCTACACAACATTGGTAAGATCGAAAAGCAGAAATGTTCACAGATTTACATGAAACTTATACAGTTTGAAGATGGTTATAGTAGAAACCTCTCACTGAAAAATTTCTGCCTAAAATGGTGTATTTTGGAAGAAATGAGTAAAAGAAATAGTTTACGTCTCACCGAGATCTAAACTATTTTTCGGAACACTAGTACGGCGTTGAATGCTGCCTTTTCGTGAAACAAATGAAGCGGTTTTCACGATTTTCTCAAGACTCGGTTGGCGGATTGAGCTAAAATTTTCACAGGTGTGCCGTTTCATGCATATGTTGGATCAGACAACGTATGGATGCTATTCTTTGACCTCGACCAATGTTGTGTAGGGGCTTTGATCTATGTTTTTTGCAAAAACTTGTGCACTCACAAGAGGGCCTGACATTTCGATCCTAGCAGGACCTTCCTCAAAGGCAACGGCCTTTGCCCTTTAGCTTTTGAGATTGATGTTTTACAAAAGGTTTTAAAATGGACCCAGTAATTAAGAGCTAAATGTGTGCCATTGCTTTTTTTTGTAGGCTCGTGTGGAGAGATCCGAGAAGCAGATGAAGAACTTGATGCTGAACACCACCTACAAGCAGGAGTGTCTGAAGAACCTGAAGGAGAATAACAAGTACACCAAGGCTTGCAAGACTCTGCGCAGGGAACGTGAGGAGCTCCGTGCAGTGCATGCTGAACTCACACACAATGAGGTATTGGATTGAAGAACATCAAAAGCAGATGTATCATACACAGGATTGAAATAATTATCTGCAATTGGTTGGGATGATCGTTAAGATTTTCTTGAAATGGTATAACATACAGAAATTTCTTCCATTTTGAAATATCTGCAATTGGTTGGGATGATCGTTAAGGATTTCGTGAATGAGTGTAACATATAGAGAACTTTTCCAGCTCATCTCAGTACAATCAACAAAGGTTTTCATTCATTTTGCTGAGAAGATCTATAAGGAAGTATTCTCTTTCACTAGCCATTAAACACAGATGCTGATCTAGAAGGTTTGACAAACATCAAAACTTTGAACAGACCTTTGAATACCTTTGTATCAATTGAGAAAAAGTGATATACAAAAATGTTGCAAACTGCTTACTGACTAAAATTACCAAAATGCAAATCTTAAAATTTAGTGAGCCTGAAGTTTTGATCCTAGCCAGACCTTTCTCAAATGGAGAGAAAGGGCCTTTGAGAAAGGTCCTGCTAGGATCGAAACGTCAGATTTCAATTTTGACAATTGAAAAAAAAAAAACATAAGTTATTCAACGCTGACAGTGCAACACTTAAGTTATCAGTATTTTTGGTATCTTTGTCTGTTTTCCGATAGCTTGTAAAGAGGCACTACAAGACCATGTTCTATCAAGGCATGGACATGCTGAAGCACATGCTGTGGAATAACGTGGAAACTGAGAGAGCTGAGGTCCATAACCCCGATAAGACGGTAAGTCTCTTTGAAGAGAGATGAACAAAATGGCAAGGAAATATTAATTTGGGAAGTGAAAAGGACCAGCTGAATGCGTATTAGATTAATACTCAAAATTTGCATTAATTTTCTGGTTGTACGAGAAGATAGGAACATAGCAGACACTATTAACAACAATGGAAAAGCATTTCCATTATTAAGTGGAAGGTTTGCGGTGACACCACATGTAGCACTTCTCTTTCAAGAAGGAGAGTGGCTCTAGCACTTCTCTTTCAAGAAGGAGTGTGGCCAAAAGACCAACACTCCTTCTTGAAAGAGAAGTGCTACATGATGTCATCGCAAACCTTCCACTTAGTATTTCCACCATACAAACCTTCTTATTTCCATTAACCCCCCCCCCCCCCCCCCCCCCCCCCCGCTCTTTGAGGGTTAAAGTCAAGCAAGTATTTTGAACTCAACTGTGCTTGGTTCTGGAGAATTTCAGTGTAGACGTGTTGTTTTCACATTTGATGGAGGTAAGTCATTGGCTTACCGGTATTTCTACTTTCAACTTGTCTTTTTTTTTTTCTTCTATTTGTAGGTTCTTCTCACTGGGGAGCTGGATGAAAACAACAGGAAAATGAACGTGTCCATCAAGCATGTGCGAGGCAATATCAAGTTCAACAAGCTGTGGATCCCCGAGGTCGTCCAGGAGTTGAAGGTTCTCCAACCCTACAAGCTTCAGCAGCATTTGCTCCTGAACTACTCTCAGGACCTTCTGACCGGACGCAACATCAGTAAGTTGTCTTCATGAAAGCATTTCATTGACCCACAATCCATTCTATAAGTGTTTGATAAATTTGTGTCATTTTTATGTTTTTAGAATGGGGCAATATTTGGTGTTTTTTGTTGTTGTTGCTATTTACCAGTTTAGTTTACAGAAATATGTTACAGTGGAACGTCCCTATAATAAACGCCGATACATAGAGCATATAGCGAACGAATATGCCCTTTGGCTCCCAATGTATTACATGTATGTCCGTGGATATGCAGCAGCAACTGCTATAACGAATGACCGTTGTATCGAACAATTCTCATGAATCCCGGGATGTTTGTTATAGTAACGTTCCACTGATTTGTTGGTTCGTGGCTTTTGCTCTAAGTTTCAGTCAGTCAACAGTTTCAAAATACAAGTTTGATTTTGTATGATGTAGACCTTGACAAAAACCGAAAAGGTTAGTTTTTGGAAGAAATTGAATCAGTGCTAAAAAAATAAATTGAATCAGTGCTACATGTATATAGATGACAGTGGAGTAATGAAATGTTTGTTTGAATCTGTAGACCAGTGCAAGGCTTTGGAGAATGACACCATCCTGACCTTTGACAAGGTCTCCTTCAACTACACCCAGAGCATGTGCGATCACATCTTGGCTAAGGATTGCTCCAAGAAGGAGCGCTTTGTGGTCCTGTCCAAGAAACTGACAGAAACTGGCACCAAGAAGGCAAGTACATGTACAGACACTTTGAAATTGCTTAAGTTTTTGTGTGTGGGTATCTTGAGATTCATTGAGCCTTGGAATAATTTTAAGAAGTGGTTTTAGTTTGTTAATGAAAAAGAAGATGATATTGACAATCAAGAAAAATGTTTTCAATTTAAAGCCCCTACACAACATTGGTAAGATCGAAAAACAGAAATGTCAAAATCAAATGCCTTTTTATCAGAAGGTCAAAATGAATACTTGGCAAAGGCATGACAGCAACTGATGTGGGATTTTTTTGCAGAATTAGCTGTTCATCTTTGAATCTTAAAACCCCTACACAACATTGGTAAGATCGAAAACCACAGATTTACATGAAACTTATACAGTTTGAAGATGGTTATAGTAGAAACTTCCCACTGAAATATTTCTGCCTAAAATGTTGTATTTTGGGAGAAATGAGTAAAAGAAATAGTTTACGTCTCACCGAGATCTAAACTATTTTCCGGAACAGTACGACGTTGAATGCTGTATTTTCGCGAAACGAAAGAAGACGATGTCACAATTTTCTTGAGACTCGGTTGGTGGATTGAGCTGAAATTTTCACAGGTTTGCTATTTCATGCATATGTTGGATCAGACAACGTATGCATGCTATTCTTTGACCTCGACCAATGTTGTGTAGGGGCTTTAAGACCTAGGTTCTTTGCATGACTAATAATGCTTTGTGATCGTGAGTGAAATAATGAATTTTGATTCAAATTTTATTCATTAATGCCCTCACTCCATCAGGTCATCACCATCTACTTGGACAACACCAAGATCCAGTTCATGCCCAGCACGGTGAATGAGGACATCCAGACACTCATCAACGGAACTGACGTCAACTTGTTGAACATGACTAAGCTTACGATCCAGGACTACTTGATGAGAAAGGAACCCATTGGAAAGCCCAAGGTGCATATTCTGGATCTGGGAATGGAGGAGCCAGTGATGATGGCGGCCGGTTCCACCTCACACAGCCGGGAGAGGAAGATGATTTGGGTAAGAATCTCTATGAATATCCGTCAGTTTGATCCCTGGAGATACTAGAGATATACGGCAGTTATAATGGTCGACTGCTTCTGACTGGCGCCCCCATCCCGGCAAAGACTAGCTGACTATTTGGCGTAAAGCCACCGTCTAAGGGCTGGATAGTTCAGATAGTATGAGAGCCGGTACTCAAAACCAGAGGTCTCCGTCGGGGTTCAAGTCTCAGTCTCAATCAGTTTTTCTTTGCCATTTCATTCAAAATCTGTGTTTGAAAAAAGGTGTAATTCTCTTCTTCAGAGTCTCCTAGCAACAGTGTACTGTTTTAGAAGTTTTGTCCATTAGTGCTATCTCCACAACAAATACACTTTTTTTTTCAATTTCAACTACAAAGAGTTTATCATCGCATCTTCTTTGTTGATGCCGTTTGATTAATGTGTCTACAACAGCATCATTGTAACTATTCTATGCTATCTCCTATTTGCAGTCTTGGGATATGCCAGAGAGTGCAAGCTCAGAGGAGGCCGAGATGTCGGACGGAGAAGAGACCTACTGGGAGGAGTTCAAGGACCACGTGAAGATGGACATCTTTGAAGGTGTACGACCAGCTCCGTACAGGCCAAAGACCCAAGTTGTGATCGTCCGCACCAAGATCAACGATTCCATCATGTTCTTTGCCCCCGAGCAGGAACTGAAGGTGTTCTTCGATGGCTACAATGTCAAGGTTGAGGTAAGCCGAACCGTGTATGACTAAAATTACGGTACCATAATGTAAATCTCAAAATTGAGTGGGCCTGACGTTTCGATCCTAGCAGGACCTTTCTCTTTCTCATCAGGACCCATTGTCTAAATGCAAGCAAACAAACCTTTCCAATTCACTCATTTTCACACCACTTTCATGAGAATTTAAGAGATAATTGTATCGTTTTTTCATGTTTGTTTTAAAATCCAGCTTCCCCAGAAGTACAAGGACATGCAGTGCGGTTTGTGCGGTGACTTCAATGGCGAGGTTTCGGATGAGTTTGTTGGACCCAACCGTGAAGTCTACCAGAACCCTCGTCGCTTTGGCCGTAGCTTCCAGATCTCCACAAACGAATGTGCCACAGGTAGGAATGGCAGTCTCCTCTACATGAACATGGGAGTACATTGTGCATGACCATGCTGATACAGTTTTGCTTCGGCAGAATCAGTCAGTGATAGAACAAACTCCAAGCCAATTTACAGCCAGACACTTAGAGGGCCTGATGTACCGATCCTAGCAGGACGTTTCTTAAAGGCAAAAAAGTCTTGCGAGGATTGAAACATCATGCCCTCTAAGATGTTGAGAATTTGGGTATTTCATGTCAGTAGCAGTTTGCAACATGTTTACAATTCTTTGATTGAAAAACATTCATTATAGATTAGTTTTGGTTTAGACTTAAAGCCCCTTATACAACATTGGTAAGATCGAAAAACAGAAATGTTCACAGATTTAAATGAAACTTTTACAGTTTGAAGATGGTTATAGTAGAAACCTGGCACTGAAAAATTCTGCCTAAAATGTTATATTTTTGGAGAAAAGAGTAAAGAAATAATTTACGTCTCATCCCAAGATCTAAGCATTTTCAAGAAACAATTGAAGCGGTTTTTCACTATTTTCTCGAGACCCGGTTGGTGGATTGAGCTGAAATTTTCACAGGAGTGCTATTTCATGCACGTGTTGGATCAGACAACGTATGGATGCCATTCTTTGACCTCGACCAGTGTTGCGTTATCACTTTTAAGGTGCAATTTATTTGCTTGTGAAGTTGACGTTGATTTTCCATTCTTCTTTCTGTTGCAGTCGACGAGTGTGCCCCAATCATGGAGTTCCCATTTGATGTGGAGGTGACACTGCCAGGAGAAAGCAACTTGCACGCCTGCATCACTAAGGCACCCGTCCCCCACTGCCCATCGACCTGCGCCCCCATCCAGGAGGAGAACGTTGAGGTGGAGTTTGTCTGCATTGAGCAGAAGGGAAGGCCAAACCCGTTCGAGTCCCTGAGCCGCAAGGAGCTCCTTACCAAGTACGGAGGTAAGAGGGGCGACTACAAGCGAACCATTCCCATGCACACCCAGTGTATGCGCCATCACTAAACAGCCGACTTCAATATACTCCCCAGCATTGACAGGATGATGAAATAAGGTCTAATTATCCATATCCGATCTTTTTCTAAAAACAATCCAACACTAACTTGTGATTTCAGCATCTCGTGGCTCATCCTTCCTGGCAGTAAGGAATTCCCCCATTCTCATCTCTGTGCTCTTTTGTGGTATTTCCGAGCTGTATTTATCCTTGTGGTTTCACATCTTCACATTTACTGACTTAAAGGAAATGATCCTATATATGCTCTCCGATATCTTGTTTAAATTTTCATTCATTTCTTATTATAAATTGAATTGTGGACATATTACCTATGGTATGATTTAATCTGTATCAGTTTTTTACATTTGGGATAAAGGAATTTTGCTCGTAGATTAACATGTGTCTTAGATGATAGAAATACTATCAACCAGTAAATATTAAGTATTTTTTACAATGTGTTGAACAATAATAGTATTTTCGAAAGTCTGCAGTCAACAAAAAGTTATGAATTTATGAGAAAATAACTTTGTCCTTAATAGCACTCAAAGTTAGTCATTCTTACAATCAGGCTCATTTTTCTTTTCTTGTTTAAAAACAAATGAAATCCAGAGTAAAATTGTATGATGTTTGTATTCATTGCTCTGTTCTGGTTTTACCTGTGTATTTACATTTTTCAGTTTGAGATTATGTTGCATAATAAAAGGTAATTCCCGAAATTGCTTCAGCAAAATAACAAGAACACTCAATTTGTTTTTATTGGAGTGTGATGAAGTCAATTTCACTCATCTAAATGGCCCTTTCTGTTGTTGAATTCCTCTGTATTCACTTGAATTGTGACATTTTCAGTGAAGTAGTCCAACTTTTGTAAACACAAAAGGTTTTATTCAAACAAAAAAACATCGCTTCACATTGGTACATAACGGCAAAACCGTCAAACATGTTGTAATATTTACACAGCATTATATTCTGGTGACACATCTTAACATTCAAACGGTACACTGCTAAAAACAAAATGTAGTCAATACTTTTCTTCATTCCAGTCAAATCTTTTCCCACTTTAGTGATGGTTTAGGATTGTATTGTTCAGACATTACCCATTAACTATTCCAATTTTGCAGAATCCACCTAGCCTTAGGTTTTACACGAAACATTGGACTACAATATCACATGCCTTGAAATATCAAGCAGTTTATTCAGTGCCACTAGCATTTTGATTCAAGATGACACTATCAAGTCAAATGTATTTAGTCTTTTGAAACTTTTGAAAGCTGAAAAAAAAAATCCATAATGAAATTGTTTATATTTGGTCGCTTGATGTAAACAGTGGGTAGGTGACCTTGTCATCCAATATTTACACTTTTTTTCAAATATTACACCATTTGTTCAGATATTCCATCAGAGAACACTTTTTAGTTAACTTCTGTTAACTGAACTCATTTATGATTTCACAATGCCTTTGACTGGCATGCTTCATGTCTTCCTGCTAGACTGCCCCTGTATCTCAGAGTACAGCACTCCAAGGGACTCCTTAAATTGGTCCAATTCCATGTCCAGCTTAGAGATGCGATCCAAGGTGGCGAAGAGTTCCTGAAGTTTGTCCTGGATGGTTTTTCCGTTCCTCTCGTATATCTGGTACATCGCTTGGTCCAAGTTGTCACAGGATGTGGATACCTGCATGTGTAGTATTATTTGCTACCTTTAAATTAATGCTCATCTTTCTAATTAGGAGAGCTACAAAAACATCGCAAATTGAATTCTGCAAAGCAGAGAATGGATTAAAAGGCCAGGCACTCCACATTTTTGAGATTTTTGTTCTAATCATCTTGAAGGAGCCATGCAAAGCTAACAAAAGTCAAAAGTCAAGGTCATTGAATCAATTTACAATAATAAACTATAAAGTCAGCTTGTGCAAGATAAGGAGCACTCTACCTTAGAGAAAGGTCCTGCTAGGATTAAAACATCAGGCCCTCCTATTTTTTGATGTTTGCATTTTGATCATTTTAGTTAGTAAGCAGTTTGCATAGTAATGAGTAATTTATGAATATTGGCCATTCATTAATGATTGAGAAGCATTGCATAGCTGCCAACCTATCTTAAAGGAAATTAGGAATACTTTTGCTTAAAAAAAAAGGAATCCCAGAGCAAACCAAATAGGAATACATGTGTATTTTGATACTATTTTCAAGCCAAAAATTGGAATCTGTTGTCAAGTGTTTGTAAAAAGGGATAAATTTTTACCCCCCACCCAAAAAAAGGAATGATTCTTCAAAGATAGGAATGGTTGGCAGCTACGGCCATTGTACCTGCAGCTCCATGGCTTTCTTGAAGTCACTCAGTACGGTACCGTCGCGTTTTCTCTTCGCATTGATGTCGTCAATCAATTGCTGCGTCTGCTGGTTCAAGATGTCCCTGGTGACGGACCACGAAGATGCTGATTCCTGGCGGCTTGCCGGGCACAGTGATGGGGTTTGCGGGAAGTGGTTGGGCAGCTCGGAGAAGTCGAGATTGACGTCACCGCAAGCAGACTCGGATGGAGCACTGCACCAAGTGAAGTAAATTGTCACAAAAAAAAAGCAGTCGCACATATCCTCAATGATTTGATCATACTCTTATAAGGCCAAGTAAAACAAATTATTAGTTTCCCATCCCCGCCCGCATTTTTTTTTTTGCCTCCGCATACATTTCTTTAATTTTTCAAATTTCTTTGTTAAAAATAAAACGATAAAAAAGACCAAATTTAGATTGATTTTTGCTTTTCCAGCCATTAATTTTAATCTTGCACATGCACAGCCTACATATTGTACCGTACCTAAACAAGTCTACCCATTTTTTGTTTAAAAAAGGGAGTAAAAGGGCTAAAGTTACTGTAGCCCTAGATAGCCCACATCTTTCTTTTTTCAAAAAGTTTGAATGAGAAACTATTTTTTTTTTACTTGGCCTAAGTTAGTATTCATCTCACGATGCTATAAATTATTAGACACACCTGAATAACGTCTTATACTTGGTTCAGTTGAATTGTTCTTGCACAGATAACTGACAGTCCCAATTTGCAGACAAAAAATACCTTGGTTCAAGAAAGTCTCCTCTGTCTGGATCAAGCTCTGCTTGGCCTTCGCTTGAGAGCTGGTTCAATTGCTGAGGAAGACCAGCTTTTGTGATTTCTAATTCTGATGGACACCCTTCCACACTTTCCATTATCTTGGGTATTTCAATACCTTGACTGGTCTAAAGATACTGAGACAGTGAAAGAAAAAATATACACTATTTGTATTTATAATCACTAGTAAAACTACTACTACTACTACTACTACTACTACTACTAGTACTACGACTACGAGTACTACAAGTACTACTACTTTTACTAGTATACTAGTATCCTCCAATAACCGGTTTTCGACGATATAAGGACTTTTCTTCAAACTGAACAATGTGGACGAAAGTATCACACTAAAAGAGGTCTCAGTCACTTTGTCCACACCACAGACTATTAGAATAATCATAGAGAAGGTTGATCAAGCCTGTCACTTCCGTAAGATTACCCGGTTTTGTTGACGTCCGCGGCGCACCGCGCAGTAAGCATCGTCACCTATTTTCGTCAGTGGTGTTTAGTAAGGTGTCCCAGTGTAGCCAAACGCAAAATAAATTCTTAAATTACCTCAAAATGCTGTGTGGCACTATTAAATTCTTCCCTGTATGTTTTTTTTGTGTTCATCGTTGTTTTTGTTTTTCCACACTGCTTCTAACACTTTCCTCAAATCATTCATAATTTATGCTTAAAACGTATTGGTCTTGTTGATGTCTTCTTTTGTGACGTTTAAAAAAAAATCCACAATCCTCTTTCTCACTGCTTCTTCAGTTATAACCTTTCGGAATTTCACTCAAGAGACACATTTCCTCCTTCTTGGTACTTTCTCTAGCTGCTCTTTTATTTTTTTCATTTTTTTCAAAAGCCTATTGGGCAATGTTACTTTTTGTCTTTAAACAATAATAAAAAATAAAAAAAATTAATTATATAAGCGAGACGCCCTATACTATAGTAGCCTCCATAGTTTTTACCCTGAACGGACTGCCTCAAGTTGCGTGATATATTTTTTTTCTACGGATGTTGGGGTTTGTTATGGTACACTCAGATTTTTTTTAGGACCAACAATAAAGAAAACTGGAGCTTCGAAGCAACTGCCAATTTTGTACCTAGGAAAATAGACCCCTAAAGAGCAACTTTTTGAATAACACGAGTTTGGCCTACTGGAAAAGCCTTAAATTTCCACATTTTCGGTGACGGACAAGAGCAGGAAACCAACTGTAAGATATGAAGTCTGAGATCGTTATACGGAGTTGTTTTCATAGTGCGATGTGAGTTAGAAGGCTAAGCGTCGAAAACGTGTAGCGTCGAAAACGGGGGTTCCCACGATACTACTACTACTAGTACAAGTAGTACTACTAAGTACTACTACTAGTAAGTAGTACTAGTAGTACTGTCGTACTGACTACCGTACTGCATAAATAATGTACACAGTACAGTAGCATAATTAAATACAATTTAGTCAGTTAGTGAGTTAAGAACATTGGACATTGGTAATCCCTTAGAAAATAATCGTAACATTCTTTGAAAATATGCGTTTATATAGAAAGGGGAATCGTTATTCAATTGTCATGATCTTGACTGGGTACCTTTCTGTCTTACTAAGTCATTTTTAGAGCCACAATCTGCTCATTAATTTTATCTTCACTTACCAGAACGAATCTTTTTGGTCTTGGTCACTCAATGATCTAGAACAGAGGGCGCTGTTCAAAAACTTTCAGCCAATGGCGCGGGTAATCTCCCAAACAGGGTATAATTGAATGGTTCGTATATGACATACGCGCTGACGAGATGATTATACACCAACCGGAGGATATTTTGCGTACGTCCAATTGTGTTTTGGGCCCAACTGTGACAAAGGCATTTTTTATCATCGCTGAAGTGGCTTTTTCTTCCCGAAGAGCTTTGGCAAAGTCTTAGCCATTGCCTTGGTATCTCAAATGTTACTCCACACGTTCGATTGATTGCCTAAATATCTGAAATAAATCGTCAACACTCAAAGTAAAAGAAAACCGACTTTGAAACTGTGAACAATCATTTTAATGGCAAGGAAAATTGACCGGACCGGGTCATTAGCCCGAGGCCTAAGCCCGAGGTCTCGGGTAAAAGTTCCGGTCCAGTCAGTTTTTTCTGTGCCATTTTAGTGACAATTAATAAAGGAAAGGAAAAAAACCCAGGCAAAACAAATAGGACACCCTTTCCATTTCTGAGGCAATAAACTCTCCCCATTCCATTTTCATTGCTGTCATGAAATTCATCTCTTAAAGTGGCGGGATTCAAGTTCAGACTCGAGCTACTACCATTATTATGGCCGCCGCAGCTAGTATAGCTAGCTCATCACAGCTTGCTAGCTAGCTAGCTAGCTACCTAGCTAGCTAAACATGGCCCATCACAATTGGGCCACTGTCCTCAATTGGGTCCGAACAAATATTGAAGCAAGATGTCTGCGGTCGTGAAGTCGCCCAATGACACACGTGAATATCGGTAAGCTGTGTTTAACTCCTGTCTGGAGGCCTTTCGTCACAATAACCTCACACCAACAGCAGTGGCTCTTCGATTTATTCTGCTTGTCTTTTTTTTTCAGGGAAATATCATAAACTTGAATCACAATTCCTGAGGTTGGCCAATCTTGCCCAATTTCCGGACAGCTCAACTTTTTATTTGTGTAGTGTGTACACACGACGCAGCTGGTTCAACTTCAATTTGGTGTTACCCAAGTACAGTGATGCAACAAATTCGGAAGAATTTGAGTTTTATATTATCATAGTTATACCCTCACCAAAACTTCACTTTTGATTAAATTTTAGTTTTTAAAATAAAAACAATTTAAGAATGAAACTTGAAACTGAAAGACAATCGCAAGCAATGGTGCCTCATGAATATTAATGATGGTGGCAGAGGGTCGGAGAGGGTTGGGAGGGGTTTAAAAAAATGAGAATGCTCCCAAAAATGGGAAAAATTATGTTTGTGCATCACTTCCTCGCCCCTCCTCTCTATCCTCCCACTCCTCTCTACTTTCTCCTCCCATCCCTGTGTGCATGCCTCTCCTCTCTACACATACTACTAGTACTACTAGTACTGAGTACTAGTGACATACTGTCTCCTGAGTCCCAATCCCCATTGCTCCATTACTTGCGGTAACTGTAACCCTCATCCTCCCGAAGGTCGGAGACCTGTCTCCGACCTTCGGGAGGATGATGGGTACGGTTACCGCAACTACCGTACTATAGTAGATCCCCTTGTGCACTTCGTTGGATTTGTCCCAGGATTCTCCAGAAATGTATCAAACTCATCATAATTCATATTTTTTTACCATTTCCATTCCTTTCACAGTGTGGTGAAATTATCGAATGGACTGACAGCCCTTTTGATCTCCGACCTAGCAAGTCACAAAGGGGAAGAGAGAGAGGAAGATGAAGTCGATCAAGACAGGGGCAGTGCACTACCTGATGATAACCTGTCCAATTCAGAGGATGAAGAGAATCCTTCTGAGGACATGGATGTTGGGCTAGATGCAGCCAAGGGAGGTGGCCCCAATGTTGTTGCATCCGATGAGAGTTGTGCTACTTCTGCAATGGAAGCGGATGACAACGAGGAAGAATGTGATGCAGAGGAAGAGGATTATGAGGACGGCGACGATGATAACGAAGCCGAAGATGTTGAGGGAAGATCAAAACGGAAGTTGCCGTCTAAACAACCCAAGCTGGTAGGTTGGTCTCGGCCTTTGCTATTTGTTATTTGCTGGTTTGAAGGAATCCCTTCCCTTCGAATAGTGGACTGTATCTCATGCACAGTTTGATAAAGTCAGAGGGCTTGATGTTTCAATCCTACCTCAACTTTACTTAAAGGTCCAATACAACATCGGGAAGATTGGAAAACATCAATGTGCACAAATTTCCTTCTTATTTACACAGTTTGTAGATGGTCATTATATAATATTCATGTTGAAATCTTACCTTCTGGGATGCTGTACTTTTTGAGAAATCTTCACTCAAACATTGACAAATAGTTTATTACTCGCGAGTAATAAACTATTTCTTACACCATAGGCCTTTTTCTACTTTGTCAGATTTCCATTTGAGCTAAAACCTCCAATTGATTTCTTTTTTGGAATGTTTAATGGTTTAAACACAAACTGTGGCAATCTGTTGACCTTTACAAATACCAATATTGTACAGGGCATTTAAGGTGGAAACAAATTTTCCTAAAAGTAGATTCACTTATCTCAAGGCATACAATTCATCACGCAGTATGTAGCAATTTTTAACAATACATTATGTAGTGCTCTGTCATATAACATGCACAAACATTACAAATGGCATCTACAGTATTTCAAATTTATTTTGGAAAATGGCCAAGAAAATTTGACTTAAACCAAGGACTTGACCCAAGACCTTTGACCTCTGGCTTAATGCCCCGAGCAAGAGCTCTTGTAAAATGTTGTTTCCCTTCATTTTTTCTCTGGAAGTCTATCTTATGTAACTTCATGATAAGGTCCTGCTAGGATCAAAACGTCAGGCCCACTAAATTTTGAGATTTGCATTTTGGTATTTTTAGTCAGTAAGCAGTTTGCACCATTTTTGTATATCACTTTAAAACAATTTTGTTATTTCTTTACTTGATGTTTTTTTTAGGCAGCCGCAGCTTTATGTGTTGGGATTGGCAGTTTTTCTGAACCTGATGACATCCCAGGACTGGCTCACTTTCTAGAACATAGTAAGCAAATGTTTGTCCGCTGAAATTGTAGTAGAGAACAGCACGGAGGCAGTATTTAAGTTATTCCCTGCCAGTTTGCAATAAGTATACCCCTAATAATTGTTATAAATATTCATTTATTGGACAATCTGTAAATGTTACTGAACAGTGAACATATTGATGATTCGTTATCTTCTTCTTTTTTTTTTTTTTTAGTGGTTTTTATGGGAAGTGAGAAATATCCAGATGAGAATTCATTTGACGCTTTCATTAGGACGCATGGCGGTTCAAATAATGCCTCCACTGACTGTGAACGGGTAAGAACAATGCTTCAAATCATTCCTAATGTCAGACAAACATACCTAGTGCTACGTGCCTGGAATCCTCAATCCTCCGCAATCCTCCAATGTGAGTCTGTGCAAGATCCTCACTGCCTCAATCCTCCACAATCCTCCAATATGAGTTTGTGCATGTACATGTACCCCACTGCCTCAATCCTCCACAGCTAAGTACATGTAATTGGATCCTTTGTTTATATTACAGTTGGCCATGTGAAAGCAAAGTGCATACTAGCAAGACAGTATATGCATGGAGCTATAAGTAGGTAGCTCCATTGTACGTGCCTTTGTCAAAGTTCCACAGCTTTTCATATCCTCAAAAATCCTCCAGTGTAAATTTTCCAACCTTTCTCAATCCTCCGGTGTAAATTTTCCAACCTTTTTCAATCTTCCGGTGTAAATTTTATAACCTTTCTCAATCCTCCTCAATCCTCCGGTGTAAATTTTTCAACCTTCCTCAATCCTCCACAATTCTCCAGTGTAAATTTTACAACCTTCCTAAATCCTCCACAATCCTCCAGTAAAATTGTTTCAACCTTCCTCAATCCTCCACAATCCTCCAAGTGGACATTTTCATACCTGCCTCCATCCTTCACAATCCTCCATTACCCCCCGGAGGATTGTGGAGGGTTGAGGAAGGAATTGATGCCACCGGTTTCTTTCAAATCTGGTACATGTGCATTTACCTGAATACATTCCTGACTGTTTCTTCTGATGTCCCAACCGTAGACCACTTTCATCTTCGAGGTTCATCAGAGGCATTTTCGGGAAGGGCTCGTGCGTTTTGCCCAATTCTTCACAGCCCCTCTCTTGAAGGCTGCCACCACAGACCGAGAGCTAGAGGCTGTGGATAGTGGTATGTATGTCAGCATTAACAACACGGACATCAAAATCAAATGACGTTTTTATCAGAAGGTCAAAATGAATACTTGGCAAAGGCATGACAGCAACTGATGTGGGATTTTTGCAGAATTAGCTGTTCATCTTTGAATCTTGAAACACCTACACACCATTGGTAAGATCGAAAATCACATATATACGATGAAACTACAGTTTGAACTTGAAGATGTATTTATGTATTTTGGGAGAAATGAGTAAAAGAAATAGTTTATGTCTCACCGAGATCTAAACTATTTTCCGGAACAGTACGGCATTGAATGCTGTATATTCGCGAAACGAATGAAGAGGTTGTCACGGTTTTCTTGAGACTCGGTTGGCGGATTGAGCTGAAATTTTCACAGGTGTGCTATTTCATGCATATGGTGGATCAGGTAACGTACAGATGCTATTCTTTGACCTTGACCAATGTTGTGTTATCCCTTTAAAGCCCCTTAAAATCTGTTTGTCTGTTGATAGAATTTCAGATGAGTTTACCGAGCGATTATCACCGGAAGCAGCAGTTACTTGGTGCTATGTGTAACGAGGGCCATCCTATGGGAAAGTTCATGTGGGGTAAGTTACCATTTTACAATTTGTGAGGAATGTTATAACTTCTTTCGCAGGGCTACAGTGGCATGCTTACTTTTCTTCTGTTAATCGTAACTCGAATGTTGTGCTTGAACCAAACAATTCTCCTAATGCCCAGTAGTTAATACAAAAACTGTTGCAAACTGCTCACTGACTAAAATGACCTGCAATACATCAATCTCAAAAGTTAAAGGGCCTGACGTTTTGATCCTAGCAGGACCTTTCTCAAAGGCAAAGCCCAGTACTTTACTTTACTTATGGTGAATGATTGTCAACTTGTGTTCACTGTATTTCTTCCTCAATGGACCTGTTGGTGAGCGATCTTACATGTCTGTATGTGAACATGAAGTAATTGCACAAAACTGTTGCAAACTGTTCACTGACTAAAATGACCAAAAAGTTAGTTAAAAGTTAGAGGGCCTGATGTTTCAATCCTAGCAGGACTTTTCTCAAAGGCAAAGTGACAAGGACATACACAGACAGTCAGGGGAAGGAAAGCCCTGACACACATGACAGAGGAAGGACAAAAGGGAAGGGAGTTGGGTGCAGATGTAATGTGGTTTGTCTCCTGAGGAAGATATAACAATGGTTGATCAAGTTGAATTATATAAGTAGGAGGAATGATTGCGTTCCAATATTCCACTTTGCACTCATTGGACATATTAATTGTTGTTTTACTTATAATATCAATTGGTGTTTCATTTTGTTGTCAGGAAATTCCACCACCCTTAAGACTGATCCTATAGCCAAGAACATTGATGTCCAGCAACGATTAATTGCATTCAGGATGAGAGTCTACTCAGCTCAGTATATGACCCTGGTAGTCCAGTCAAGAGGTAAGCTATTCATCCTAGGTTAATGGTATACAGAAATCAAAATCAACATAGGGTTAAACAAATCGGAATAGCTAAAAAACGCAGTAATTTGGTCTGAAAAATTGTTCACCCCACTTTGGAGACGAACGTAATACGTCACATACAGAATGTCTCTATTGTCTATTAGCAGTTAACACAGCACTGTCACATGCGCTGTAGCGCGCTGTATTGTCTCGGCATTTTGATAGCCACGCTTGGCAGATTTCTTTTGTTGGCAGTCTGTATGTGACATCCTGCGCTCGCAGGGGGAATTTTGGGGTGGGCGGGGCGAACATGGACCTTTTTCAATGTTTTGGGGGCAAAATTTAACGCCAAAGTAAGAAGCAAAATAAAATTCTTCATTGATTATGCTGTTCTACATTAACTAAGAAGAGTTTTTAGCTCTTTTTCAAATCCTATTCCTGTATACCTTTAATTATTATAGGTTATTGATGATCTTTGTGTTTTATAGCTAGACCTTAGCCCAATTTTTTGAGTGGTCAAGAAGAGAGGTTTAAAAAATATATGATCTGGCCCGAGGTAAGTCAAAGAATGATACAAATATATTCTTGGTTAAATATTTATATTTTCAGTAATTTTGCCACGATTTTAAAAAATTTAATTTGCTATAGAGTCATTGGAGATACTAGAGGAATGGGTGAAGGAAGCATTTTCGGATGTCCCAAACAAGTAAGTTGAAAAAGTTGAACAGATTCAAGACATTTTCAGCTTTTTATTCATATTTTTCCATGATCGTACATGTATGTATTTCCTAATTTTCTTTCCTTTTTTCATCTGCCCCTGCAGTGGATTGCAAAAGCCATGTCACGAATCATGTGGACAGCCGTTCTCTGTTGAGAAGTTCCAGAAGTTATATAAAGGTAATGAACTATAACTCCTTTGCTTAGGTAAGCAATAATGGAATGTCCCGTGGATGCGACAGATGAGTAGGCAGACAGGGGCCAATTTCATAGAGCTGCTTAAGCGCCAAAATGTGCTCAAGCGCAAAAAGTCATGAGCCACAAGATCCCCTTGCCAACCAAAAAGAAGAGTGGAATACAAGTCAAAAGCAATTGGCGTCGCATCGCAGTGCAGTTTGTAATCCTGCTTACACGAGGAAGACCTTTCCTTGTCTTGTCGTATTTTCATAACTTTGAATTTCAACAACATATAGAAATGATTTTGATTTCATTGGAAAGCTAATGAGGTACTCTTTGCAGTAGTGGAACAATCTCGAAAAACTCAAATTTGAATAAGAATCCTCATTATGCCGTACCGAGTCACAATTTATATTCATCATTTTCCTTTCTGCCACAAAATATACTCTGGCACAACATGTTCTGAATAATGTGGCACAACATGTTCTGAATAACGTTCTGAATAATGCGGCTGATGTAATTTTAAGTGGTATGTTTGTCTTGGTTTATTTGTAGTGGTGCCTGTCCAGAATGCTCATATCCTGGATATCACCTGGTCAATGCCTGATCAGAGGAAACACTATCAGTAAGTGTCTTTCTTACATCACCTTCGTTTGTATGATTGTCACAAAGGGGAGACAAAGATGCACTAACACCATCGATCTTGTTGTGTTTCTGTAGATGTAAACCTCTGAATTACTTGTCCTGGTTGATTGGTCATGAAGGACATGGGAGTATACTTGCTCTTTTAAAGAAGAGGTGAGTCAAGACTTTGTGTATTGGAGTCACTGAATTCTCAGGCCTCATCTCATTTGTATATTCCATGGTCAGTGTAGATATTTTTTTTTACATTTTAAAGCACAAATGCACCTTGTGACAACAATTTGAAATTGCTTTCAGGATAATGTGAACGTTTTAATAACAAGCTAACTTCAATGGGTCAAGTAGGTAGAGATGTTTCAGCTTGAGTATCTTTTTAGAACCAAAAATGTTATTGAATGAGGGTTTCCCCTGCTCGACGCAATAAGCATTGAGTGCCCAGTGCTTTGCCCGATGCCTGATGAAGATATTTCAGGCAGCCCGTGGCCCACCCGAATTGCCTGAAATATTTTCATCAGTCATCAGGCAAAGCACTGAGCACTCCGTGTTTACCTCGTCGAGCAGGGCAAACCCTCATTGAATTACATTCTCCTTGATGCAAACGTCATATTATACACATGTATCTATGAAACAAATATGTTGCAAACGGATTCCTGATTCAAGTGACCAAAATGTAAACCTCAACAATGTAGAGGGCCTGACGTTTCAATCGTAGCAGGACCCAGTAGGGATTTGCAAGGGAAGATCAAAGGGAAAAGATCAAAGAGTATGTACGATTATTTACTGTTCTTTCTCCAAAGTATTGGTTTGTGCTTTGTTGATTTTTCAGGGCACTTGCTCTAAGCCTTTTCAGCGGTAACTCTGACTCGGGTTTTGAGCATAATGATACACATGCCATGTATATGATATCAATCACATTGACTGAGAAGGGATTCCATCAAGTGAAAGAGGTAAGATCTAGATTGATTCATTCACAGATTGTAGCTCTTGTATTTTTTACTCCAAATTATGAAAATATTATTTCAATTTTTTTTTTATATTTTCCTGTATTTAATATTTAACTTATTAGTCAACCTTATTCACAATTTGAAGATGAACTCCTTTACAAATGAACGTTGCTATAACATCCGGGGATCCATGAAAATTTTCAGTATAGCAGTCGTCCGTTACAGCAGTTGCGGCCACATATTTTGTACAAAAAATGTTCATTTTAGATTTTTAGCGACGTTCCACTGTATCTGTATGTGCATAACTTGCAAACTAATTTGCTTCTGAAGCCAATGTTTGTATCTGATGAACATTTGTTTGTTGCTTTTATTTTCCATTCTTCTGGCAGGTGGTGGGTATCGTTTTCCAGTACATCAAAATGCTGCAAACAATAGGACCACAAGAAAGGTAAACAAGTTGAATGACAAGTTCTAAATTAGAATTTAATGTGCAGCGTTATTTTAATATTGTTAATTTTTTTATCCCTGCTGCGTTACTTTGGTCATTTGATGACATTTAATCTTTGCTTCATTTGCAGAATCTTTCAAGAGATCAAAACAATTGATGATAATGATTTTAGATTTAAAGAACAGGTACGTTGTGCTAAATTATATACGTTGTATACTTTGTTATTTTTTTTTATTGATTCGATCATTTTAAGATTTTGGGGTTGATAATCTTCCTTTTCTATATTGCTGCTGCAGTGCTTCTCTTTTACTGATTAAATATTTTGAAAAGTGGAAAAGAAAATTTAATTGCACCTGGACTTGAACCGCAGACCCCAGAATAAATGTATCAAAGGTCTTGAGTTCAAGTCCCGTTCCTGTCAAGATTTCTCTGCCATGTTTTAAAATGTTCACAAATTTCCCTGTAAGTTTTCTTTTATTCTGTCTACTTGTTTGAATAAATAGTCAAACAAACCAAGGAAAAACTGACTGGGAACTTTTGAACAATTTGAAAAATTGGCAAAGAAAACTTTGACTGGACCGGGACTTGAGCCTGAGACCTCTGGACTAATGTACCAGTGCTCTTCCATCTGAGCTATCCAGCCCTTACAGTAGATGGTGGCCTCCCAAAGAGTCAACTAGTCTTTTTCGGGGTGGGGCGCCATGGAAGAGCACTGGTATGTTTATCCAGAGGTCTAGGGGGTTCAAGTCCCGGTCCAGTCTAAGTTTTCTTTGCTAATTTTTCAAATTGTATAAATGAATGATAAAGTTTGTGCTTAATTCTTGTTCTTCCCTGACCTCTGATCTCATCTGACCTCAGTCTGAACCTATCGAGTATGCTGAGACTGTCGCAGAATGCATGCAGCTGTATCCTGAAGAGGAGTATCTGACTGGACCATTGATTCAGAAAGAGTACAATAAAGAAGTAAGAGTTTCATTTCTGTAACAGACCCTGAACACCTCTAAGGGTTCAGTGGGCTCTAGTTGTGTGTGAATGCATAACCTAATGGCTGTGTGCTATATACTGCTAAGCAGGATACACTGGCTAAGCGAGGGCGCTATACAGCAATATGCAAATGACCTGTCACAGATGTAAAATGATGTTTGCATCGAGGAGAATGTAAATCAATGAGGTGTTTGCCCCACTCGACGTGATAAGCACTGAGTGCTCAGTACTTTGCCCGATGTAAAATGAAAACGTTTCAGGCAGCTTGGGTGGGATTCGAATCCGCGACTCCCTCTTTCTAGTGCAGACGAATCATGCCCGAGCTGCCTGAATTTTTTTCATCAGGCATCGGGCAAAGCGCTGAGCACTCAGTACTTATCACGTCGAGCAAGGCAAACACCTCATTGAATGACCATAATTTTAGGCATGACTATGCCAATTGATAGACTCTATGTACATTGTTTTGATCCCTGTATCAGGGAATGATCTTGCAAAGCTTGATTGTGCCTATATGAAAATAATTATAAATGCAGTAAATTTCTGTCAAAATTGAACAGAGGTAGAAGGCCACTCGACTCAGTACCCGAGAGACAATCCCAAGATATTGCGTCACCAGCAATCAGAAATCACACAACTGATATATAGCTATGAGGGCAGAGTACTTATCTGCATTCTGCAGCATTCTCTACTCCGTGGGCGGATGGTTGATGATAATGAAGTTTCTGTACTTTGTCATCCTTTGTCATTGGTCTTTAAGTACCTATAGAGATTTATTATTATTATTATTATTATAAAATTAATTTATTAAGAGCAAATTCTATTTAGAAATATTCAAATGCGCTGTACAATCACAGAAAAATAAACTTGTGTAGTATAAAAATTTCATTAAAAATTCCAGAACCACTAAGACTTTAATTTACGAATACGGACAGATGCTAAAAACAAAATAATTTAAGTACACAGATACAGCAGGATATTAAAACTGTCACAGAAGAGTGCAACCCAATAACAATCAATCAATCAATCAATCTTTCACGTAGACCGTGATGACATAGTGAGTTTTTTTCCAGCATTCTCTGTCCAGAATCGCCATGGAAAGTGAAGAGCCACACAATCCAGACTCCAGTTCGATGGACGATTTGAGAGTGATGGTGGGACGACTTCTGCTCCGATAACAATTTGTTGAAATACAGATTCATTTGGCATAAGTCCTAATATTTTCCTTTCTCAACCTTTCAGGCCATTGCCTACTGCACTAATTGTCTTCAAGTTGATACTGCCAACTTCCTGCTGTCATCAAAGCACTTGACGGGACAATGTGACCAAAAGGAGCCTTGGTACCAGACCGACTTCAGTGTGCAAGAAGTACCCAGTGAATGGAAAGACCTCATACGCAGTATGTCATGCTTGTTATTAGCTTTTTCGCCGCGAAGCGAAAAAGCTATTGTTATTGTTCTGATTTTTTTTTTTTTGGTCTTCTTATCGGAAAAATCCCATAGACAAAGCACGGGGATTTTGAGGAAGGCACTTTTGCCATTGAACACACTTGGATTTTTTTCAAACTTGACAAATGCATAGAGCCCTTGCTGAAGTTGTGCACAGTTGTCTTTAAAACTTCATGACGTCACCACGTGTCACGTGACAGCGCTTTAAAGGGGCAAATTTCAAACTGCAATAAAAGCAAAAAAGCAATTTCGTTGTGTTCCAAGTTTGCACTAAATCTAAGTTGGGAAAAGGTGTATCAAAAAATTGCCCTCATTTGATCATGACGTCATCTCATGAATATTAATGAGGTCATAAACTTTTAAGATTTTAACATTCAATTGAGCATATTTGGCCAACGGAGCAAGATTTTTTTCATTTTTTCGAATATCTATTGGGGATGTAGTTTATAAACACCCTCCGGGGCCAAAATGCCATGACGCAATCGTGACGTCATCAAAATGCGTGTTTTTAAAACGCATATTTGCCAAAGGTCAATCGTCTCGAAATTTAGTAGGCATTTAGCTATTGGGCTAGACATTCTAAATCCTGAGTTTCGAAGCAATTGACCATTGTTCAGAATTATTATGATTTTTTGAATGTTATAATGAAGTCCCATACACTTTGTGCACGAAATATGCACGTGCGTTTTGGGGTAGAAATTGAGGTTACGAGTTCGAATCCCGCTGATGTCAATTTTTTTTTTTTTTTTTTTAAGAGAGCCAGATGCGGAAAAGCGTTATGTTCTGTTAGCCAACAGACATAAATCTCTAGTTTGTTATATTTTCATTGCTGACAAACCTAAAGTAGTAAAGATCAGAGGATTCTGCCTTCTATGCATGAAGCATCAATCTATCTTTAAAATGTAATGCACACAAATTTGTATCATGTTGTTGTAGGTTTATAATGTCCTTGATTTTTCTGAAATTGTCTATTTATTGTGGAATTTATCGAGTCTGAGTAATGGATTATTGTTCATGATTATCTTTTTGTTTCAGATTTGGAATTAAATTCCGAGCTTCATATACCAGAACCAAACAAATTCATTGGTAAGAAAGCAAACCAATCAATGTAATTGATACAAAATGACCTGAATAAAGATGAGTACCTCTGAGGTTGTGTGAAAACCAAAGTCCAGTTTTAAGTATTAATCGCCAGGCCTTTTGCTTTAATTTGTTAGCAACCAACTTTGACCTGAAGTCTCCGGACATTCCTGACTGTGAGTACCCAGAATGCATCTTGGATGGAGAGCAGAGCAAGTTGTGGTACAAACGAGACACCAAATTCAATTCACCAAGAGGTAAAGGTTACTGAGATGTTAAAAAAAACACCCAAAACCCCAACATTTTGTTAAACAAATTGTTTTCACTGATGTCTGACCATTAAGTGGAGTTTACTGGTTTCAATGTTTGACTGATGTTTGACTGAATGATAAATTTGACTGAATGATAAAGTATGGTTTTTATACTTTGTTACCAATGTTTCAGTTTGTCAAGTTTAGCAATATCATTAAAGTCTTTGGTTAGTTTTCAACATTTTTAGCGTTATTATTGATGTGGATTATTGCACGTGAGTGTATAGTTATGGATTCAATAGAGACTATTACAGCAGGGTTTGGAGCTATCTGGTGATATTTTGTTAGGCTATAATTCATGTTGAAGGTAGCAATTCAAAGATATTTTGCAATGGCATAGATGCCAACCATTCCTATTTTGGAGGAATCAATTTTTGGTAAAAATGTATCACTTTTAACAAGCTATTGACAACAGATTCCGAATTTTGACTTTGAAATATCGTACATGTAGTCCTATGTAGTTTGCTTTGTGATTCCTCTTTTTTTTAGCGGAAGTATTCCTTATTTCCTTTAAGACAGGTAGGCAGCTATGGTTAAGACCCGTTTTTGATTTATTTGTCTCTTGTGTTTGACAGGGTACATCATCTTCCATCTGATCACACCCCTGGTCTATGCCTCCCCCGGAAATCTTGTCCTCTTCGACTTCCTAGCAACGATTTTAGAGCACAATCTATCCGAGATAGGGTATGAAGCAGACACTGCCCAGTTGGAGTATAGCTTCAAGACTGAGGAAACAGGGCTCGTCATGAAGATGTTTGGGTTCAGCCACAAGTTGCCTGTAAGTTATAAAACCCTGTCAGATGCTCTCCTGAGACATTAAAGGGGAATGAAACCCAGAGAAAAATGTTGGCTTATCTGATTGGGTGTTAAAAACTACCTACAATTACCTATGTGCTACTCACCTAAGAGTTTCATAAAGACGGAAAAATCATGGTCGAATTTGCGTTCCCGCAACCCGCCATCTTTTCGAAGGGCCCGCCAATCATTGCGGGGGTGTGACATCATTCCCCTTTAAACCCATATCCGCCTGACTGGTCACAGCACATAAACAGTGTTCCTGCCTAGGCCCCTATTACACTCAAATCCCCCAAAAACATGCATTACCAGAAAAAAATGTCAATAACAGTGTTTTCATAAAATGAAACCAAACAAGTGTAAAGAGTGTCAAATTTACTTTATTATGATACAAGAAAATCTAAAATATCATAAACCATATCAACTGAACACCATCATTTTCACAAACCTAAAAATAGACCACAGGATTTCATATAGTTCAGCGTTTTTGTAGCTTTTCTGCGTCCTACGGGAAATCCCGTAACTCGGCAGATATGGGTGAAGAATGCTAGATTTCTTTGGAGTTATTTTATTTTTCTTGATGGTTTTTGGTTTTTGATTCTTCTGTCCCTGCCAGCTCTTGTTTGACACAGTGGTGGACTACATAACCGACTTCTCTGTGAGTCCAGAATTGTTTGATGCAGTGAAGGAATCCATGATTAAATCCTACTACAATCATGTCATCAAGCCTGGAAAACTCAACAAGTGAGTAGTTCTGCAGCTTTGTTAGTTCCACCCATATAGATACTAGAGGGGAGGAGATTAGGATGAATTTCTTCAGGTTGCAAAGACAATTTGATTTTACTTGGGACCTCAGACTTGCCTCTGATGTACATTGAGCCAGGGGTCTCTGGTTCGAGTTCTGGTCTAGCCAAATTTTCTTGTTTTCTTTGTTCATAAATTGTTTAGAATTTCAAATTCAGTTTTCCTTTCCTTTGGTGGAAAATATCACGATGAATGTTCAATAATTGAGAAGCTTGAGTAGCTTGTTAGCATTTGTTTTGCATTTCTTTCCTACAGTGACGTGCGGTTGTCAATCATTCAACAAGTCAAGTGGACACCAGTCGAAAAGCGTGCTGTTGTTAATGCAATCACCCGAGAACAGGTCCTTGAGTTTGCCGTCAGATTCAAGAAAGTGCTTTTCATTGAAGGACTCGTTCAGGGGAACTTCACTGCGAAGGTTGGTTCCTTCCTTCTACATCCTACACACTTAATATCACTTGCTCACTTTATGTATTGCAGGTCATTTTAGTCAGTGAGCAGTTTGCAACAGTTTTTGTATTAACTTTAATATCTTGGCAGAATTAAGTGATTTTACACATAAAGCCCCTACACAACATTGGTTGAGGTCAAACAATAGCATTCATACGTTGTCTGATCCAACATATGCATGAAATAGCACACCTGTGAACATTTCAGCTCAATCCGCCAACTGAGTCTCGAGAAAATCGTGAAAACCGCTTCATTTGTTTCGTGAAAATGCTGCATTCAACGCCGTACTGTTCCGAAAAATAGTTTACGGTAGATCTCGGTGAGACGTAAACTATTTCTTTTACTCATTCCTCCCAAATTAAAAAATTTTAGGCAGAAATATTTCAGTGAGAGGTTTCTACTATAACCATCCTCAAAATGTATAAGTTTCATGTAAATCTGTGAACATTTCTGTTTTTCAATCTTACCAATGTTGTGTAGGGGCTGTAAAGTACTACACATGATTTGTGAATTTCTCACTGACTCAAATGCCTAAAAATGCAGTATTTTGAGGATCTGATCCTAGGATCAAACTTCTGGGCCTCTCAATTTGTGGGATTGAGTTCCCCAAATTCTTATTCTGTTAGTTTGTACAAATCTGTGCTCAGTTGTAGACTGTAGTTTGTACAGTATGCCGGTATATCTCTACAAGAGCTACAAGAGTTCTACATGCAATAGCTTTTGAATCACATCTTTTTTTGTGATGTATTATAATCATTACAAATGAAGTCGTGCCAAATCGCAATTATTTGAACTCATGTCTTTCATTGTATGTAAATGGTTAACCATTTGACTGACATTCTGGATGTGTTCTCTTTCTCAAAGGATGCCCTCAGTTTTGATGAGTCCCTCCGTGCAAAGTTGCAATGCACACCGCTTCCTAAAGTTCAAATGCCCAAAACCAGAGTCATTCAGCTGCCGTCTGGTTGCCAAGTCTGTAAGGTCAAAGGTTACAATAACCAGGACGCTAACTCGGTGGTGACCAACTATTACCAGAGTGGGCCTGGAACTGTGAGACGACTTAGTCTAATAGATGCCCTTGTAGTAAGTGTTTGCTTTTTGTCTCTTTACTGATAGGAGGTTGATAGGAGATGGCTATGAAGTATACATTTTGACTCCTTTATTGATATCTGTTAATTGCACTTTCCCCATTACTCTATGGAGTTTGAATAGGGTCATTCCCACTACGGAAATAATCTTGATTTGAATCACGATTCAAAAAACTTTTTTTTTTTGGGGGGGGGGGTCGTGTCCACACAGGCCAAATAATCACGTCGCAAATATATGCGAGCCAATTGCAGTTAGCATGTGGTCGCGCTGCGCAAGCGGGAATGGCGGGACTCGCTGACGAATGTAAACAAACCCTGTGCTGCCCTTCCTGGCAGTAAGCTGCTGTCAGGAAATGCCATGCTTGCGCAATGCATCGTGGGCTTAAAAAAAACGGTGCAATTTGAGCGGAGAGTTCCCACACACATCGCGTCGCAAATAAACGCAATTATTTGAAAAAATCTCACTCTTAGTGGAGTCCGAATCGCGATTTAAATCCCACTAATAATCGCATTTATTGTGTCCCCACACGCAAACAAAGTGCAGATTTGAATCGCGATTCAAATCGCGATCCAAATTATCGCGATTATTTTCGTAGTGGGAAGGGCCCTAATAGTGCCATTTTCATTTATTTTGTTTTCTTGTCATCTCATTTTGACATTGGATTTTGCTCTTGAAATCTGTTGTTTTTATTGCTGGTTGGATGTCTGCTTTCCAGTAGTTTATACCGCAATAAGCATATCTGCACTTAATTCATATCAATGCTTCTTTCTTTAAGAAATGCTTGTATTACTCTTTCTCTACTCTCTTAGATGATGATGGAGGAACCGTGCTTCGATGTGTTAAGAACACAGGAACAACTTGGGTAAGTTCAGAATTTCATCAAAATTGTGCTGTATGTTTCTTCATAACTTCTTCTCAGCCTTCCACTTTAACCCTAAAGGCTCACAGATATCTTCCAAAGGTTTCTGTTGATTTGCTGAAGGGAAACAATACACTATTAGATTAGAAGCCTTGTTGCCAAACAATGGAGGTATAGCCATTTTGATTGGAAATCCTGTCCTCAGTACACACCATTACCCGCTATTTTCACTGCCATCGACCTTTCCTTCTCTCCTATAACTAAAAATGAGGACAGATTCGGGAGTCGCGGGTTCAAATCCCGCCCGAGCTGCCTGAATATATTTTTATCAGGCACCGGGCAAAGCACTGAGCATTCAGTGTTTACCACGTTGAGTAAGGGCAAAAACCTCTTTGAATTGAGGACAGATTTGTCAAGTGCTTCTCATTTAGTTCCACTTCCCTACATCATGGCCTCAACATCCAGGAGGGGAATGATAACACCGTGTGTTGCTCTACTTATGATCCTTTCTTTCAGCTCACCCGTTTTTACCTCCTTCGATTTGATCTTTCTCCTTAGATCTTTGATCCTCTCCCCACATCTTGACTTGTTCCCCTTGTCTATCAAACAGCTTTTCATCTCTGTCCATCTTCTGTCATGTGTATCCTATAACTGAACGTTCTCTATCGTTCTATGCCTTTGTAATTTTGCCTCGAGAAATGTCCTGCTTTGTGCTAGGATTGACACATCAGACCTGTAAAGTTTAAAAATGTATATTTTTCAGATTTTTGTAGCAAGAAAGCAGTTTTCAAATTTGTTTAGTACTTCATTTTATGCTAAGAACATTAAGTTTGTATAATTCAATTTGAATTATTGGAACTATTGGTTTTTAATCTTTACTTCTTTTCTTAATGAATGTCCCTGTGGTGTCTCTGTCCCCGTTCACTGGTTATTGCAGGTACAGTGTATATCCAACCTGTCGGAACAGCTTTGGAATAATTGGGTTTTCAGTAACAGTTGCAACTCAGGCCTCTAAATTCAGGTAAGATTTGATCAGATTTGATTTTGCTATTGATGAAATGCTACGTGTAATGTTGAACATATGTTGAAAGGAAATACAAATTACAAATAAATGGGGATATTTTGACTATAGTATCATGTGATATTGTTTTGCATAAAGTGGGGATATTTTGATCATGGTATCATGTGATATTGTTTTTCATTTGTATTTTTGCTCAATTTCTAATTTTGTAAACAATCGGAGGGCTTGGCGTTTTGATCCCAGCCGACCTTTCAGCTCCGGCTAGGATCGAAACGTCACTGCATCAGGCCCTCCTAATTTTTGATATTTGCGTTTTTGTTCATTTCAGTCAGTAAGCAGTTTGCATCTTGTTTGCATATTACTCTAAATTTTTACAAATGACTTGTATTTCCCTTTTCTTAGTGTATCGTACGTTGAGGAGAGAATCGACTCATTTCTGGAGTCATTCAACCAGAAGTTGTGTACCTCCATTACTGAAGAAGACTTCAAGACTAATGTTGATTCCCTGATCACCTTGAAGCAGTGTGTGGATAACCATCTTGGAGAGGAGGTTGACAGGAACTGGTGGGAGGTTCTTAATCATTCCTACCTTTTTGATCGACTCAAACGAGAGGTGAGGACTCATATATCATCGGCTCCTGCAATCTTGCGGTTATATTTTCTCGCTTTAGTATTTATTTCAGTGACTTTACTGTGCTAATAATCTTTCGTACCCTCAAGATCCAAGTGAAGTGTAGAGGTTGAAGCCAAATGACAAAGATCCAATTAGTTAATACAAGCGCCTGACCTTTCGATCATAGCAGGACCTTTCTCTCTTTGCCGTTGAGAAAGGTCCTGCTAGGATCGAAACGTCAGGCCCTCTAACTTTTGAGAGCCAAATTTACCACATATTTGAGCATTTCTTTGTTACCAAATTTCTATACTTGCTTTGAAGGCCAGCGCTTGCATTTCAAAAAGTTCCACAGTAATGCAAATACAACTTTACAACATTGCGGTACTTTTCCTATTTCATAGTAGCAGTGCAATCCCCGATCATGCTCCAACAATGTTATTGTGGCACTGGAAGTATCCATCTTTTTTCAAAAATTTGTATTTTTTTTTTTTAAATTGCTTTTCTGGACCTTGCTATGAATAATGATTCAATAACTTAACACACTTTACAGATGCCATAAGAATTCATGCCGTTCCATCCAACCCTTAAATTTAGGTTGAAGCCCTCGGAAGCATTTCTCTTCAAGAAGTCCGAGAATTCCTGGCATGCCACATCCAAGGAGGATTGCACTTCCGCAAACTTAGCACTCAGGTTTGTAGCAGAAGTATTCAAATATTACATCATAAACGCTGTGTATTTCCATGAGTTTGTCTTCGTGATTAAATCATGAAACTCTTGCATACTGAGGTACTCATCAACTGAACTTTTTTATGTAATTGATTGATTTTATAACTTTGATATAATCTATCGTGTATATTCGTAACTTTATCATCTTCAAACTTTTTTTTCCTGTTCTTGATCAGTAAATTGGATGTAAAGGATGTCTGTGGGTCTGCTACTGCTGACATTTATTCCAAATACATAAATCTTGCAATGCTCTATGATTTTTTTCTTGACTTATTAGGTGGTTGGTATAGGCAAGCTAGAGCGTCATAACCAGGTTGCCGAGGAAACCGTTGCTATAACAACCATGGATGGTGGAGATGGTGCAGCAGAATCTACAAAGACAAATCTTGCGTTTCTACCTCTTGATGAAGAAGACAACAGGACAGTTGTGGATGCAATTGAGACATTTAAGGCCGGTTTGACTGTGTTTCCAATCACAAAAATTGATCATTGATAGCGAGCTTCAGTCAATTTTAATGCTTTGCTTTTCATTAGTGAACCGATGTTTGACTAGATGAAATAATGTGCTCGACAATCAGCACTTACAATATAGTCCTGACTATGGAGGAAAGTGGCCTTAAACCAACTTGAAAAACTTTTATCCATGACATCATTTGTGTGACTAAATACCTTGCATGAAAACCCCAGGTTACCCAAACTCTTCAATTAATGCCCAGAAAACACCTAATAGACAGTACATTTTTGTATAATTAGAAAGGTTTCATTTTTATGAAAGTAGCAGAGATAATTTGACTGGACCGGGATTTTTTGCCAGGCCCCTGGTGTAATGTTACAGTGCTGTAATGCTTTGTCTATCCAGCTCTTACGCATGGCCTTTCCAATTAGTAAACTTTCCATACTGGGCTTGACTACGGTAATGACTAGAATTCATTATTGTTGATTGTTTGTGATGACCCCCACCTATTGAGGGCCAGACAGGTCAAGAACATTCCCAGTCAGTTGTCATTTTTTGTTTAAGGGGGGGGGGGGGGTTAGAAATGGTTGATGTAGTTAGAAATCTGTAAATTTATATCATGTACATGTAATTTATTTCTCATTAAACATGAAACAGGGAGATGCAGGGAGAATTCAATTCAATTTGATTCAATTCAATTCAATTCAATTAAAAAAATACTTATTCCATCCCCTAAAAGGCAATTACACTTGTTTCAAGCGACAGCTCATTAAAACAAACAATTAAATAAATAGAAGCAAATATCAAACATTCGATACAATTCATACAAATGCTCATTCATAAAATTTCAATTCAATTCCCCCCCAAAAAATGTATTTAATTGTGTCACCTGTGGCCTACTACAATTTTATAAGCATCTCTTAAGATTTGGCCTCAGTTTTAGACCAAATGTAAGTTTTCAAAAGTTTTTAATTTTACATTAACCACCTCAGCTGTGCTTGCACTGGACCAAGACGAAATGATTTTCTCATTCGAAAGTCTAGTTTTTATACCCCTACCACAACATTCAAGATTTCAGGCTAATCATGTTGAAGGTAGCGAGTTAAGAGTGCTTTGCAAAACTTTGCAGTGAGAGCATGTGGGAATGTGGTTATGGTGTCTCAGAACTAATGAATGCCAAAACACTGCAGACTTTTAAGAATGTACTAATTTACTGCTGGGTGAGTGAAATTTAAAATATCTTGTTTTATATGTCAAATGCAGATATGACAATTTCCTTATTTTAGTGTTTGTTTTAACTAAAGCCATTTGATAATTTTTATACTTGGCACAAATTGTTTCTAAGACAACAGTCACAACACACTTGCCTTGTACTAGTGTTGACTGAGTGGATTATTGGAAATGGTGGGAGTATGATGTATTCAACAAAGAATACATTTTCTAAAAAATGATTAACCCTTTTTTTGAGTGACAGTTCACTTCCAAATAAATACCCAATCATTTACGTTTTTTGTTTGATTGATATTGAACAAGAATACATGTACAGTATTGGGGGATGAAATTAATAAAACGGGTATACATTTGGAAAAAAAATCGTGTGAAGTGTGTTAATTCCTTGTTAATTCCTTGTTAGACGGATTGATAAGTTGATCAGGAACTAGGCTGGTCTTGAAAGTTCAGAAATAATTTACAACCTGGAAAGAATTATTTAAAAAAAATCACAACTGCAGTTGTATGCTTGCTCTATGCTCCCTTGGTTTAATTATTTATTCCAAATGGGCAAGGCTTTTCTAGAGATATACGGCAGTTAATGGTTAACTTCTGACCGTGCGTCCCAACCCCGCCCGGCCGGCAGGCCGGCACGACAGGGACTAGTTGACTAATTTCTAGGAAGGCCGCCGCGCCATCTAAGGACTGGATTGCCCGCATAACGGGACAAGCGGAGGTGGATATGTAAATTATTGGCTTCCCATTGGTCAATATTGGGGGGTGTGTAATGATGTCATCAATTAGTGCGCGCCAATGAAAGATCCCGCTTCGCATGTTTATCTAATTGTAACTGGTGTACAGGCCAAAATACGCGCGTTTGATCAGATTCGGGTACCAGTGATTGACGTAACGTGTTCGATTCCTTCTCAGGGGTACTGTGTACTCAACGCGTATGTTGAATTGTGAATTGAGTACGAGGTTGAAGTTGACCCAGTACTTTTCCAATCAGATGGCATTGCGACTCGGGGTCACTTCGGCGTACGAGTGAAAACAAACTACGTAGCCCTACACTACACAGCACATTACGTGAGCGGGCGGGCAGGCAAGGTCGAATCTGGTCGAACTGCGTCACGAGGTGAAGATTAAAACCTCGAGACTTTACGTGTATCTGGTAATTATTGATACAGAATTGTTACTATCTCGGAAAGAGTGAACATTTGCTTATTCGAGTTGAATTTCGTCTCTGTTCGGACATGTCTACGGTTATTTTTACCGCCAACTAGTTCAGTTGATCGGAATGGTCCGGCGACTTATTCGCGTCGTGCATGTGTGAGTAACGTCTTTGTAAACGTCTTTGACTTTGAGTTCAGTACATTCATTAACGTGTCGCCAGGATCTAGATAGAACAGACAGCCACATTGCTCCGAAATGTTCCGATTCGGAAGGCTCCGTTCTCTGGCCGAGAGGGGGACAGCCGTCACCAAAGCTAACCTCTCGACCGCTGTCCCGCCGACTGTGTACCCGTCTTCTTGGGTTGTGACTTCGGCAGCAGTCGCCAAACCTGCACCGGCGTGCAAACGGGTTCAACATCATCATCACGCCCAACGGCAACATCGTCGATTTCAGTCGACAACCGAGTCTCGGAAACTCGACAGGGTCTACAAGAAGCATGACATTTTCTCCGATCGCCACATCGGGCCCAGTGAGGCCGAGGTCAAGGAGATGCTTTCATTCATTGGGGCAGAGGTATTTATGTTTATTCATTCGTTACGCCTTGCCCTTGGCTTTCGTTCAACAAGCCAAGGTCTTGGTCAGTATTTTGAGCATGACAAAGTTTAGCGGCAAGTACAAACGGATCTCACTTGCTCTATTTTGTCCAACAATGTAGTCAGAGTAACTTTGACCCGACAAGTCAGCCTTTTTTTATGGTTGACCCTCCAAATTACAAATTTTGATAAAAAAAAGGGTGACTTGTTGGGTACAAAGTTACTTGGAGGACTACCAACAATGTTAACTGAAGAGTGAAGGAAGCCATAAAATTTTTTCCAATTAATTATACTAACCCTGTGCATTTGTGAGTACATGTACTACTTACTACTCATTCATACAAGTAGTAGTCCTGAATAGTTTGAGGGCAGACAAGTTTACTTTAACTCAGTACCGCCATTGTCAACATTACTTTTATAAGTTACATACAGAGTATATACTGGTACATTTTACAAAATAGGGTACGTGTTCCCTGTCTCTCTCAGTATTATTAGCATGTTTACAAAAACCTAGACATGCAACCATAAAATACATGTATGTAAACTTTTATTGTCAAGTACAAAAGACAATTGCCTTGACAGTGGGAGTGTGGGTGGTACGTGGGAACAATGCAATTGTGATACAATGCTGTTGTTTGTCATATGTGTATTCAGGCACATCTTTCATGGTCAAAGAGGGATGTTGGAATTTTGGACGTGACTAAATGGCATGGGTTTGACTTATTTCCAACCCCTTTGTTTTGTAACAAAACTTACTGTTTTAACTCTTACCATTATTTGCAGAGTTTGGAGGGACTTGTTGAGCAGACGGTTCCTTTGAACATTAGAATCAAGAATCAATTAGACCTTGAGCAGCCTATGGGTAAGCTATGAATTCAAGATGTTCTGCAGATTGCTAAATTATGCAGTTACACCGCCGACACTGTGCAAGAATTTTGAATGATGAATACAATCTTGACGATATTGTTTTGATGTTTGGTCCTTGTATTCTTTCTCAGATGAATCCCGTGTGATCAGTCGACTTCAGGAGATTGCTGACCAGAATGACATGTGGAGGAGTTACATTGGTATGGGGTACTATAACTGCTTGGTACCAACAACGATACAGAGAAATATTCTGGAAAATCCGGGCTGGTAAGCAAGAAGCATATAGCCATGATTCATAATCAGTGTTTGTAATTCACAAAAGCATAATTTTGAACAATTAATCTACCTTGAATTAAATGTTGTGCAGGATGACATCATGAAGTCAGAAAGGGATTTGTATAATTCTGCTACATAGGTAGGCCTGTCTTGTATGGAAACCTTGTATGGAAACCTTGTACCTTGTATGGAAAACATTGAGAGTATGACTATGAATGGATTCACCACAGATACATGTATATTGATTGTTTCCATTTCAAGGACAACTCAGTACACCCCTTATCAGCCAGAAATAGCCCAAGGTCGGCTACAGAATCTGCTCAACTATCAGACAATGGTGACAGACATGACAGGGCTGGACATTGCCAATGCATCCCTACTGGATGAGGGGACGGCAGCAGCTGAAGCCATGACACTCTGTGGCAGGTAAATCCCGCCAAGGCTGGAACAATCTTGATCGTTCTTAGCTCACCTGTGAGAGTGGATCCCATATGTTATCTGATGTTTTGTTAACAAGCTGCTAGCACTACCAGTGCTCCTCCTTGCCAGGTTGTCTCAGTATGTAAACTCACACTCGTGAAATAACTAATAATCAACATCTACCATAGTGATCAAGCTTGCAAGATGGATGGATAGACCAGTTTCCTGCTGCGAGTCACGTTCAGAGGGGTTTAATGTCTAATTTTCAGATTTTCAGATCAAAGTTACTGAGAAGAAACCTTGAACATTATAAGTCAAAAGTGCATGTTTCTACCATGTTTAAACTTTAATTTCATGTTTATGTTGTACACTCACAGTTCCCACACATTAGTATACATTGCCTTTACTTTCTTTCATCAACAGACAAACCAAAAGGATGAAATTCTACGTAGACCGGAAATGTCATCCACAGACAATAGCCATTACACAGACAAGAGCAGGGTATGGACAAAAACAGCATGTTAAGGAAAGAAAAGAAAATGCTTTCAGCTATAAATGACCATATCATATGATTGAGGGCTTAATGTTTTGATCTGGCAGGACCATTCTAAGAAAGCTCAGAATGAGTGGAATGCCTCAGATTTTGAATTTATTCTGAACTTTTTGTATCCAAATTTTTTTAATTTTTTTTAAATCCATTTAGAGTAATTTGAGAAAGGTCTACGAGGATTGAAATGTCAGGCCCTCGAAATGTAATATATTTTGATGAATTTAATTCAATGAGGTTTTGCCCTTGCTCGACGTGATAAACACTGAATGCCCAGTGCTTTGCCCGATGCCTGATAAAAAATATTTCAGGCAGCTCGGGCGGGATTCGAACCCACAAAGCACTGAGCATTCAGTGTTTATCACGTCGAGCAAGGGCAAAAAACTTATTGAATTACATTCTCCTCGATGCAAACATCATGTTATATCTTTGATGCCTTTGTTATATTTCAGCTTCAAGTTCAGAAGTTAGAGATCAGGCATCTGGTCAGTGTGATTAAGGCCAGTGCTTCAATATTCTTGTGTATGCCTATAGGTCCATTCCCACCACACCAAATAAACACGATTATTTGGATCGCGGTTTGAATCGCGATTCAGACTCCACTTTTTGTGTGTGTGGGGACACAATAAACAAGATTATTAGTGGGATTTGAATCGCGATTTGTACTCCACTAAGAGTGAGATTTTTTCAAATAATCACATTTATTTCAATGCGATGTGTATGGGAACGCTCTGCTCAAATCGCATGATTTTTTTTAAGCCCACAATGCATTGCGCAAGCATGCCATTTCATGCCAGCACTAGCTTACTGCCAGGAAGTGCAGCACAGGGTTTGTTTATGTTCGTAAGCGAGTCCCGCCATTCCTGCTTGCACAGCGCGACCACATGCTAACTGCAATCGGCTCGCATTTATTTGCGACGCGATTATTTGGCCTGTGTGGACACGACAAAAAAAATGCGGTTTTTGAATCGCGATTCAAATCGTGATTATTTTTGTAGTGGGAATGGCCCTAGAGTAACACTAATCAAGATTTCTTTCTTTGTTTTATTAGACCCCTTGGGATAGAGGTAATGGTGGTAGACCGGGATAAAACCGATTTCAGCGGTGGTGACATCGCTGGGGTTTTATTCCAGTATCCTGACACCGATGGAAATATAGATGACTTCCATGATTTAGTCAGTGCAGCACATCAACATGGGGTAAGCAGTAACACTGTATCCTGCCAACCAACGATTGGCTGTAGGAGTATATTAATTAGCATTATTAGAAGAGGAAATATTTAATTCTAGCGCTAAATCCAAGTACACAACCCACTTATGAACTCTTTCCTCAAATTAACCTCAGCACTTACAGTACTTAATTGTTTTCGCTGCCAGTCGCCTTGTCTGAATTTCCTTTTGCACCATTAGATGTATTTTGTAAGTTGGTTTCTGTAAAGTAATTCACTTTTCCTTAAAGGAATTGGAAGCATTTTGCATCAGTGCTGTAACTCATTCATGTATGTATGAGTACATGCAATGACTTCATTGCAGACATTTGTGTAACATGTACTTGACTTAAAGTGATATACAAAAATGTTGCAAACTGCTTACTGACTAAAATAACCAAAATGCAAATCTCAAAATTTAGTGGGCCTGACGTTTCGATCCTAGCAGGACCTTTCTCAAAGGCAGAGAAAGGTCCTGCTAGGATCGAAACATCAGGCCCACTAAATTTTGAGATGTACTTGACTTTTCAGAATACTTTTTATTTTTGTTTATATTTGATATATGTATTTTTTGTGTATGTGAAAAATAGCCTTCTAGAATTTAATAAAAAGTTCCTGAAGGCCAATCAATAGTCCAGAGCATCTCACCAGATAACTTATAAATAGTGATGGTAAAAATAAAAGGATAACAAATTTTGGTTTATTATGCAAGGGGAATTTATGTACAGTAATCGGCCTTTGAAGGCTCGAAGACCAGAGCAGGAGATTGTACCAACGGCATGATCAGGGAGACTATTCCAAATTCGAACAGCCACGTGGATAAAACTTCTATCAAGCATGTGGATAACACAGTGTGTTGAACAGCCTTGTAGTTTGGTCTCGATGTGATTCACGGGTTTCCTCCTTGCATTCCTGCAGGCGCTGGCCGTGTGTGCCACAGATCTGCTGGCTCTCACTCTGATCAAATCTCCTGGAGAGATTGGCGTGGATATTGCCGTGGGCAACTCTCAGCGTTTTGGAGTTCCCTTGGGATACGGCGGGCCGCACGCTGCTTTCTTTGCTGTGCGAGATAAGCTTAGACGTCAAATGCCAGGGCGGCTGGTGGGAGTCACAAGGTACAGACCGAATACAGAAGTGTATGAAAGAGGATGAATGGTTTCTGTTTGTATTGAATCGTATGGTTCCGTCGCTTCTCTTCCAAACCACACACACTCCCAAAAGAGATATGTGTTGTCACCATAAACCATCCTTGACTTGGTATCTCTACCATGAACAAGCTTGAAATCTCATCCAGGGATCACATGCCCATTTTCAATCAGATGACGGTGACAATTTGTTGCAACTTGGCAATAGCAGTCCCAGGATCGCACATAATTTACAACATTAAATTTATTTTCAAACAAATAAAAGTAAGGATTTTGTTGACTTATTAGAAATGCACTTAAACCTACCAGAGTCACAGGAACAAGATGCTGAGGGTTTAATCAATAAAATGGGACACAGACCATGGTGCTGTGATTGATTCATTCTGTTGCATATTACTTGTATGCATTTTGTCTGATACAGACCACATTTTACTAGCATAATTCTGGTGCCAACCATATGATGTGTTTACTATGATGTGTTCATATTTCTTCATAGGAATGACAACACAATCAGCTCTTTTTGAATTAATTTTTGGATTTTTCCAGGGATGTGACGAACAAGCAAGCTTACCGATTGGCATTGCAAACAAGAGAGCAGCATATCCGGAGAGACAAAGCTACCAGCAACATTTGCACGGCACAGGTGAATGCTAGTTATGATTTGAGGGTTTGCATGGGTGGAAGTACCAAGTGGAAGGTTTGCCTTGACACCATGTAGCACACCTCTTTCAAGAAGGAGTGAGGCTCTGAAAATAGCCGGTAACTCTGTCACCATTCTTTTGCTTTGATGTATGTTAGCAAACTGGTGTGTATTCATCTTCTTCCAATCGTGCAAACACTTCTGTTTGAAATTTCACCATTTCTTGTACTGTTCTTTTGGATAAGACTTGAAAGTTTGCATGGCGAAAGTACCACGTGGAAGGTTTGCAATGAGACCATGTAACACATCTCTTTTGAGACAGAGTGTGGCTCTAAAAAGAGCCAGTAACTCAACGTTTTGGGCAGTGTGTACTCGCTACTCTGCCCGTCATCAGCTCCCTGAATACTATGGCCGTTTACGAAATGAAGGCTTAGGCTCGGGCTCAGGCTTCGTCTCCGTCTGACAAAGCCTGAAAATCCAGGTTGTGGATTGTTTCCGCATTTGAAGGTTTGTTGGCTTGATAGGTGCTGAGTATTCACCAAGAAACTGGGGCCAAATGCTTGTTTTAGATGACTGTGATATTATAACGAGTATGATAAATTTGGCCGAAGCCCAAGCCCGAGCCTAAGCCTAGATAGCATTCACAAAAAATGCTATACAGCAGTTAACTGATTGATCAAATTCTTTTCCTTGTTCAATACAACATCAGACGATGATTATAATTTCTGTGAAATATTCACGATCGTTTTTGTTCTCTTCCAGGCACTACTAGCCAACATGTCTGCAATGTATGCGATATATCATGGCCCAGAGACACTGAAGCACATAGCCACACGTGTCCATAACGCTACCCACATCCTGGCTCATGGTAAATCACTTCAATAAGCTAAAGGCTGCTTGTTGTAGCATTAGTTTATTACACATTGATGGTGTGGTTTGGCCAATCAAATTAGACCAAAATGCCTTATAGTGAATCAATTTTTGTTTGCCTTTCTTTCTTTGAAAAAGGTCCTGCTAGGATGAACACTTCAGACTCTGTAAATGTTTGATAATCCCTTTTTTATGAATCAATCTCCTTTTGATGATTCGCTGTTAACAAATGGGTAATACAAGCAATTCATCTATCATCCTGTACACAGGACTCGAGGGAACAGACCATACAATTGAGACAGGAGAGTTCTTCTTTGATACGCTCAAGATTCGATGTGCAGGAGACAGAAGTGATGTCCTACAGAGAGCAGCCGATAAGAAGATCAATTTCAGGCTATATGAAGACGGAGCAGTAAGTCATAAGTTAAATGAGATTGGAAGGTTTTCATGGTGAGGATAGTAGAAGGAGTAGGTTTGCAGTGACACCGTGTAAAATGTCTCTTTTGTGAGTAAGTGTGGTTCAGAAAAGAGTTCAAAAAGAGAAATTTTACATGGTGTCACCACAAACCTACTCCTTAAGTCATAGGTTGGGAAGTAGTGAACACCTTCCAACCTTCGACCATTCGTACAGGATTTGGTTCTGGAAGAAAAGATTTATTCCCATCATTGATTTTCAAGAAGATGTACATGTACCGTTAAACTTATTGCAGAAATGTCTTTGAAGCTTTTGAGAAAAGATTTGATGCAATTTGTTAATCGATGCATTTTCTGTACTAGAGTTCCCTTTAGATTATGTTTTTAAGATGGACTCGCTTTGGTTTTTGATAATTGTTAGGTTTGGGAACGTCAAGCTAACAGGCTGGACCATTCCATTCTTCCGTTTCTTTCTCTAGCTTGGAGTATCATTGGATGAAACAGTGGAGGAGAAGGACATTAATGATTTACTAGAAATCTTTGGATGCAAGACAACAGCAGTAAGTAGTGTTAGCATCGGAATGTTTTGACATTGTTAGAAACTTAGAATGTAAGTCCTGAGAGAAGGGTTTCTAGCTACTTAGCCTTGACCTTCCTCAATCCTACATAATCATCTGGGTTGTGTTAGAGGATTGTGGAGGATGGAGGCCAGTAAGAGCATTTCCAGTTCGAGGATTGCGGATGATCGAGGAAGGTTGTTGAATTTACATTGGAGGATTGAGGAAGTATGCTACAATGAGATCTTGGAGGATTGTGGAGGATTGAGAAAGGTTGTCAAATTTACACTGGAGGATTGCGAAGGATTAAAGAAGCATGCTACAATGGTATCTTGGAGGATTGGAGGAGTGAGGAAGATTGTCAAATTTACACTGGAGGACCGGGGAGCATTGTGGAGGATTGAGGAAGGTTGTAAAAGTTACTCTGGAGGATTGTGGAGGATTGTGAAGGATTGAGGAGGGTTCCAAGTACTAGGGGGTTTGCTTGCTGGTATCTGAGAACCATGAGATGATGATGATATTGGTGTCTGATGACCTCTTTGTTCTGTGATTGTAACAGGCAGATATTGCAGACTCCTTTCCAGAGGACCTTCCACCCGGTTCTGTCTCATCAACCAGACACGGCCGAACAACCCCATTCCTTCAGCATCCTGTCTTCAACAGGTAAATCATCTCTGTGGTTGGTTC
This sequence comes from Luidia sarsii, assembly GCA_949987565.1. Classification (NCBI taxonomy): domain Eukaryota; kingdom Metazoa; phylum Echinodermata; class Asteroidea; order Paxillosida; family Luidiidae; genus Luidia; species Luidia sarsii. The sequence continues at coordinate 11,840,864 of OX465113.1, forward strand.
TCTAGCTCATAGCTGAATGGGACACTTTGGTGGTCAGCGTGTTCTGCCTTGCAGTTCTACAGCTGGAGTGTAAAACAGTACTTGACATTTCATGCTCCTTCGTTATGCTCATGCATGAAAAACGGTGTCGTACTATACACAGACTGTAACCATGGAATGTTAATATTGGAAGGTTTGCGGTGACACCATGTATAAGGTCTATTAAAGAAGAGGTGTGGTTCTGAAAAGAACCTGAATGGTAACTTGACGTTTCGACCAGTATGCTCTGGCCGTCTCCTGATGACCTTCCTATATTGATTAACCCACCATGCAAAGCCTTAAGTCTTATTCATGGAATGTGAAATGATCATCATTTTATTGAGACAGCATGGGAATGTTGGCTAGCACACACAACGAGTCTTTAACCTTTTGAAGATCAGAGTAGTATTGACGGATGAACGGGTCTGGTCTGTGGACATGGTGGTCTCTTCGGTAGGAAATGGTGGTGTGTCAATTTAAATATATAGCAATGAACGAAGGACATTCATCGAGTGCAGAAGACCGCAGTGAAGGAGGCCTGTTGGGGACTTGCACAAAAAAGAGACAAAGCCTATTCTTAAACTAAAGCATTAGCATAGAGTGGAAGGAAGGGAGTAGGAGAGAATTTGGTCTTAGTGCCTAACAAAACCAAATTTTCATTCATGTGAAGAATTCGTTTGCAGTTTCTTTGACAGTCTCTTGTTGTCACCATTGTACAAATCACTAATATGATTTGGTGTTGTCTTAAGTCAGCCTTTGCCTGTTTCCCCTTTTAATTCAGCTACCATTCAGAAACCAGCATTGTGCGCTTCATGAAGATTCTGGAAAACAAAGATCTGTCCCTTGCCCACTCAATGATTCCACTGGGATCTTGCACAATGAAACTGAACAGCACCACACAGATGATGGTAAGTTTAACCGTGGAGATCTTGCTGTGAAACTCAATTCAAATAGATCGATTGTGATGGTAGTGCAACCATTGATATTTGGACTATTTGCAACATGGTAATAGGCATGTATTATGCAGTAGATTGCTAGTTTAAGAACTATCGGCTTATGATTTTATTTGACTCTCTTGTGCCCTATGCTCTCCAACAGTGCAATGCCTAACGTTATAGAAATTCTCTAAAGATATACTGTCAACCTCTCAATTTTTTTCTCTTTTTTTTGTCAAAATGATTAGGACCTGAAGGTGCTATCATTAACTAATGCAGAAATAGTCCTAAGCACAGCAGGAATCACACACAAGCCAACAACCAGTGGTCAAACTACAGCAGGCCACAATACGCACCACAATTATAATGACAATGACTCATTAACAGCTCATTTCAATGTATCTAAGTTAGGAAGTGCAGAAAATACATAGTTGACTATTTGAGGCAGCCACCATCTAAGGACTGAATAGCTCAGATGGTAAACGTGCTGTTCCCAAACCAAAGGGCTCCGGATTCATTTGCCATTTTTCAAATTTATTCCGAAAGTTTCCAGTCAGTTTTTCCTTTAATTGTTTGGATTACATTGCAGGTAGAGGAGTCCTTATTTGACGTAGAATTGATTTTGTATTGATTTTGTATTGTATTGTATTGATTTTGTATTGTTTTGTATTGGTTTTGTATTGTATTGATTTTGTATTGTATTGATTTTGAATTGATTTTGTATTAACCTCTTGGCTCTGCTTTGTGTATTTGTGTAGCCGCTTTCTTGGCCCAAGTTTGCCAACCTTCACCCGTTCATACCTCTGAAGCAAGCTGAGGGTTATGAGGTGCTCTTGAAGGAACTGGAACATGACCTCTGCGAAATTACAGGCTACGACAACATCTGCTTCCAACCAAATAGGTGAGCCACATGAAACCCAACATCTTCATATACGATAGTCACTGCAGACCATACCACTTAACAGACAAGCAAGTTTCAATGTCTCTTCAAGTCGGAGTGTGAATTGAAAAATTGGCAAAGAAAACTTTGACTGGACCTGAGACCTCTGGATGAACGTAGCAGTGCTCTTCTATCTGAGTTGTCCAGCCCTTAGATGGTGGCCTTCCCTAATTAGTCAACTAGTCTTTGCCTAGGTTTGGCCACCAGTCAGAAGCAATTCAAGTTATTCAACCATTAACTGCCGTATATCCCCAGGGATCACACCCCTGCTTTCAATCAGATGCAAGCAACCAATTGTTGTAAACCTGGCTATTAGATTTTAAAAAAATGGCCAAGAAAACTTTGACCGGACCTGGACTTGAACCCGAGACCTCTGAATTATCGTACCAGTGCTCTTCCATCTGGGCTATCCAGCCCTTAGATGTTGGTCTTCCCTGATAGTCACTTACTCTTTGCCGGGGTGGGGGCGCCAGTGCCAGTCAGAAGCAATCCAACCATTAACTGCCGTATATCTCCAAGTCAGAGTTTGTTGAGTAATGAGTATCACAAGTGTTGCAGACAGGAGAATAGGCCCAAATAGTGCAGTCCTTTATAACCATGAACCCTAACCAGCATTGAAACCACAATTAACCACACATGGTTTTTCCTGTGGGAGGATAAGGGCCATACACCACGACATATCACATCAGGGTTTTTGTGGTATCCTGTGATATGTGAGCCTGCACCCCTGAGGGCACTGTGGTAAATTGCGGTATACAGTGTGTGTAAAGTGTGAGGGTTAAAATGAAGCAAATGTGGAAGGGAACTCGTTAGTAGATTCTGCCTTTGATAAAGGTCCCGCCAGGAGGGAAACATCAGGTCCTGTACATTTTCTAGAACATTGTTAGCTATTCAATGAGGTTTTACTCTTGCTTGACGTGATAAACACTGAATGCTCAGTGCTTTGCCCGATGCCTGATGATAAAAAAATATTGTGTTATATCTTGATTATTAGCTATGAATATGATGACCCTAATGTCATCTTTAGTCAGCTGGTTAGTAAAGATAACTTCTTGTTTTTGTTTGGTTCAGTGGTGCCCAGGGAGAATACACTGGTCTTATGGCCATCATGGCATATCTTGCCAGCAAAGGGGAAGGGCACCGTAAGGTGAGTCACTAGTCATGTATAAGCCATAGAGCTCTATAAATAAACTAGAGTGCGCACTCCCCTATCAACGCGCGGTATGAACGTGTGCCGACATGGACGCCCAAAGAGGGCAAAAAGTGCCCGGATGTTAGTGGCATGTACATGTATGTGTGTGTTCGAACATTGGTGCACGTGTATGCGTATGCGTACGCGTCGCATCTTGTTTGCCCATCGATCTCCATAATAATGACTTTGCCCCATAGAGCTCCATGCATTTTCCCTCTTTGGTAATGGCGTCACAGTCCCCTTGTCGATGAGTGGCACTCTAGTTTATTTATAGAGCTCTATGTGTATAAGCACATCAAGTAAATGTATTCTGCATTTCTTATCATTACAAGCTAAATTTGTATTATTCAGTGTTTAGTGACATGTTGCATTTAAGAAAAAAAAGATAATTTTTTTATGAATAGTATTGGCTACTGAATAATTATTTGACAGCAACTGTTGTGACACTTTTTGACACAAGAAAATCTGATTAAAACTTACAAATCATGTTTTTTTGGCTTCAGGTATGTCTCATCCCACAGTCAGCTCACGGCACTAATCCAGCCAGTGCCAGCTTAGCAGGAATGACGGTCCAAGTGATTAAGGTTTTAGCTGATGGAAGCATTGACATTGATGACCTCAAAAAGCAGGTGAGTTAAGCGTCTCTCTTTACATTCTGACAAGTTAGTAAGTTGGCCTCATAAATTTGGGTGTATGAAGCATCGCTGGACTATCCACCCCATAGTCTTTAATACCATTCACGAAAGTAATAGCTTTGTGCTCACCCCTTTTAATCTTCCTCAATCTGATACACCCTTTTTTGATCCCTCCCTTCTGGTTGACTTTCTTTGTTCTTTCATCCCTCTACCATCAGTAACACGACATTGGTCGAGGTCAAAGAATAGCATCCATACGTTGTCTGATTCACCATATGCATGATTTCAGCTCAATCTGCCAACCGAGTCTGGAGAAAATTGTGAAAACCGCTTTATTTGTTTTGCAAAAATCGCGAAAAATGTATTGTTCCAACAAATTATTTAGATCTCGGGATGAGACGTAAATGATTTCTTTACTCTTTTCTCCAAAAATACAACATTTTAGACAGAAATGTTTCAGTGCGAGGTTTCTAAGTCTATAACCATCTTCAATCTGTAAAAGTTTCATGTAAATCTGTGAACATTTCTGGTTTTCGATCTTACCAATGTTGTGTAGGAGCTTTAACATTCATTGGTTAAATCTTGTTTTCTTTACCTCAGACTGAATCCCATAAGGATGACCTCGCCGCCATCATGATAACTTACCCTTCGACCAACGGCATCTTTGAAGAAGGAGTCAAGGACATGTGCCAGTTGATTCATGACGCAGGCGGTCAGGTCTACGTAGATGGTGCTAATATGAACGCTCAGGTGGGCATCTGCCGTCCTGGTGATTATGGAGGTGACGTTTCGCATCTTAACCTCCACAAGACGTTTTGCATACCTCATGGAGGAGGTGGGCCTGGCATGGGGCCCATAGGAGTGTAAGTAGAATGCCACAATTTCTAGTGCACCAATTCTCCTCCTCTCCTAAGACTGAAATATCACTCGAGTTGAGGAAAATGGGATGCATTTCCCGGCAGCCTCCTATCTGCTGAGGTCGTAATCAAACTGCTTTAGATATCTAGTCTGAGGGGCAGATTGGGGCATGAGTAACAAAGGTACAGTGGGACGTCGCTATAATGAACGCTGATATACCAAACTTTTCGGCTATAACGAACATGCCCTTTGGCTCCCGATTTTTGAGTACAAAATATGTGACGGCAACTGCTATAACCAACGACCGCTCTACCAAACAATTTTTATGGATCCCGGGATGTTTGTTATAGCGAAGTTCCACTGTATTTATATAATGGTTTTGAATTTACTAGAGTAATATGCAAACCTGTTGCAAACTACCGGTTCTTACTTGACGAAAATTACCGAAATGCAGATTAGAGGGCCTGACGTTTCGATCCTAGCAGGGCCTTTGAGAAAGCTCCTGCTAAGATCAAAACATCAGGCCCTCCTCATTTTTGATATTGGATTGAGATGAGATTAGAGGCTAGTCATAGTGGATGTAGCAAGTTCAAGAGTAGTTTGCGCTGACACAATGTTAACAAATTCCTTTATAGTGAATACATGTACCGTAGTTCTGAAGAGAGATGATGGAATCCGTGTGTTCTCTACAGAATTACCAGTACACCTACTCACTAAAAGATATATTTCCATATGGTGTCACTACTAAGTACACTTGACTTGATATTGAATGTGCTTGTGTGACTAGGAGGTCACCATTAAAAGCCCAAATCAATTAGATTCGATGGATTTAAATTTCATAGATTGGATACAAATTGTGACGTTTTATTCAATTTTGTTTGATTTGATTTGATTCAATTCAATTCATTTGGATTTGATTCAATTTATTCATTTAAATTCAATTGGATTTGATTCAATTCATTTAAATTCATGTGGATTTGATTCAATTAATTTGTTCTCTGTTCTTCAGGAAGAAGCATCTGACTCCATTTTTCCCCAGCAATCCAGTAACTCCCCCACCAAGTACTTGTGAATCAGGTGCCAAGCCTCTAGGTGTCATTAGCGCAGCACCATGGGGCTCGACGTCCATCCTTCCCATCTCATGGGCCTATCTCAAGGTGTGTACATCAATCATTACTGAACAGAATGTCCGATTCTATGTGACAGAGTTGTAACTAAGTCAAGTCTTGAGTAAATTATTTTAAGTCAAGTCGAGTTCTGAGTCATTTTTTTTGTCAAGTCAAGTCAAGTCTCGAGTCATTTTTTTAACAAGTCAAGTCGAGTTCTGAGTCATTTTTTTGTCAAGTCAAGTCGAGTTCGGAGTCATTTTTTTGTCAAGTCAAGTCTCTAGTCATTTTTTTGTCAAGTCAAGTCTCTAGTCATTTTTTTGTCAGGTCAAGTGACGTCTCGAGGCATTTATTTGTCACGTCAAGTTTCAAGTCATTTTTCCCAAAGTCAAGTCAAGTCTCAACTCTCAAGTCTGAAAAATAGTGACTTGAGTCCAAGTCACCAAATTGAGTCAACAAAGCTGCTTTGTGAAGACACCAGAGTCGTCCATATGCCATATAACTACATGTACTTTATGGTGGGGTCAAACCGGAGACACATAAAAAAATTATTCCAAGGGAATCTTTCTGTAATTGTCTTCCTACTTTTCCGTAAAAGATGATGGGTGCTCATGGCCTTCGGCTAGCTTCAGAGGTTGCCATCTTGAATGCCAACTACATGATGAAAAGGCTTGATGGTCCCTACAAGATTCTCTACAAAGGACATCAAGGTATTTTCTACAAAGGGCATAAACTGAAGTCCATGTGAAGTCCATGTAATTCAGTGTGTGGCTGCAAGATGAATACAGTCCAATAACAACTTGAGGAATTCCTTTTATTCGTTCAAAGTAAAGGAGAACTGACAGGGAAATGTATGAAAAAGAATTTGAAAAAGGCAAAGAAAATTTGACAAGCTTAATGTAGCAATGCTCTGACCAATGGAGCTAGACTTCCTTTTAATAGCTTCCTTTGTATTTTAAAAGGCCCTTTTGACCTTTTTCCTTTTTCCTTTTTCTGGTTTTTGTTCAAAACGCTGTGTAACACTCGAACACTAAGCCAAAGGCCTCCCGTTTTCATGCCATTAAAATGAATGAAAGAATGGAGACAAAGCCGGAGCCTGAGCCTAAGCCGGGTTTTAGAAAATGGCGTGGGTTATCTGGTGATCCTTTGGAAGGGTTTGATGAGACGGACATATGGTACCAGCTTTTTTTTTAAGGGCCACTGTATTAATTAGGATTAACCAATCTTACTTAATACATAGTTAAAAGGTTTTACTGCCCTGTTCAGAAGATAATGCAGGTACATGTACAGACAGATGGTTTGATGACCTCAATAATGACCCCTTGGCTGCTCCAGCAATACAATATCCATTAAGAATATGTCCTTCCTACTTCTCATTAATAATTCATCATGTTAAATTCTTACGATGCATCCAGGTTTGTTATGTGTTTTGAAAAATAATTTTCTTTTTTCATGAATATTTTTCAGGTTTCATTGCCCATGAGTTCATTGTAGACACGCGTGAATTCAAACAATTGTGTGGAGTGGAAGCAGCTGATATTGCCAAAAGATTGCAAGACTTTGGTAAGTACACACAGCATGCTGTTTCTCTTGGCAAATACAGATTTTCGTCATTATTAAAAAAAATGCAACAGAAAAATTAATATGTAATATCATATTGTCCACATTCTTCTTTGTACATTTCCATTGCTGCTCTGTGTCGAATCAGAAAAAATACACACTATAAGTCACGCGATGGCATGTAAACAGTGGTAGCACAGTCGGTCTATTGGTTAACATCAGGGGAACATTAGGTGCTGCATGATGGTCAGAATTCTGGTTAATAATAATGATATCCTAATGTTAGCACTTAAAACCAATCAGTGTGGTTAGCTGTTGCAGCAACCAATTCATGAGATGCATGATTTCTGATTGTACTATTTTGCCAGGTTTCCATGCTCCTACCATGTCTTGGCCCGTCACCAATACCTTAATGGTTGAGCCAACCGAGAGTGAGAACAAGGAGGAGTTGGATCGATTCTGTGACGCTATGCTATGTATGTAATCTTGCCACCTTGAAGTTCGTTTTCACATGTTTTTTCTATATTTCTCTAAAATGGTTAGTTTTCATAGTTTTTTTCTATATTTTCTCTAAAATGGTTAGTTTTCATAGCGTTTTTCTATATTTTCTCTCAAATAGATGCAATAATATAGTCAGAAAATAAAGAAATTGAAAGATTGGCAAAGAAAACTTTTACTGGACAAGTGCTCTTCCATCTGAGCTATCCAACCTTTAGATGGTGGCCTTCTCAAATAGTCAACTAGTCTTTGCAATAAAGAAGTTAAACAAGCTCCATCTCCACGTTGAAAGGTTTTGACGTGTGGTTTTCACTATCCCGAATACAGTGGAACCTCGCTATAACGAGCACCCATGAAAATTGTTCGGTAAAGCGGTTGTTCGTTATAGCAGTTGCGGCCACATATTTTATTCACAAAAATCGGGAGCCAAAGTGCATGCTCGTTGCAGCCGAATGTTCGGTATACATGGCATTCGTTATAGACGGTCATGCGCAGTTATGCAAAAAAAAAAAAAAAGGGAAAGAAATAAATACCGGGTTGCTAACCCACCCAAACACAAGAGAACTAAATAATTGGGACAGGAAAACAAAGAAGTAACTTGGTAAGATTCGTCTGAATTGAAACATAAACCAAGCGAATCAACATTGCACAGAAAACCAATGAAAATAACTTAAATGAATGATCGGATATTATAAATCAACAAGAAATGAAGTACAGATGAAGTACAGATGAGACATTTATCACAACAACAAAAATATGTCTCTAGCTTGGTCTGAAATTTTCCAAGGCGGGTATGTTATGGGTTAGCAACCCGGTATTTATTTCTTTTCTTCCTTTTTTTGGTTGTTGGCACATAACCGCGCATGACAGACGTTACACTGTATCTCACTTGATGACTTCCCAATGTGTGCACAGATATCCGCGAGGAGATAGATGAGATCATTGATGGCAGGATATCCCTGGAGCAGAGTCCACTGAAGAACGCTCCCCATTCCCAGAGTATCGTAATGGCCAACCATTGGCCATGGCCTTACACCAGGGAGCAGGCCGCGTTTCCTATGGTAAGATTACTGCTATGCAAGTAGACCGATTGCGCGTGACTTTAGTGGGTGTGTTTCATAGAGCTCTATAAATGAACTACACTGCGCACTCCCCTATCAACGCACGGTACAAATGTGTGCCGACATGGACGCGCATCCGCCATTACCAAAGAGGTCAACTTCAGCTAGGTGCCCGGATGTCAGTAGCAATTGCGCGTAATATGAATGAGGAAAGGTATAGACGAAAGGTTGTGAATGCGGAAACTAAAATGTTATAGAAATGGTTTTTAGTAATGAAAGGAAAGGCCATCAATACCTCAAGGGATTGTCCAATTCTAATGTCGTACTTTCTTTTGTAAAAATTGGGATTAGTTTGCTGTGGTTTGACCCATAGAGATCCATGTATTTGCACCTCTTTGGTAATAGCGTCGCAGTCACCTTGTCGGCACGCGTCATGCGATGAGTGCGCACTCTAATTTATTTATAGAGCTCTATAGTGTGTTTTCATCTCATTTGGCACAGAGCAGCGATGGAAATGTACAAAGAAGAATGTGGACAATATAATAGTCTTCTTTGCTCAATTCCACTCCTGTTCTGCACCAAATGAGATGCAAAAATACCCACTATATAAAGTCATGTGAGCGCACCTAAACCTTGGTCGCGCAATCGGTCTCCCATCTACTTCTGTGGGATGGTGGAAATGAGTTGAACAAACTATTGAATATAATTATGTGACCAGCTCTATAAAAATTAGGTATTTAGGGACATTTCTTTTCTAAATGACTGATGTACATAGTTGAATTAATTACATTTTCAGCTTCAAACCTATTTGACCGGCTGCATAAAAATTGGGTATTAAGGAACATTTCTTTTTTTAAATGAGTGATGTACATAGTTGAATTAATTACATTTTCAGCTTCAAACCTATAGCGAATTAAAGCTGATGAGGTAACTAATTCAACTATGTACATCATTTATTAAAAAAAAAGGTCCTTTATGATACACATTTTTGTGGAGCTGGTCACATAATATTATGGAGTAGCCCTTTACGCATAGTTATAGTTATAGTGAAGCGTTCCTTACTACCCTTTTTCGCAGTGCGGGTCACATATTTTTGAAGCTCACATATTGTTAATTCTTGGATTGAAACCTCAGGCCATCCATAGATATTTTAGAAATTTGCAAAATTTGGTCATTTAAAGCCGCTACACAACATTGGTCGAGGTCAAAGAATAGCATCCATAGGCCTACGTTGTCTGATCCAACATATGCATGAAATAGCACACCTGTGAAAATTTCAGCTCAATCCGCCAACCGAGTCTTGAGGAAATCGTGAAAACCGCTTCATTTGTTTTGCGAAAATGCAGCATTCAATGCCGTACTGTTCCGAAAAATAGTTTAGATCTCGGTGAGACAATTTATTTTACTCTTTTCTCCCAAAATACAGCATTTCAGGCAGAAATATTTCAGTGCGAGGTTTCTACCATAGCCATCTTCAAATTGTATAAATCTCATGTAAATCTGTTAACTTTTCTGTTTTTCGATATAACCAATGTTGTGTAGGGGTTTGCAAGATTTGTTTGTTTATTGCTGAATTCTATCCGTTATTTTCAATGTTGATGTATTTTCCCCGTGTCTTTTCTCTTCTATTGCAGGCTTTTGTCAAACCAGAAACAAAATTCTGGCCGTCAGTAGGGCGCATTGATGACGTTTATGGTGATCAAAATCTCGTGTGCTCCTGTCCACCCATGGACGCTTATGAATGATCAATACGTTGGGTTAATTTCTAAGAATCACTCGGGCCTATATTTTTGCTATCACTTTGGTTTACATGGGTGATTATTTTGAAGAGTTGCACAAGCTGGGATTATTTTAAGAAAATACTGTGCATGCAACTTTGCCATGTTCGATGTAAGTCATTCGTGCCATACAGTAATCCAATTCCAAGTCCAAAGACTATAGCCACTACACCCTTACCACCATCCAGTGTACCTCACATTGTGACAAGAACTCCCAAATGCTCATCGCTAATCTAGTGCCATGCAATTATGAAGCAAGGCAAAATCCTGACAACTGCGACTTAATGTTGATTAACATATATATCCTCAACTAAGTGTTGATAAAATATTGTATACGCTAATGCATACACAAGAGGCCCGTCAATTCACTGCACACGTGTTAAAGTGTAGCAAACTGTCTATTTATTTGCCATTAACATTTACATTGACTGAGAATGTGCAGTTTATAATGGCATACATCAATAACAATAGCATTTGTGATGTGAGGAAAGTTTTTAAAACCAGCTGAAAGTGAGTGTGACCAGTTGTGACAGATTGTTTGAAACCATTTTAAACACTTTTTGAATGAATGTGGATATGTAAAAATCAAATTTTAACCACATGTTTCAGTGTATATAAAAATGAAACAGATGTTAAACCTCAAACCTGATTATTTTATCTCCATTTAAGTTCATGTCAAATATGTTTCCTTAGGCATAAAAAAACATACCATTCACTGTGGTAGTTAATACTTTAAATTAATGATGGAAAAGAAAAATGGACACATAGAGGACATCCAGTTGGCCTTGTGTAGAAACCACTTCTACAAAGTGCTTTCTTGAGCAAATGGATGGCTAGCAACCTCTAGCACAAGCATACCTTTAATCACTGAATTTGGAGGTATAACATATACTTCATCTGGCTACTGCTACCCTTCTAGTGTAGTTATCATTTTTCTGATTATTAATTTTGTTTATGTATCTTTATTTTCAAACTTATGGCAAAATGATTTGAAAAACAAATTTTAATTATGTTTATTTTCTCTTTCCAAACTTTGCTTTAATACAAATATAGTTGGTTACTTGAAGAAAAAAAAAGGATACTGTGAATTTGGTGGCTTGGCTCTCCAGAATTATTTCAAGAAAGCTTTGCTTTACTTTACTGAAATGTTCTATTAGTAGCAATACTCACATTATTTAGGGATAAGAGCTATTTGATCAACATTATTTAGGGATAAGAGCTATTTGCAATGATCATATGATAAAGACAGCATTAAACCTGTATTAACTTTTTAGTTAATTTCACCATTGGCATTTTGTTTATGAACCCCCCAAAAACCCAAATCTGGTACAAGTGGTGTTAATATACTTCAACAATTTTACTTAAAACCATCATGCTGCAAGAAGTTTAAGAACCTTTGTGATTGAACCCTTTGGGGAAATATGAGAAACCCAAAAGCTATATATGCTTCAAGGTATTGTACCAATGATTACAATGCAAATGAATACCCACTTCTTTTGTTGGATGTACACACAATTTATTACTTAAAGTGATATGTATACAAAAATGTTGCAAACTGCTTACTGACTAAAATTATCAAAATGCAAATCTCAAAATTGAGTGGGCCTGACGTTTTGATTCTAGCCGGACCTTTCTTAAAGGCAGAGTGCCTTTGAGAAAGGTCTCTAAGATCGAAACATCAGGCCCACTAAATGTTGAGATTTGCATTTATTAGGCTTACTCTTTGAAAACAATTTATTGCTGACACGTGCTATTATAGCTCTTTGATGCACCCATAAATTGGAATAGATGTGCATAACAGAACTGAAATTAAGTTTTAAGTTTTATATTTTAAAGATGAAGGTATCCTGATCAAGAGTTTGAGTTGCCCAGGTGAAGGAATATTTTATTTAAAGTATACATGGAAGATTGAGAAATGTTTAAGGTTCCTGTTTGTTATTATTATTTTTTTTCCGGCAAAAGCAGATTGGTTAAATTTATTATTACATTTCAAATGTAAACAGAAAAGTCAGAAAGGAATGTGCTCAGTTAAGTTAATGCTGCATGAATGCATTGTCTTCCTAGTATTCATGACATTTTGTTCACTCTTTTGCTGACTGTGAATGAAATGATTAATTTAATAAAAATGAATAAGACCCTCATGACTTCAAATAAATCTTCAATTTGTTATTCCATATGGAGCCTGGATGGTAGAGACCCATGTTCGTGGTAACTTGGAGGGTTATTAGTCCGAGTAACTTGGACCCGACAAGTCACCCTTTTTTTATCAAATTTTGAAATTTTGAGGTTCGGGTGCCTACAGTTACTCGGACTAGAGGGTTATGGGAATAATTATCATCTTAATGTTTCATTGAAATGATCTATAATACGAAAATAAATATAAACGTGCTGCAAGCTGTTTACTGATTGAAGTGTCCAAAATGCATCCAAATCTGATAGTTGACCAACATGCTAGCATCCATAAAGACCTATTTTCAAGCCAACTTTTCAGCCAAAACATTATCCAAATCATACACAAATGTGTATTCAAACTGCTCTTTAAGTTGACTGAAACAGCTAAATTTAGGCATATTCTAAACCAAAATAGTGCCTAGCGTAGTATCCTGCTTTCGAGAAAGGTCCTGCTAGTGCTACTGCTAGGAGTGTCAGGACATTGGGCTTTACATTTTTGAGATTCGAACGCGTAATATTGTTGACATTACTAAATATCGCAAGTCATCCTAAATTAGTGGAGACAGAAGGGGCTAACAGACGCAGTGTCTGTGTACATCTTTCTTCCTCCTGATCCTATGCTCCTGGTTCTTCTCCTATTCTGTTCTTTTAGCCCTAACCTTGAGTGGCCTTTGGGGCCTTGTGTTGGGCGACTTTCAATATTTCATGAAACAAATTATAATAAAAAAACAACCATGGAGTTATATTACACATAGTCCATTTTCCAACCGCAGGAAAGTGTGCTTTAGGCTTTAGCCTATGACTAGGCGGCTTATTAATATTAGCCCGAACATACCAGACTCAGCTCAGGAGAACTCGAAACTTGTCGCAAGTAGTAAGTATGCATAATGACTTGGCATTTTTTGATTGCATCATCCGATAGCGTTGCGAACTGCTTGTGCACAAAGCAAGTGCAACCACTCGACGTCATAATGCAACGTGCACACACACGGCACACACACGGCCGGCCCGGTGTTCGGTGTAGGAGTAGGAGGAGCCATCTGTCTTTCAGACCGATCATTAGACCGTAACGGTGAAGCACCGATCGCGATCTTCGTCGGCCTCGGCTTCCAATCCACACACCGGTGTCATCATTCGAGGACTGTACTACTAGTACTAGTACTACTACTACTAGTGTACTATCAATCCTCAGGGTCTACTTATTGCCAGTTACTACAGCACGACACGATGAATAATTCGGTGAATTCTCCGCAAACCACTTTCCCCGGTTTCGCCACGGCCGCCATCCATGCCGGCCAAGAGCCCGATCAGTGGGCGTCTAGCGCTGTGACCCCGCTCATCTGCATGTCCACCACCTTCAAACAGGCTGCACCGGGCCAGTTAAAAGCGGTAAGAATGCACACCATTTTTACGATTTAATACCGTGGTCTTGGAAACCACAGGCCCCCGTCGTACTGATTTGATTATTGATAGCGAAACCATACTGAATGATATTACTGACAATACTGTGATACTGATAGTACATGTATTACTTACAGTTACATGTAGAGTAGTGGTAGTGATACAGTAACTGTGATACTCGCACTCTGCACCGAACATCTCCCGTCTGATCATCTAATCTAATGGTCGGATCTTGTCGAGATATTGATTAAAAACAGAAATAGTTGTGCGGGGTGTTTACTCTAGTCCTCTTACTGCTGTAGTACTAAGTAGTAGTAGTCAATGTACAGGTTTTGACCTGATTACAATCGGGCGACAACCATTGACTGATTGACATTGGCCCGTACATCCGCACCACTTTCCTTTTTCATGTGGAGTTCTAATGTTTCCATTATCAATACATACAATACATGTACATGTATCCTCCAGTTACCGGTTTTCGACGATATAAGGACTTTCCTTCAAGCTGACCAATGTGGACGAAAGTATCACACTAAAACTTAAAAGAGGTCTCAGATACTTTGTCCACACCACAGACTTGTCACTATTACAGTATTAGAATAATCATAGAGAAGGTTGATCAAGCCTGTCACTTTCGTAAGATTACCCGGTTTTGTTGATGTCTACGGCGCAACGCGCAGTAAGCATCGTCACCTACATGTATTTTCGATGTTGGTGTTTAGTAAGGTGTCCCAGTGCAGCCAAATGCAAAATAAATTCTTAAAGTAACTCGAAATGCTGTGTGGCACTGTAAAATTCTTCCCTGAATGTTTTTTTTGTTCATCTTTGTTTTTGTTTTTTTCGACACTGCTTCTAACACTTTCCTCAAATCATTCATAATTTATGCTTAAAACGTATTGGTCTGGTTGATGTCTTCTTCTGTGACGTTTAAAAAAACTCCACAATCCTCTTTCTCACCGCTTCTTCAGTTATGACCTTTCCCAATGTCACTCAAGAGACACATTTCCTTCTTCTTGGTACTTTCTCTAGCTGCCCTTTTATTTTTTTCATTTTTTATAAAAGCCTATTGGGCCATGTTACTTTATGTCTTTAAATAATAATAATAAAAAAATTAATTATATAAGCGAGACGCCCTTTAGGAACCTCCATAGTTTTTACCCAGAACGGACTGCCTCAAGTTGCGTGATATATATTTTTTTCTACGTATGTTTTTTTATTTTTTTTTAGGACCAACAATAAAGAAAACCGGAGCTTTAAAGCAACTGCCAATTTTGTACCTAGGAAAATAGACCCCAAAACAGCAACTTTTTGAATCACACGAGTTTGGCCTACCGGAAGATCCTTAACTTTCCATATTTTCGGTGACGGACAAAGAGCAGGAAACAAACCGGAAGATACGAGGTCTGAGATCGTTATACGTAGTTGTTTTCATCGTGCGATGTGAGTTAGAAGGTCAAGCGTCAAAAACGTGTAACGGCGAAAACGGGGGTTCCCACGATACAGTTGTACATACTGGTAGTACCATCAATCATGGACCATTTCCTTCCCCCATGCATGGAGCTACATGACACCATCATGTTCTGTTGACTGTACGGTGTCTCAATCCTATGTTACTTGTTAGACCATGAAGGTAACTTCATGGTTAGACTCTATGGTTAGACTACACAGATTGTGAATGTCATAAATAATTATCACTTTTACGATTATAATTTTGAATAGGGCCTATGACTTATGAACATGAGTATGACCATGGTATGACTGGGCCTTATCACCACTTTCTGTTACTATTACTAACTGCTGTTTGCTTTTTAAAAGTAACCATAGCTTCAACCATGCTCCAACCTAGCATGGAGGTACCTCCATGAACCTAGTACTAGTAGTAAGTCGGCATCCAGTGTACCGATGTACAGTAGCTTAGGCGGGGAGTAAGGTTACTGTAGCCCTTTTACTTTTTGAATACTCCCTTTTCAATTTTGTTTTAATTGTCGTACTGTGATCAAAATAAGCAAGTTAGTTTGTACAAACGTTTACTAACTAGTAATACTAATAGTACTAGTATTACTAGTGTAATGCTGTTCATGTTTTTACATAAATGTATTTCTACTACTAAAAAACCTACTACTAAATGAGTGAGATGTTTTAATTGAAAATGAAGGACAAGAGATAATTTATTTATGTTTGTATGTACCGTAGTACAATACACATGTACTACTAGTACACCCTGTACTAGTATTTCAGTACTACACTAGTACTAGTACATACAGTAGTATATCATGTTCTAGTCAGCACTTTAGTACTTACAGTGTACTAGTCTGTACTCAGCAGTCAGCACAACATATGTACTACTTTGCTCTATTTTCTTATTCCTCCATGGTTAGAGCATGGAAGATAGAGCATATGGCACCCTAATGACCCCATCATGTACACCTATACAATGTACGTGTACATACACTTGTACATGTGTACATCATTCCATAATGCGTCACCTAATGTCATGTCAGTAAACAGTGAACATCTACATGTACGCGCTGTACATGTAGTACATGTACATGTACATGTACAGCAATTTTTCAGGTTGAAAAGTACATGTAGGGGGCAGTTTTCTCAAAAATATGATTACTCCCGGTATATTTAAAAAACAAACTGACACATGGAAGTTCATACCGGTACCCTCTCTGATCGATTACACAAATACACAATACATCATACCGGTATTCCTTTTTATTACAGTGTACAGGTACTGTAGGCCCTACCCTTTCTGCACATTGCACTAGTGAGTAGTGAGTACTGAGTAGACTGCTACTAATGCTACAGTACATGTACAATGTACACATGTTCAACATACTGTACATAATTATATGTATGTGCTGCACAGCTGCGTGGACAAAATTTTAAGAAAAAAGCCAGCCAAATAAACCATTGGATTAATTGCATTATTAACAAGTACATGTACTATTGTAAAGGGCCTACATGTACATCTTGCAAAGGCCATTGTGACGTTATTGAAATTCATTTTTCAAATCTGTATTGCTCTCAATATTTCTTTTACAAGATAATTTTTTTTAACTCTTTTCTGAGGACCTTATAATCATCCTAGGTTTTATATTTAGTGCAAAATTATACAAAATAGATGTTCAGCAATTTTATAACAATCTTTTATTCCAAGTGTAATTACCCACTTACTATAAGTGTTGTATGCCTGATTTACATAATGTAGGATATCCTTATATATTCATTATATTTCTGATAAGCCATTTAAGCAGAGTTGAATATTACATTTTAGGCCTTTGATTCCTATGGCCTACCATCATGTGTTTCAATTATTCAGTCTCCATGACAATGGAACATTCATTCCGTTAATTAAGCCTACTGGTACTGTAAGAGTGTGTTACTTGCATCTTGTTCTGTTCCATAAAAAAAGTAATTGAATTCATTTATATTGATAAAAGTAATAAATAACACTACTACAGCATTTTATAAAATATGGTACATATGTACTGTACATTGTACTGCTGTACAGTTTGTGTGCATTGTAGTGTTTGTACAGTTGTATACGTAAATTGTACTGTACATGTACATGTACATGTACACACATACATGTACACTGTATAGGCCCACAGTAATGTACACATGTACATGTAGGCCTACTGTATGTATACAACTGTATGTAATGTACAGTAGTACACATGTCACAGATGTTGTTCCCAACTTCAAACCATCTACTGTATTTAACAGATATTCCTAGTAGGAGGTAGTCTCTGTTTTAAAAAGACAAAGGAGAGTGCACAAAAGACATTCCCCCCAAGCCCCCAGGCACCTTGGGCATTCAGTTTGGGATTATACTCAACCTAGATTGAACTCACCATTCTTTGTGAAGAACCATTTCTTCACAATTTGGAAGAATGGGCCTGTTTTAAGCATTCGTAGCGTTGGTCCACTTTTACCATGTCTTCGGCTTTTTGGTTCGGCTTTGGAAGGATTTTAGAAAAACACCGCCTCTTTTGCTTCAAGAAAAAAAGTATCAAAGTGAGATATACATCTACAAGAAAGACAGAATGAATGCGATGAAATATTTTGCAGTGAATCGGTGACAAAACAATTTGGATATCTAAGATTTGAGCATATTTTGAATGTTTTATTTGGAAACTGATAGGCTTTTGTTGAAATTTAAGTCAGTAAATTACAATGTACCATTTGATGTTTCTTGTTGTCCTTTTGAAACTTTTGTTTCACAACTATCAGATAAATCCCCAACTGAAAAATGTATGAATGAAAATAAAATTTACAAGGTACATGTACCTGAGTACTGTGCAGTGAACACTGGAAACCAGCTGTAAATATAAACCATATGGCTGACATAGTTGGAATAAGTTGACCAAGGTACATGTACATATGTAAATAAGGATTTATTGTAGACTTGCAGCCATGGGTATAGGCCTATGGGTCTGAGACTGAGTTTCAGTTAATTGTGGCAGCAGCACATACATGTAGGCCTAACAGTCCATTTACCATGATTACTGCATTGATGACCCAATAAGTATTGGATAGTTCCTGCCTTAATCTCAACATCAGGCCCTGTAACTTTTTATGATGAATAAATGAATATTACTTAGGCTATTGTATCATATACATGTTGTGACTGTGTTATCATA
Source organism: Luidia sarsii (assembly GCA_949987565.1). Taxonomy (NCBI): domain Eukaryota; kingdom Metazoa; phylum Echinodermata; class Asteroidea; order Paxillosida; family Luidiidae; genus Luidia; species Luidia sarsii. The sequence continues at coordinate 11,859,670 of OX465113.1, forward strand.
ACGTCTTCTGTCATTGTCTGTATACTATTTCCAGAAAATAGTTTCAAACAGAAAGCTATGAAGCACCCTGCAGTACTCCTATAGCTGAGTTTGGGGAAAAGTTTGTGGTCAGGAGTGGAGTCTTTTCATGTCCCCTATCCATTCTTGTATACACAGCCTCTTGTTTACTCTTCATGTCCACTATCCTTTCTTGTGTACTCAGTAAGTTAATACTCAACCTTGTTGGTTACTGGAACATTACAAAAGCCCCAACAAACAACCATCTATAGATTACATACTGCATAGTCTATTGGTACAAACAAATTCTTTGTGGTTTTTTTTCTTTGGGTGGGGTGGTTTTGCAGCATGTTCAAATCTACAGTTAGAGAATAGAGAATGTTATAGGCGTTAGTGTATGGTGATATACTGTATGTACTGTATGTACATGTATGTATTGTAAGTAGCACCGGTATTACACCCCACAGTATGTCCACCAGTGATAGTTCTAGTGATACCTCTTACAAAGCAGTTTTAGCTTATCCAGCAACACCGATAATGCAGCAAGATAGATCTAAACAATAATATCTCACTGCATAGAAGTTTGTACAATATGATAAAAATCTACGGCTTTAAATCTATCCATTCTGAAAAACAAAATCTACAGTAAACTGAATGATATTTATATATTTTTTTATTATTATTTTTTATATATATTGTGGAAAAGCGAACAATTGCCAATTCAGGTATCCATGCTTAGGAGAGTTCCAAATTAGTCTAATTAAATGGTTTGCTGCTGCTCAGAAAAAAAAAATCTTAATATAAATTATAAACTGTACACTTAAAGTTTGAACAATTGGCCGACATCCTAAAAAAGGGTTTGTTGGTAATGAGTGAGTGGTTTTGCAGCATTTTTTGCATCACTTTGATTTGAACATTTTAATCTTTGTTTTGTTTTGTCAGGGTTTTGAATACGGCCGTGGGGGCAACCCAACACGGAACGTCTTAGAAGAATGCATTGCCTCCCTAGAGGGAGGAAAGCACGGTACGTTGTCTGCTAGGATTATTTTACCCTTCCATGTCCCTCGCATAAAGATGCATCTGTAGTCAGATTGTAAGAGTTTCATTGAAAATTTGACTAGTTGACTATTTGGGAAGGATTGGATTGCTCACATGGTAAGAGCGCTGGTACGCAACTACGCAAGACCAGAGGTCTCGGGTTCAAATCCCGGTCAAGTCAAATCTGTCTTTGCCATTTTTTTAAATTTAAACTTTTCTGTAGATTATTTTTAATATAAAGTTGAGCTATCTGGCAGATGACTACCGGTAGCTTACAGGACAGGAAATCTATGTTGATAGATTGGCCCTTTAAGATTTCCTTTAAGAACTGTATGGTTTATGGGTAATGATGAAACTGTGATGATATTTCCTTTAATCCTAAATGACCCGTCAGAGCATCACATTAATAATTCCAAAATTTAGCGGAGGCAATCTACAAAGTGACCTTGAGATAATATACTGTACATGGTTTTGTTTTCCTAACCAGGCCTGGCCTTTGCCTCTGGGCTGGCAGCTACAACGTCTATCTGCCAAATGCTAAAAGTTGGAGATAGCGTCATCACCATGGATGACCTTTACGGGGGAACCAACCGTTTTTTTAACCGCATTTTGGTGAACGGAGGTGTGAAGATAAAGATGGTGGATGCCTGCAAACCTGCAAATGTAGAAGCAGCCATTGATTCTACCACAAAGGCAAGTACAGAATGCTTCCTGTGGGAAAAAAAAGCTTTGGTGTGGACGTGTAGAGTTGAGAAGTTCAGTGCCAACAAACACAGTCTGTACCGTATTTGAATGCAATATCAGTGGTCCATCCATCAGTGTTATCATTACTATGGAAAGTGCATTCAACTGTGCAGCTATTCGTGACATGAATGCTTGGTGTCTCACTGCCTTGCCACGTGAGCATAAAAATGTATGCATAGTGTACGTGCATGTACATGTACAAGTTTCTTTTTGTGTACATGCACATATTGAAATGTGTACAGTACATACAGGAAACGCAGGGGCCTACCATGTATTATGTGGCCTAGTACATGTTTTACCTCTGTCTGGAATTTTTGTAGATGTCAGGGCCTCAGGGGTCAAACTTTCATGAGACACATTTGCATTCTATATCCCCCATACTGTGTCAAGGTAACTTATGTCAGTCTGATAACTGGGTTAGATAAAAACAACTAAAGGATATTAATAAAGTATTACCAGTCGGAAAAATTGCTGGTACTCTTTCTACTGGTTTCTATTTATTAAAGTCAAACAAACAAATTAGGAACAAATTCCAGCAAAGACTACACACCTGTAGTTGACTAATCGGGAAGGCAATGATCTAATGGCTGGATAGCTCAGATTGGAGAGCACTGGTACGTTAAATTATCAAAATGTCTCTGGTTCAAGTCAAGTCAGTCAAAGTTTTCTTTGCCAATTTTTCAATTTGTTCAAAAGTTCCCAGTCAGTTTTTCCTTGGTTTGTTTGACTTGAATTGAAAAGGCTGCATCCTCTCTGTGTGATTCCCGAGCTGCCTAGCCAGGTATACATGTACAACAATTACCTGTTTGCATCTGAATGAAAGTGGGGGTGTGGTCCCTGGAGATATACGGCATTTAATGGTTGAACTGCTTCTGACTGGCGCCCCCATACCAACAAAGACTAGAAACTTTGATTATTTGGGAGGCCTGGATACATGTAGCTCAGATGGAAGAGCACTGATACATTAATCGGGTTCAAGCCCAGGTCCAGTCAGTTTTCTTTGCCAATTTTTCGATTTGAACTTTCAAAAGTTCCCAGTCAGTTTTTCCTTTGTTTGTTTGGTTCCGATTTAAGTTAGATTGGCATAGCTTTCTGTACACATTTAATAGCACAGTAGGGAATAGATTACTCAGTTATTATACATGATAATGCTATACATTGAATATTTGATTGTAGATGATCTGGATTGAGACACCAACTAATCCTACCTTGAAGTTGGTGGACATTGAGGCAGTCTGCAAGATAGCACATCTTCATGACGTTTTTGTAGTAGTTGACAATACCTTTGCTTCTTCATACTTTCAGGTAAGTGCTTGTCAATGTACAGTACCTGCCATTCATTAAACAACATTTTAAAGGTTTCCCTTTTTCAATTTTTTTTTCCTTTTTTTAAAATATCAATTTGTATATATATATATCAGTTAAATTACAAGAACGAACAAATCTACCTTCAGCTCTACTGTATTTCACCTGAAGGTCGTGATATTGATTCATTGTAGAAAAATATAGCCAAGGTAAAACAAAATTTGATGTGGGCTCACAGCCACTCACTTTATTAATTAAAAATAATAATAATTGATGTGATGACTTCACATTGGCTTGATTGATCCAAGCACAAACTTGGACTTTGAATGTGCTGGCAGGTGCTTCTGTTGTCATTGAATTACATCTGGTGAAGCATCCTTTGATGCTGAGACTACTATATGTACACCATATAGTAGTATACACAACTGTTGCAGACTGGCCCAATGCAACATTAGCAAGCTGGCACAATACAACATTAGCAAGCTGGCCCAATACAACATTAGCAGGATCAGGAAACATCAATGTTCACAGATTTCCTTCTAATTTACACAGTTTGTAGTTTGTCATGATATATTCCTCTCATGTTGTAATCTTACGGTCTGAGTGGGATGCTGTACTTTTTGAGAAATCTTCACTCAAGCATTGACTCAATTTTTTGTGCGGTTCGTTGAATGCTGCCCCCACAAGCAATCCAATGACTGTTTTGAATTACATTATAAACCCAACAGGCGTACATGTGCACAAGTCATGTACATGAACTTGTATGTGTACATTTATAAGCAGGTCTGTGGTGGTTATGACACAAATCAGTCAGTTATAGGCTGTTAAAAACTCATGGGGGCACTATTTTAAAATCCGACCAAATCTGTTCATCTCTCACAGGTTTGTGTAAAAAACGTGACGGTTTTTTGGCCTTTTCTCCTTTCTTAGATTGGTTTGTGCTAAAATGTTCACTGTGTTGTTTTTTGCATGGTTTAACACACAAACTACGGTAATCTTTCGACCTTTACCAATGTTGTATTGGGCCTTTACAGGATTCTATCTGAGCAGAATGCCTTTGAGAAAGGTTCAAAGTGTCAGGTAGTCAGGTACTCTAAACTGTTATCTTTAATAAACTGCTTGTTATGTTACAGCGCCCTCTGTCTCTAGGAGCTGACATTGTTATGCACTCGGCTACTAAGTACACCAATGGCCACAGTGATGTTGTCATGGGGCTGGTGGCACTGAATAGAGATGACCTACACGACAAAGTACGCTTCAGTCAATTTGGTAAGAAGGAATCAAGATTGTTAACTGCTTGAAAATATTCAACCCCAGTGCATCCTGCTTCCCAACTGAGTCAGGCTACACGTAAACAGCATTTTCTCATGGTTTTCCTTTCACTGTTTGCATTTCGTTTTCTTATTTATGACCCAGGTCTTGTAAAAAATAGTTCAGTTCCAGTAAGAGTCTTCAGTTACTAGACCTGTTGTATAGTACTTTTTCCCCCTGTATTTGAGCCCTGTATGGTATCTTGGTGAGGAAAGGTGTTTTGAAATTTATGTTCATGTGATATTTTGAGAATGCATTGCTATCTATGATGGCTGGTCAGATGTTTGCATCGTATGAATTCTTGACCTTTTTATTATTCTTCCACAGCTTCTGGAGGAGTTCCTTCCCCCTTTGATTGTTTCCTAGTGAATCGTGGACTGAAAACCTTGCATGTGCGGATGCGTGAGCATGAGAGGAATGCCTTTGCTGTCGCCAAGACACTGGAGGCAAACCCTAGGGTTGTCAGTGTGTCATACCCAGGTCAGTTATTTCCCGTATACTCTCTTTGTTGAAAGTTATTGTTACAGGGATGTAAGACTTCCGGAAATTTCTTGACTTCCGGAAATTTCCGTATTTCCGGAAATGGCAATTTGGAATTTTTTTTTCGGATTTCTAGAAATGTCGCAATTTTTTTATTTTTTTATTTAATGTCAAATGTCCCAAATGTGCTATTGAATGGTTTTTATCCTGTGATGAATAAACATGAGAGTATCTGATATCTAGATTTGTGCAGTCAGTAAATAGTGGCACAGGGGGATTAAATTTTGACTTTTTTATTACACTGGCCTTGACTGATGGATGTTCAGCAGAAGTTTGCTCTTTACATGTGATTGTTATTAATAAATTATATGGACAATGCTGTCTTACCTCGGTCACAATAGCCTTATGGCATTGAAATATGGTTGCCTCTTTATTTGAATGTAACAGGTTTGGAATCCCACCCTCAGCACGAACTTGCCAAAAGGCAGATGAAAGGCTTCAGTGGAATGATCACATTCAGAATCAAAGGCGGTCTCATCCAGGCTCAGGATTTCTTCAAACACATCAAGGTCTTCACTCTGGCAGAGAGTCTAGGAGGATTTGAGAGCCTTGCCGAGCTCCCGTAAGTATCCATCTTTGGATGATACAACGCATAACCTTCCTCCCAACGTGGCGCAGTCAGTGAAGAAGCTTGTGTCCCGTTTGTCTTTGTGTCGCGACAGAGCCATCATGACTCACGCATCAGTCCCTCCAGATCAGAGACGACAGCTTGGCATTGATGATACATTGATTCGGCTGTCAGTCGGCATCGAGGATACAGAGGACCTCATTCAAGATGTCACTCAGGCCCTTGAGAAGGCGGTGAGTAAAATTAGCCTTGGGGGAAAAGAGTCAGTCACGGGGTGATGAGAAAAGGTGGTCCAAAAAGTGGTGTCACCGAAAATTTAATGGGATTTATTCAAATTGATTTGTCAGTCTGAAAGATGACATGTCCAAGCTTGAAACTAGTGAAAGTGGTGTCACCGAAAATTTACGGATTGTAGATTGATACAAGCCACTGCTGATTCAGACTTAACCCCTTGTGGACGGGATTATTTTAGTGCCAATGGCCGTCACAGTGCCATTTCTTAAACTCTGAATTTCGAAGGTCCCAGAGCGGCTATAGCCGTCATTTGTACGCAAGGGGTTAAGTAATGGGATTTATTCAAACTGCTTTGTCAGTCTGAAAATGCCATGTCCAAGCTTGAAACCCAAACAATGTTTGAATTTTCTTCACCCATATCCACCTGACTGTTCACAGCACATAAACAGTGTTCCTGCCGAATCCCCTTCGGCAAATTATTTCCCCAAACAAACTATATACCAGTGGAAAGAGTATGAAATTTACTTCATTATGATACCAGAACATCTAAAATTTTATAAACCATATCAACAGAACAGTAAATGGGATAACACCATTTTTTTCACAGACCTAAAAATAGACCACTGAATTTCACGTACTTCAGCGTTTGTAGCTTTTCTGCGTCCTATGGGAAATCCCGTAACTCGGCGGATGTGGGTTAATCTCACTTTCTATCTAATCCCCAAATAAACCTCTTACCAATGTTATGTGCAATAGAGTTGTTGCACCGGCAGCCATCTTGGGGGCCTAGTCTTTGTTCCTCCTGGCTAGGCAAGAGTGCATTCATTGTACCTACATTGTCGCTGAATGTGAATAACACTAGAAGGCCGCCAAGATGGCCGCCGGGAAACAACTCTATTGATTTTTTTCATGTGAACTTTAATCTTCCTCACTACCAGTGCTAGACCAGCTTCACATCCATATGATTTGAATAACTTCAGGTTGGATAAATAGGTTTGCGGTGACACCATGTAAATTGTCTTTTGTGAGTAAGCGTGGTTCTGAAAAGAACCGGAGGAACTTGACGTTTCGAACAGTATACTCTTCGTCTTCAGGAGACGAACGAAGTATACTGTTCGAAACGTTGAGTTCCTCCAGTTCTTTTCAGAACCACACTTACTCACAAAAGACAATTTACATGGTCAGATGGTGTCACCGCATACCTATTTATCCTGCTATTCTGACCATGCAAACCTTCAAATCTCATTTAACTTCAGGTTCTGTATATATATATATTTCTTGCCTGGTGTTTCTTACTGGAAATGCTGTTGCACATTTCTAGTATCTTCAGATATGATTGATATAATTGTTTCTCTTTCTCTCAGGTTCCTGACTCAATGCTGTGAACTGAGGACTCAGCCCATTACTGAGCAATAAATAGTTCAAACTATTTATAATATTAAGGTGGACAGAGTAACAAGTAATGTGTTTTCTAAGTTTGAAGAGGTTTTTCTTTTTAATTATATTGGGGTGGATGTTCTTTGTGTGATGTTTGAAGTTGATGCATACATTTTCTTATGCATGAATTTCACCATGCATATCACACACAAATTGAAACATGGTGTATCTGAAATCCATTTTCCTTTATGTATTTACTCTCTTTTCCTTTTAACTAAAAGTTATATTTTCCCAGTCATATTTACTGTTCTGAATATATTTTTTCTGTTATAATATGCGTTGTAACCTGGAGTAGAATTGCAGCTTGAAATTGCAGCTTGATATTATAGGTTTCCTTGCCATTTTAAAACATTCAAGTCCACATTTTGTAATATTTGTTTTGGGCTCAGAAAATTGAAATGTATTTTTCAAAACTTTTGGTCAGCACATGTTAACACCTGATCAAGAATAGTTATCATTCTTACTGAATGGCTTCATTCAGAAATCAAAATCATTGATATAAATCCTTTTTAGAAATGTAAGTGCTTCTGCAAATATGTTTGTTGTCTTGCAAATGCACCATTCAGTATGTGGTGTACTTTGAACACTAAATAATTCTTGTGTTCACCGCAATTGAAGTTCTCTAACATAAGTCTTAAGGTTGACTTACAACTTGATAAAGGCCAATGTTAACATAAAATTTAACGAGCAAAATGCGAATTTCAAAAACAGTGGGGCTAATATTCAATTCTAGAAGGACGTTTGTCAAAGGCAATTTGAAAAAGGCCCTCATGGGATTGAAATTAGGCTCCTATTTTTTAATGATGTGTAAATTGTAACCCAACAAAAAGTGCAACAAAGTGTAGTAGGGTTTAGTGCAAGAATAAAAAAGAAAGACTTTCAACTTGAAGGAAAGCTTGAATTTCCTGAAATTATTATTATTTTCCTGCTGACATTTTGGTGAACATTTTGGTGAACATTTTGGTGCTCCCAAGTAATAAGGGACTTATCCTTATCATGGATTTTGATACCAAAATGAGCCTTATTCCTCCAATTGTTATTAGAATTTAGCAAAAATATTGCCAATTTGTGAAACAATAATCCTTGGCATGAATTAGTAGAAATTAAATACTCCCACCCAAAACAAATATTTGTTTATTTTTTTTATTTGGAAGTCATCAGATGAAAACTTAAGATTCAATTAAATGAAACATTTGAAATAGGCTGAATCAGTCTGAAGTAACTGCATGTGTACAGATGCCTTAATGTGGATGAAAAATGTTTTAAAATTAGTGATCAAACCTATATATATATAAAGTGAAACGTTGACAATATTAATATATGTCCTATATGGAGATATCCATCTAAGCTGCAATGTGCAACATGTTTGAAATTGAGTTCCTACTTAATGATCCAAGCATGCATTCTGCATTTTAACATTGTCTGAAAAAAATCTGCAGTAACACATGTCTGTTGTTGTTCGGTTAAAATGTAAGACTCGACTTGTTCCATTTTCCTTTCTGTTTTATCTCAGTGAATTAATCTATGGTTAACACTTAGGCCTCTCCTAACATTTGCTCAATTGCAAGAATACATTTTACTCTTTATAAGAGTAAATTTTCGAAATATCAAAATAATCCAAGCTGAATTAGAAATGCACCATACTTTTTACTGGCAAGAGTGATTGAAGAATGTACTGCCAGTTTTTGATGTGTATCATGCACCTTTGAGCTTGGACCGTTTTGCCATAGAGCAAGGAAGGTTTTTCTAACACCAGAGTAACCCAATTAGAGCCTTTGACCAAAGAAGTTGTGACGATGGCATTGATGATTGCCGTCGAGTAAACATTGTCCACAATAAATATATAACTGATATTTCTGTCAAATTGTTTTTTTGATTGTGCGATCAATGTCAGGGGTCTATTTGCAATTTGGTGTGGTAACATTGTTCTGGGGATACGCCCATTAACATTGCCTGATAGCATTAAGACAAAACCTATGGAGTTTACATAAGGTGCACCCACAACATTTCCTCCACATCTCTTATCTAAAAGCTGAAAACACAGGTTGGAGCTCTTTGTTGAAGTTGAATCTTTGCCTTCTTTCTTTCAAAACGTAGTGTATCATTCAAAACTGAAGCCAAAGGCCTCAAGTGAAGAAATGCAACCCTTAAAATGAATGCACCATTGCACCTCATCTAACCTTAACAAAGAAGAAACAAAGCCTGGTTGGTAATAAGTTGTTGGGATGATAATATTTTGAAATGACCATCGCAAAACCACAAGAAAAATTGTATTGGGCATTTAAATCAAATCACTTTGTTGGCCAAAACATGTCCCATCTTTCATCAGCTTTTCAAAGACTTTGAAAATGGTCACAATTTTTTGTAAGGTTACCACAAGATAGAGGGCGCCCTCGGCCGCGCCGCGGTGTAGGCTGGTTCCCGTCCCCTACCTGGTCTCCAGACATATCACGTCCTCCGCTTCCAAGATGGGTTATTATGAAGAAACACGTGAACTCAAGCTCACCCGTTCCTCAGTGATCGTGAAGACGCTGGAAAATGAAATATGATTCATAATTGCTAGACCCGCCAGATGAAGTTGCGTTGCTACACGACTGGGAACATCTCGCCCTGGCAGATGGACTTCTTGATCTGGTCGCGCGATGGCGCTGTTGCCTATTCCTGCTCGTATTGCCCGGTGTCCTGCCAAAAAGTGTCCCTGCCAAATACTGTCCGCTCATTAGCATACTGATCGCTGAGTGGTTAGCGTTAGGACTATGATTAGGGTCGTTAGGGTTAGGGTTTGGATTAGAATCAGGATTGGGATTAGGATTAGGGTAAGGATTAGGGTTGTTTGGGTTAGGGTTAGCGTTACGGTTACAGTAAGGGTCCAACGGTACCAAAGTGCCCAACGTTGCGTGTGTTAGGCCAGCAACCATACACAATGCGTGTGTAGTGCGCAACCATACCCCAACCACGGTGGTTGAATGTCATACGTATTGGACCAATCAGCGATCAGTATGCTAATGAGTGGACACTATTTGGCAGGGGACACTATTTGGCATGACAGGTATCACGCATTCCGTAGCGTAGCGCGTGCAAATGAACCGTCGGCATGACGTGCATATGACACCGTTGAGCATATTTTTATGGCCGTTTTGGAGGCTTAGGCTCGGGCTTAGGCTCCGGTCATATTTTATCTTACTCGTTATTATCACTTCACAGTTCACAGGCATCTAAAATGATAGTTTGGCCCCAGTTTCTTGGGGGAATTACCCTGTACCTATCAAGCCAACACACCTTCAAATTCGGAAACCAACCACAACCTGGATTTTCAAGTTTTGTCAGACGGAGACGAAGCTTGAGCCCGAGCCTAAGCCTTGTTTTCGAAAACGTTCTTAGTTTGTATAAAGCAAAAATAATCTCATGACCGCGATCCGCGGGCCCAACGGTCAGTCCATAACACTGGTGCATTGATCCCGAGGTCTGCGGCTTCAAGTCCCGATCCAGTCAACATTTTCTTTGCCAATTTTCAAATCTTTTTTTATTTCGAATAAAGTTCCCAGCAAGATTTTCCCTTTTTTGTTTGAAATAAAGGAGAAGTTGACTGGGAAGCTCCGTTTCGACTGGACCAGATCGTGAACTCCATGCAGATCAGCTGGTTTCTTGGGTACTAGCGCCCGAGGCGTACCATCTGAGCTACGTATCCATCCAGCCCAATGATTGCGCCCCCCCCCCAAATAATGATAGCCATATTTTCTTTGCCGCGTTGGGGGCGCAAGTCAGAAACATTCAGCGATTACCTGCCGTGTAGCTTCAGGGATCACCCCCTCTCCTGATTCGACGCTTTCATTCAGATTCCGAAGCAAACCTGATCGTAGCAATTAGGGGATCACACAATCAAAGTGGGTGCAGCTTCAGTTTGCGTTTAATGAGAGGGAAATGGAAATAATTATTGGATATCAAATTCGCGGTGTGAAGTAATAATGTGCCGTGTCAACAGTTTTGGGTCCAGCATGGCCCGTAAGCCCTCCCCCTACCCCTGTCCCGCTGCCGTGTTGGCCTAAAGCCAATTCTTGCACCCTTTGGAAAGCCCCCACCCCCCGCCTCCCGATGAAAAAAAGGTCCATTATTTGGGTTATTTATCGCGTGCTCCGCCACTACTCACAAGGCAGAGGTCACTCACTGGGCCGGGGCGTGTTGTGGGGTGTGTTGACTTTCACTCCATTACCGCACACCGGGCCTTCTCGGCTGCGTGCAAATGAACACTAATACTTTAATAGCCTTCGTGCGAACTCATTCCAAGTTCCAAACAGCCCTGTTTTCATCGTCCCAAAAAACCGGTGCAAAGCAGAATGGGATCTGAGTTGGATTTCACAATGCCTTGCCCTTTTTAAGCGGAATGTTAAATCCTATCTCCGGCCTTCCTGAGTCCCTCTCTGTCTCCTTCTTTCTCTAGCCCTTAACCTTGAGTGGCTTTTCAGCCTTGTGGGCGATTTTGCATTTTGAAAAATGCATCGTAACTCAACTTACGATGGATAACCCATATCGCAAATCAAGTTGTGGTATATAGGTCGTATGGTTTCTGCACATCGCTCATTCATTGTCTTTCGTTTGATCGTATAGGATACGATGAAATTGGTGCAATCGAATGCAGGCTTTATAAATTCAATGAGGTTTTTGCCCCGCTCGACGTGATAAGCACTGAGTGCTCAGTGCTTGCCCGTTGGCTGGTGAAATTATTTCAGTCAGCTCGGGCGGGATTCGAACCCGCGACTCACTTTCTAGTACTATAGTGCAAACGTCTTAACCGCTTGACCGCCGAGCTGGTCGAGGTCGTGTGGTGGATTCGAGCTATTTTCATCAGGCAACGGGCAAAGCACTGAACTTTCAGTGTTTATCACGTCGAGCAGGGCAAAAACCTCATTGAAATACATTATCCTCGACGCAAACATCATGTTATATCTATGATGGTTTTGTAAAAAGCAAACCTTTTGTTTGTGAAGTCCTTTATATAGACTTCACAGAATACGGAAAGAAGTGAACCCGCCTTCTGCGAACCCGATCGATATAGACCATGTTCTACGTTGTGGATTTCCAAGCTACAAATGTACAATTAATTTGGATAAGAATAGAAGATTTGCATGGTGGAAGAACGATGGATGGCGGGAATGTTGGATTATATATAGGCCTAAATGTTGGATTGTAGACCTAAGCCATCCCACTAGCCTAGGAGTCTCCCGATGACGGGCAACCGACTAGACCGACGCTGCCCGAAACGTTGAGTTACGGGCTCGCTTCAGAGCCACACTCCGTCTCAGAGATGACTTACAATGGTGTGACTACCGTGCTATAATTTGCTTCTCATTTCAAGGCCGAACGGTCTGCGCTCGATATTCGATCCGAGTCGTCTGCTCCGGGTCTAGGTCTGATGGCAGCATGGAAAGCCTCCCTGCCTAGACCTATTATACGTGCGCAATGCGCCGTGACACCCCCTATCCCTCCAGCAACCCGCAACTCCCCATTACCGCTCGCAAACTGCACGGGGAAACACACAAAATAACGCAAAAACAAAACCCAGAAGAGTACAATGATTATACCGGGTTGATCGCGGAAGGCGTCCTATATCGATTTAACGCCATTGATCGTGCACTAAAGGGCTTAGATGGTAGTACACAGTAGTGTACAGACGCTGCTTTGTGGACGAGTCGCCGGGTCCCCCTGTGGATTGTATTCAATGATGTTGTGGGCGGTTGTTTTTTTAGAGGCGTTTGCTGCTATCTCCTGACGACGGGCACAGTTCACCCCCATTGTGATCTGAGGATCCTCCCGGGCCTCTCCCCCAGCAAAGATTAATGTACCTGGTAAGAATAAAATAGCTCCGTTAATGGCACAAAAGGCACACCGTATGCCGTAAGTGACATAACCCCCCCAAAACACACACACAGTTCACGCTACCCGAAAGGCTGAGTTACCAGCTCTTTCCAGAGCCACACTCCGTCTGAAAAGAGATAGCTAGCCTAACTGGCATGGTGGCCACCGCAAACTTTCCACTTTGAGCTTGCACCATGCATGCATAGAGCACCGTCATGCAAACTTTCAAATCTTAGAGCTGTTACTATCTGGGGGGTAAGTGGAACACTCAGCTAGGCCTGGCTAACCCTCTCCCTCCCGCCTTCGTCCGTGAGCTGGCATGGGGCGGTCCCCGGAGTCGAGACGAACGAGCGAGCTCCCCTGCACTGTGTATATAGTGGCGTGCACGAAGCGGACTCGATCATTCCTCACGGTGGGCTCGGCACGAGGAGCTGATGTACCTGGTCCGTACGTGCGATCGAAGGCAACCGGCAGCCTGAGGACGCTCTGGGCTTGGAAGTGGCGGTGATATACGACGGTGTCTACGCCCACGCTGACCTTCCTTGCTCACTGAGGGTCGCCCCAGTCGACGTACTCGCAGTCCCTCCCCCTCCTGACGTCATCGCTGTCAAGGCAGCCGACCGTTTTCCGAGGAACTATCGACAGGACGTCATTCAGCGGGCTCTCTCTCTCTCTTTCTCTCCCCGGATAATTATAGATATTGTTGACAAACAAAACGCCTAAATAAATAAGCGATGTCCTTCAACCGGAGTGGATTTCGGAGAAAGTGGAGCCATAAATAGGGTCCCCGTGGCTTCCACCAAGGACGTCTGGGTGGCGTTTTCCTCTTCTGCTTTTCTGAGGTTGATGAATGATGTAAATATGAACATGGGGTTCTAGACTTGAAGGCAGATTCTGCCCCGTGCACCTCTTTGCTTTTTGGCTGGCGGCTGCGAACAATCCCGTCGATCGGGCGCCGTAAGTGGATCACTGAGAGTATTATAGAATTGTGGAGGACCTGAATCCTGGGACTATCGGCTTTAGGATAGGACTCGGCCCGTCAATACTGGCCGTAAGAGCCTCTATTGAGACACACAATAGAGTACCGTCGGTCTAATTGGTGAATTCAGGTATACTGTGGGGGCCCAATTAGCAGCGCTGTTGTCGACGTCCGTGCGTTCGTACCGTGAGCTGAGAGAAAAAGCGGGGGAGATTTGACTGGTGAGAGCTATAGTGTCCGGGCTGCGGGTTCGTCAGTCGGCATGTCCAGCCTCCTGGGGAGACCCCTGAACGGAACGAATCCACCCCGGCTGCTCGCCGTCGGGTCGCCGGCCGTCCAGCTACCCGAGCGGGGCTGGACGACGGACGTGGGGCCGAGGCCTGCGGCCGGCGGCCGCGGCCGCCGCCCCGGCATGAAGGCGCCCCGGCCGGGGCAGCGGCCCGACATGAGCAGGGCGTCCACGCTGCCCCTGATCAAGGTGACCACGGCCTGGGAAGACGCCGCCACGGGCCGGGAGGAGGAGGAGGAGGCGGCGGCGGGGGCCGCCGACCGGCCTGGGCAGGACGGGACGGCTGCTCCCAACTCGGACGGCCCGTTGGCGGTCGACGCCGCTAATTCCCGCAGGCGGAGCTGCTCCCTGCCGCCTCTGACGGGCTCCCGCGGCGGCAGCAGCAGCCAAGACCAAGCCCTGGCCCCGCCGGCCTCCCCCGGGGAGGCACGCCGCGGCCGCAGCCTGGACAAGAGCGGAGACGCCCGCCTACGCCGCCGGCCCAAATCTGCAAATCCGGGCTCCATCCGCTCACCGAGCACCGCTACCGACAGCAACACCACCACCACCACGACCACCACCACCGCCCTGGATGACCCCAAACGGCGGCGGGGTCGCATCGTCCGTTCCAACAGCTTCAACTCGTCCACAGAGAGCCTCCCGTCCCGGCTTGACTCCCGCCGCAGCCTGCCCATCCTCCGCCGGGACCCGACCGTCTCCTGCTCCTCCTCGGACTCCAGGGACTCCGGGCCCGCCCATCACCACCAGTCCCCGGCTCCCCCGCGGAAGGTCAAGAGCACCTCCGACCTCAGCGGCGGGGAGGGCGGTCGCGGGGCCTTCCGGGCCAGCCGGGATAACATCTTCAGGAACCCGTCCTACAACCCCGTGCTGCTCGATCCCGGCCAGGCGACGGGGGGCCGGCGGGGCAGCGTGGCTGCCCACGGCGGCGGCGGCTACCGGCGCCCGGTCAGCCCCTTCCGCCTGAGCCACCTCAGCGCGGACGGGCCCTCGCCCTGCCCGTCCCCTCCCGACAGGGCCAGCCCGTCTCTGCAAGACCAGTTCGAGCAACTCAAGAAGTGCAGGTACCTCAGAGTACCGTCGGATGACAGTGACTGACAAGCAACGATATGAAATAACGGTAACACCGTGTAAGCGGGAACTTTTCTTTTTCAAAAAGCATTATCTATTTCAGAAAGATGGCACAAAAGTACATAAAGTACATAAAGTACATAAAGATGATTTTATTCAGGTAGTAACTTCATCAGGAATGTCTCAATCAAGCGATTCCCTCGCGAAGGCGTTCGTGAATGTGTGGTTTGTATTAGGTAGAGGCAAGTTTCGGGACATTATTTTGTATTCTCATTTTGCCACAGGCTTTCCACATTATGGTCGTTTACGAAATGAAGGCTTAGGCTCGGGCTTAGACTTCGGTCATAGGATATTTATCTTACTCGTTAAAATGTCACAGGCATCTCAAAACAAGTGTTTGACCCAGTTTCTCGGTGAATACCCCGTACCTATCAAGCCAACAAACCTTCGGTAACAAACCACAACCTGGATTTTTAGGTTTTTTTTGTCAGACGAACGAAGCCTGAGCCCCGAGCCTAAGCCTTCATTTCGTAAACGGCCTGTGTCGCACTGGTTGAAAAGCCAGTTTCTGCTACACGCACATCTGACTCAAAGACATGTAGAAAGTTCAGCTGAGTCTGTCAATGGACTCTCAAGAACAGGGCTATGAAATAATCTATAGAGCTTTTGCATGGCCTCTCTATAATAGATATCATTTAGGTCAATTAATCTATTATACTTTTTCATAACGAATATTATTTTGACAGTTTGCTATCTTATCTGTAAAAGGTTAGGGGGCTGCAAGGATCAAAACTTGAAGCCCTTTAACTTTAATCTGCCATTTTCGAATCATAGTTCGCAACATGTCTGTATTGCTCAAAAGCATATGGGCCTGCACCGTGTCCATCCTAGCAGTACCCGTTGTCAAAGGCAGAGAAAGGTCCTGCTAGGATCGAAACGTCAGCCCCTCAGAATGTTTTAGATCTGCATTGCTGCCATTTAAAGCCCTATAATTTTATTATACGCAACAGAAATGTTCACAGATTTACATGAAACCCACAGGCCTACAGTTTGAAGATGGTTATAGTAGAAACCTCGCACTGAAATATTTATGCCTAAAATGTTGTATTTTGGGAGAAAAAGAGTAAAAGAAATCGTTTATGTCTCACCGAGATCTAAACTTTTTTTCGGAACAGTACGGCGTTGAATGCTGCATTTTCGTGAAACAAATGAAGCTGTTTTCATGATTTTCTCGAGACTCGGTTGGGGGATTGAGTTGAAGTTTTCACAGGTGTGCTATTTCATGCATAGGGCCCTATTTTGGATCAGACAACGTATGGATTCTTTGACCTCAACCAGTGTTGTGTAGTCAGTATAAGCACGGTTTGCAGCATTTTTGTCTATTATTCTGCGTAATCGTTGCCGATAATTTTATCCAGTTGATGGCGCGGTCCATTCAATCATCGGCGCTGGTTTCACATTCATGATTAATTAGTTTGCAGAAATAAACTAAAAAATGGTAGTTTACGCCAGTATGTAGTTTGCTAGAATTGTGTATTACATTTGCATTGCCTAGGTTGTTCTATCAAAAAAAAATCACCGTCAGTATATCTTTCAAAATTGCGTTCTTTCTCGATACCAAATTTTGCAGTAGACGTCACTTATTGAATCGATTTTGTTTTCAATTTCATTTCTTCTCCTTGGCGACAATAATGCGTGAAAACCATTGCCTCTTCGACCGAACTCTGAATTCCAACGAGAACTCTGTGCCTTCACATTCAAAGGAGAGGAACATCGTGCGTGTTGCTCTTGTTTACGGTATTTTCAATCAAGACACGAGATTATTAAGACACAATGCTAGTTTGCTCTGATTTATAAGAGAAACAATATGCACAAATAAAACTTTATTTTTAAGAAAGGGACTTAGCATCATGAGTGTAGTGATCTTTTTCTCTTTTGTGTCTATTGTTTTTCTCTTTTATGTATATTTTTGGGGCAAATCATTCACATCACAGTTTATGATAGACTCCCCCCCTCCTTGCTCGTTGCCAATAAATATTGGGAAGATCGGGAAACATCGATGTCCACAGATTTCCTTCTAATTTACACAGTTTGTAGACGGTCATGATAGCATCTCCATGTTTGAAATCTTGCGGTCCGGGATGCTGTACTTTTTGAGAAATCTTCACTCAAACATCGACAAATAGTTTATTACTCACGAGTTACTCTCGAGTAATAAACTATTTCTTACACTACAGAACGGTGCGTAAACCGGGACGTTTTTTTTGCATCTTCTTTCTCAGATTACCATTTGAGCTAAAACCTTCCCAGGATTTCTTTTTTTGGAATGTTTGATGGTTTAACACACAAACTGCATGTGGCAATCTTTTGACCTTTACCAATGTTGTAAAGGGCCTTAGTCTTGGTTGGGGCCATTGCTTCCCATGCGGGTCTTTTACCATGCGCAGAGTTCGCAAACCTCGCACAGAAATCTGACTATAAATAAATAACTGATTTACTGCGTGAAGACCACACGCTCTGTGACCCCTGACCCCGTAGTTGCTAAGGAGGGCGACGTTGCTAAGCAATCGCTCCTTGGCCGAAAGACATTCCCTTTATTTACAGAAGAAGGGGGTGAGTGATATAAAAAAAAACCGTATAAGAGAGTGCAAAAGAAATGGTTTGATTTATTTTTCAGAGAGCGAATCCTTCAGATGGAGAAAACGCTTGACATCGGGTTGCAGCACACTATAAATCAATCCAAGATGTAGAACAAGTGAAGCTTAAGACAACCTGGGGGTTCACTCTTCAATTTCCTGTGTAATTTAGAACATATCTAGCTTTAAATGTGGCCCTATTTGGCTACAGAAGTGGAGTGGTCCATCCCAAAATCCTTGCAGAAATTCGGCTTGAATACATTTTTTTTTTTTTTTTTTTGGGGGGGGGAGGGAGGTAATAAGCAACAAATCTAAACGGCTAAGGACTCAAAAATTGAAAAGAATCTGAGAGATGAAGATCCAAACTACAGTTTTCAGTATAGCTATAGGCTTTACAAGAACTGAGAAACTTTTGGGTGTGGAATAATTGGCTGTGAAAGTGAGTGTTTTTGTACAGTGTCCAATGGGAGTTCGATGTAGTTTTCTGCAACCACCACGTCGCTATGATCAGCGCTTCAGAGTACATAAATCTATTCTGCCACGCAACTGTATGGTGTTGCAATCCTGACATTTCGCCCAGGGCACGCCCTTGCACTCACAGTGCCCCTGGCAGCTACCGCACTGACAAAAAAGTCACTGTTGCCCAATGGGAATTTCGTCATTTGAACAAAAGCACACAAAGAACAACAGGACCGCTAGCAATCGATGTAGAATTTTCAAGAACCGTATTTTGGATGGCTTGTATGCTTTCTCCCAGTGGATTTGCTCGTGGAACGTTACTTTGACCGCGTGTCGGGAACATCTATCGATTCACATCGGCGAGTCCTTCTCGTTTCTCTGTCCCTCTTAAGTGGTTTGCCGATATCTACGCGGGAGGTGACAATTATCTGTACGACAGTGAGACAGGCGTAGCCATGTTCCCCCTTAATTATTTAATATTCCTGCCCTTGAGAAACTAAGGTCGTGCTGCTATCGGAACTTTATCCTTTACTAGCTGTAGTTTCACTCGCCACTCAGCTGGGAAACGTAGGACAACCACACTAAAAAATAATTTAAAGTAATTTAATCATTACCATTACAAATTACAATATGATGTGTGATGTTATGGTATGGCTCGATTGAATGTGCCCCGCACCGGTTGATGAATTCTGTGCACCATACACTGCACCAGCCCAGGCGTTCTCCTCTGCATGGTGCCCTGGATTAGGGAGGCAGAAGAACTAGATACTCTGCACTAAGCTAGACCAATTGGAATTAATTAGTTAGTACGGGTTCGCCGACTTATAGACCGATTGCATAACCAATGTCTACGTGTCATCACGTGACTAGTGTTTTCATCTCATTTGGTGCAGAACAGGAGTGAAAACGGAGCAAAGAAGACTATAGTATTGTCCACATTCATCCCTGCATGTTTCCGTTACTGCTCTGTGCCGAATGAGATGAAAAAAACTACCAACTATATTATTCAAGTGACGGCATGTAAACGGTGGTCGCGCAATCCGATCAAGCTGATTTCCCCCGCAGTCTAATGTACACACTGCAGCTCCTTTCCTGTGACAACGAGTCTTCGATGGGAAGCACTATGAGATATCCAAAGTCCTTATGCCATTAAGAATACAGAAAGTCGGATGCCAAGGAGGATCAGTAATAAATATAAGCCTTAATCAATATAATCAGCAGGGGTTATACGGGATAGCATAAAGTGCATTTCCCTGTATATGAGAAACGGCCGGGTGCGGACTTTTCACCATGAAGTTAAAAAAAAGGTCCTTGCACTGTCAAACGAACCGATGTTTTGTCGGTGCGGTGCCAATTTGCCGTGCGTGCGCTCATCGGGGGAAACGGCGCGTGGGCCCCCATGAAGCACCGGGCGGCGGTCTGCTGCCTCCCGCATCGATCATCATGGAACATGAACGAACAGATCCCGGTCAGGGCCTGAGTTGCAGTTGCATTGGCGGTGGCTTGTTGCTGTTGTTAATGGAGCCTATCACTCCATTGAACTAATGCTAACAATCCGAAGGGGGAAAAGGGAGTTCCAGGGCTTCCAATGTGAGGCGCACACGGTTAGGAAAGATTTGAAAAATAGGCGAAGAAAACTTTGAATGGACCGGGCCTTGAACCCGAGACCTCTGGTTTAACATCTTCCTCCATGGTCTAACGTACCGGTGCTCTTCCATCTGAGCTATCCAGCCCTTGGATGGTGACCTCCCAAAATAATAGTCAACTATAGTATTTGCCGTGGTGGGGGCGCCGATCAGAATACTCTACTCTACGATCAGAATACTATAATACTCTGTAGACGTTCATATAATTGCCCGGAAACTTGCTCCCGTAGTGAGCTTAAAGGTCCCATGCTAGGATAGAAACGCCAGGCCCTCTAACTTTTGAGATTTATGTATTGTGGGTCATTTTATTCAGTGAGCAGTTTGCAACAGTGTTTTTCTTTTTTTAATTTACTTCATGATTTTTTTTTTTAAAGAATACTTTTTTGAATGACGACTCTGGTATTTTTTTCTTCTTTTTTCGTCACTCACCTCTGGCCTCTAGCTACCCCCCGCTCGTTCGCTTGGGGTAAAATAAACCCTGCAGCTCATACATCAGGGCATCCAGGTGCCGGCCTACCCCCACAGAGTGACATTTCAAAGGCTCCATTTAGGTGGAGGGGGAGGGGAAGGGGGGCAGGCAGTTCGTTTGAAAATGTGACAAATCAACCACAAAAGCACCACGAGTTAATTCAGTGTCTGCTGTCGCACGATTAGGCTAAGGCCTAATGCATGTGCAGTGCACTTTCGTCTTTTCAAGTCCTAAACGATTGATGATATGATCCATTATTTAACGCAATTTTGACAGATACCTATATACTGATGGTGAAAGTGTTTGATAGAAAAACTCAAGTAATGCAAATGTAATATCAAAATCGTGCAAACAGCTTTTAAGAATGAACATTTTATTTAACTTCTGTGACGATAACGCAGAGTACAGAAATGTTGCAAACTGCTCACTGACTTCAGTGACCAAAATGCAGATCACATTCCGAGGAGCTGATCGATGTCTTCAAGCACGACCTTTTTTTCTGCTACAGGAGCCTAGTAGTAGCGAAATGTCAAGCCTTTTAGATTTCTAAGAGCTAACGAATAGACAAGTTTTGTTTGTGGAAGGTATAGGCATGGGGAAACCATCTTCACGTGACGTTAGTGATTTTGTGCGAGATGGAATGTGGCTCTACAAAGAGCTGGTAACTCAACGTTTCGGACAGGGTGTACAGGCCTCCCGATGAGGGACAGATTACACACTGCCCGAAACGTTGAGTTACCGACTCTCCTCAAGAGTCCGAGCCACCTTCAATCACCAAAGAGATGACTTCAAACTTTCTACATTGGCATGCTGTCACCGTGCACAATTTCAAATCTTCGAAGGCTTGGCTGTGACTTTTCGAGATGGAATCGTCATGTAAGTTGCATCCAAAGTGCACTGAAAACAGACCATTGTGTCGTGGTGTCGTGGTTTTTTTTTTGGTTTTTTTTTCATAGTCAAGCGTTCAGGGGGGGGGGGCGGCTACGGGGCTATATAGTGCTAGTTGAATGCGCACGTCTCCGATTCCAGTCAACCACGACATTTTGGTTTGGACTCCATGACTTTTAGCCTGCATAATAGACCGATGGGAATGTACAAAGAAGAATGTGGACAATATATTGATGGTCTTCTTTGCCAATTCCACTCCTGTTCTGCACCAAATGAGATGCACAAATACCCACTATAATAAGTCACGTGTCTTTGGTCGCGCAGTGGGTCTATTTTGATCGTGTTTGTTTTTCTATTGCGTGTGGCATTGACAGTCAGCAAAATGTTTGTATTACCCGACGAAAGCGCAGTCTCCGCTGCGTGGGATCACAATGAGAACCTCTATGGAGGTTCAGCGAGGCTCTTGCCAAATGCTGACACATATAATTATTGGCTCTCGGTCAAATCCGTGGCGAGGCTCGCCCGGGGTCCAAGGCTGTTTTCCCTCCCTTAATTTTCTTCCTGGGAGACTTCTCACCTCCAGTGACGCAAGTATAGGTACGAATCACTTTACAGGGTTATCAAGGGACTTCTCGCACAGCAGTATCTTTTACACGCGTCGAAACTTGCCAGTGTGAACTCCGTACCATATTACCACTAGGGGTCAATCATGCTGCTGCGTGTAAGTTTTGATCCGTGTCAGGCCTATTGATTTATGTTGATCGATTCACATTGCTCGAACCATAGAACATACACGGGTCACCGTCCCCACTGGTCACAAGTCCCGCAAATCTGCCTGTTCTTTGCACATGGCAAACTAACCCCCATGTCGCATCTGCTAAGCGTGAAAATTTGTTCCCGTGTAAACGTCTAGTCTTAGGCCGTTCTAAGAATGGTCTGGTTCAATTTGATTTATTCTTGTTATTATTATTATTAGTGCATTAGGGATTTTAAATGTATAATGTGAAAATGATTAATAATAGAATAGATTTTTAATGCGTGGAATTTGATTAAGGTAATGTTTATTTTTGTAAAGCGCCTTGAGGAATCTTTGATTCATAATGCGCTATACAAGTGCAGTTTATTATTATTATTAAACAGCATTAGAAAGCACATTACGATGTGATGACAGTTGTTTCTGACTTGTATTCCGCTATTCTTCACTCAGCATGAAACAAAAGTGAAGTTTGGGTCGGCCAAGTCACCTTGCGAACCATGAAATCTTCTTCATAAAGGCCCTATACAACATTGGTAAAGGTCAAAAGATTGCCACAGTTTGTGTATTTAACCATTAAACCTCCCAAAACAGCAATCATGCGAAGGTGTTAGCTCAAATGGTGATCTGAGAAAGTAGAAAATGGTAAAAAAACGTCACGGTTTTTGCACCATTCTGTAGAGTAAGAAATAGTTTATTACTTGCAAGTAATAAACTATTTGTCGATGTTTGAGTGAAGATTTCTTGAGAAGTACAGCATCCCAGACCGTAAGTTTACAAACTGTGTAAATTAGAATGAAATCTGTGGACATCAATGTTTTCAGATCTTCCCAATGTTGTATTGGGCTTTTAAGCAAGTGTTGGTGCTTAAGCAACTCCAGGGACATATGCCTTACACTGGTTGAAATGTTATGTTGAAATGCGTTCCCACTACCGCGTTCAGCATGTCGACATTTTCAACATGTCAAAATGTTTTCAAATGTGCAATTGATGAACATGGGATGGGATAGGATGAAAGCACAGTAAATGTCATAATCTCATTAAAATCAACTGATTTTTTTTATTCCTTCTGTTAATCGACCTCTTACACACGTTTTCCACTAACTTTTACTTGCTCATCCATTCTAAAGAATCAAAGCCTACAATCGGAACTTATTGAAATTTATTTAAATTTTTCCATGGTCAAATGGATTGACAACAAAATAATAACCTCATCACCAAGCTCTACCCCCCCCCCCAAAAAAAATGTATTGGGATCAACATTCCCAATGTGAGAGAAACGTCTAAATCAAAAATCATACTTCCAATTAAAAAAAATCAAATATAATATTCATAATAATTATTATAAGCTAAATCTCAAAAGTTAGAGGGCCCGACGTTTCGATCCTAGCAGGACCTTTCTCAATTATAAGTAATGCGCTTGACTCCATTGGTGCTTGTGTCCATGCCCTTATGTCTTGCATTGGTGAGTATGTA
Organism: Luidia sarsii; assembly: GCA_949987565.1. Lineage (NCBI taxonomy): Eukaryota > Metazoa > Echinodermata > Asteroidea > Paxillosida > Luidiidae > Luidia > Luidia sarsii. Next base: position 11,883,361 of record OX465113.1, read on the forward strand.
GAACAATTATTATATGATCAATTTGCTATATCACATCAAATGTGGTTTTGTTTTTCTCCTCAACTCCAACTGCACAAAAACAGAGGTATATACCGAACATTCGGCTATAATGAACGACCGCTAGACCAAACAAAAACATTTCAAAGATCCTGGGATGAACGTTATAGTGACGTTCCACTGCATAGCATGAGTGAAAGGTTCTCTGGAAGACACAGAATTTGGAGAGAGCTCGGATGCTTTCTTAGAAGTATTTCTGAAGTGGCTCTCCTAGCGTCTTCTCCAGCTCGTTCACCACCAACTGGCACTGCTGCTCAACCTCAACTGACTCGTCTATGATGAATCAAAACAAAAATTCAAAGACAGGTATTAGGCATTCAGGTCTTGGGCATTGAAGTATCCGTCTCAGTCTTGGGCATTGAGGTCTCGGTCTCGATCTTGGTCTTGGGTATTGAAGTCTCGGTCTTAGTCTTGAGCATTGAGGTCTAAGTCCCCCACTCAAAGACAGATCAGTCTAGGCATTGGTCCCAGTCTTGGGAATTGAGGTTTAAATCTCTGTCTTGGGCATTGAGGTCTAAAGCCCCCACTCAAAGACATATTAGTCCGTCTCAGTCTTGGGAATTGGGTTCTCGGTCTTATACATTGTAGTCTCGGTCTCAGTCTTGGGCATTGAGGTTTCAGTCTCTGTCTTGGACATTGTGATCTCAGTCTTCGTCTTTGGACGTGGAGGTCTAGTTCTTTGAGATCTCAGTCTCAGTCCTAGGCATTGAGATCTCAGTCTTAGTCCTAGGCATTGAGATCTCAGTCTTAGTCCTTGGCATTGAGATCTCAGCCTCAGTCCTAGGCATTGAGATCTCAGTCTAAGTCCTAGGCATTGAGATCTCAGTCTTAGTCCTAGGCATTGAGATCTCAGTCTTAGTCCTAGGCATTGAGATCTCAGTCTTAGTCCTAGGCATTGAGATCTGTCTTAGTCCTAGGCATTGAGATCTCAGTCTCAGTCCTAGGCATTGAGATCTCAGTCTTAGTCCTAGGCATTGAGATCTCAGTCTTAGTCCTAGGCATTGAGATCTCAGTCTTAGTCCTAGGCATTGAGATCTCAGTCTATGTCCTAGGCATTGAGATCTCAGTCTCAGTCCTAGGCATTGAGATCTCAGTCTTAGTCCTAGGCATTGAGATCTCAGTCCTAGGCATTGAGATCTCAGTCTTAGTCCTAGGCATTGAGATCTCAGTCTTAGTCCTAGGCATTGAGATCTCAGTCTTAGTCCTAGGCATTGAGATCTCAGTCTCAGTCCTAGGCATTGAGATCTCAGTCTTAGTCCTAGGCATTGAGATCTCAGTCTTAGTCCTAGGCATTGAGATCTCAGTCTTAGTCCTAGGCATTGAGATCTCAGTCTCAGTCCTAGGCATTGAGATCTCAGTCTTAGTCCTAGGCATTGAGATCTCAGTCTTAGTCCTAGGCATTGAGATCTCAGTCTTAGTCCTAGGCATTGAGATCTCAGTCTCAGTCCTAGGCATTGAGATCTCAGTCTCAGTCCTAGGCATTGAGATCTCAGTCTCAGTACTAGGCATTTAGATCTCAGTCTCAGTCCTAGGCATTGAGATCTCAGTCTATCTCAGGCATAGATGTCTCGGCCTTAGTCATGGGCACTGAGATCTCGGTCTCAGTCCAGATCCTGACTGGCCTAGACCCCCCCCCCAAGGCTGCAAGACCCTCCACCTAGACCACAGTCCTGGGCAGGGGAATCTACTCACCCTCCATCAGCTCGGCCAGGAAGGGGATGGTCTCCGGCAGCAGGGAGAGGTAGTCCTCGCTCAGCTTCTGGTGAAGCTCCTGCAGGACGGTCAGGGCAGCAAAGCGCACCTACGTAGGAAGCGGAAACAAGAGGCAAGACCTGTGAGGAGAGTGCCGCCACAGCAGGGGAGCCGACCTTGGCTTGGATTCCTCTCACAAGTCTCTACAGCCACATGGTTTGAGAGTGGTCAGACCAGAGCAAGCCATCTTTGAAAAAAAAATCACCATCTGGCTTAGGCCAATTTCCCAACACACTGCACTGCCAAGCCCCACCTTGGCCAGCCCCACCCTGACCAGCCCAGCCCAGCCCTACCAGCCCAGCCCAGCCCCACTCTGCACAACCCCACCCTGCCCAGCCCAGCCCAGCCCAGCCCTGCCTAGCCCCACCCTGCTAAGCCCAGCCCAGCCCCACTCTGCACAACCCCACCCTGCCCAGCCCAACCCAGCCCAGACCTGCCCAGCCCAGCCAAGACCAGCCCAGACCAGCCCAGCCCAGCTCAGCCCTACCCAGACCAGCCCAGCCCAGCCCAGCCCAGCCCAGCCCAGCTCAGCCCTACCCAGACCAGCCCAGCCCAGCCCAGCCCAGCCCAGCTCATCCCAGCCCAGCCCAGCCCAGCCCAGCCCAGCCCAGTCCAGCCCAGCCCACCCCACTCACCTTTGGCGATGCATGCCTGGTCTTCAGCAGCACCTGGTAGTTGAGTGGCTGCCAGGTGGACGAGTCCCGGGAGGCCGCCAGAAGCTGACCGATGCAAGGGGTCAGGTGACCGCTGACCCTGTCCTGATAGGCTGACTCTGACCCCTGCAGATTCTCAATCTGGAAAAACAAACCCAGCATCCAAAGTCAACATCCAAGGTACTACCTTCAATCTCAATAGAATTTTGAAAGTAATAAATATCATGACTATAACTTAAAAAATCATATACAGTGGAAGGTCGCTATTACGAACATCCCAGGATCCATGAAAATTGTTTGGTATAGCGGTCGTTTGTTATAGCAGTTGCAGCCACATATTATTTTGTACACAAAGTTGGGAGCCAAAGGGCATGGTTGTTATAGCCGAATGGTCGGTATATCGGCGTTCGTTATAGCGATGCCACTGTCCTAAAACTGCTCACTGACTAAAAAGGATAACCATATCTTTGACGTGTAGAGGGCCTGACGTTTCGATCCTACCCGGAAAGGGCCGGCTAGGATCGAATCATCAGGGCCTGTTTATTTTCATGATTTTTCAAGGTAGAAATGTTGTCACTCATTGACAACAGAGATCCAAAGTCAACATCCAAGGTAGTACCTTTAATCTCAATAGAAATTATTTGTTTCAAAGTAATAAACATCATGACTATAACTTCATATAAAATCATATATAGTGGAACATTGCTATAACGAACATCCTGGGATCCATGAAAATTGTTCGGTATAGCGGTCGAGAACTTACTTTGTTGAGCGGAACCCTACCCTCAAGAAGTTTCCGGATTTCTTAAAAAAAATTAAACAATCACCAAACCGAAACCAATCTAGCATGTACCTGATCGACGAGGGGCTGCATAAGATGCTGGAATCGCTCCTTGGTGACAAAGCCACCCTTGTCATAGAGGCAGCACTTGTGGAGACAGTCCAGTATGTAATCAAGGAGGAGGGAGGCCTTCTCATCGGCATGGGGCGTCTCACCCAAGAACTGCTCCTCTGGAATGGGAATAAAATAAAAAAAAAATAAAAAAACATGTAAAATGTAAATGTAATGCACACATGCACACATATCCATCCCGATGGGTGCTCAAGGTGCAGCAGACAAGAAGCATAGGAGTAATAGAGAAAAAACAAAAAATTAGTCATTGAGAAACTTGTGTCATTAGATATGCTTATGTTTTGAAAAAAAATCTTTGACAAAAAAGAAAAATGACTCCCAGGTCTGCTCTAGCCAGGAGCAGTAGGACCTGTCAGAGCTGCTCCATTTATGGGCGGAATGACCACTTCGTGCCGGGACCTCCAAATCCGGAGCTCCATTGTCTTGACTTTGCGACGGGGCCCTCTGAATCCGGGCACCACTATTGTCCACATTGTAAACAAAGACTCTTTTCAGCTTAGCACAAAGGAATACGAATCAGTACAAAGACCCTTTTTGACGCAAGTTGCCACATGAATTGCAAGATAAGCAGCAGTAATTGTGCAATTTTGGGACTTTGAAAATGAAAATGATGCATTATTCAAAAACCCCTGTATGGCGGTCATCGGCGCTGAAAAAAACCCTGGCGCGAAGTGGTTAATCCTGTAAGCTCAGCAGCAGGGGTTGGCAGTTACAATCACGGCATTGGTAAGTCCTCTACTCTATTGGCATGCTGTAGCCGACTGACAGAAACGGGGGGGGGGGGAAAGAAGAGGACTCACTCGTCTTGGCCGAGTTGTTGCTCCCCAAGATGTCGGCTGCCTTGGCTACCAACGGGCCGGCAAACAGCGTGAAGAGGCTCTTGAGCTGGCCGGCCACGGCATCCGCCAGTCGGTAGAGAGTCAGCAGCCGGTCCTTGGAGGCCGTTCCCCGGGTGGCCCAGTCCACTACCTGAGAGGTGGAGGAGTCGCGAGAGAGGGCGTGTGTGTGTGTGTGTGTATATCAAAGTGGGCAGAGAGCGGGGCAAAGTCCCAATATTCCAACATCCAGCTCTTCATGGACACGCTGGGCAGGAGAGACTCTCCATGCTCCAGCACTCTCAACAAGCATTGATGATAGTTGGAATCAAGCAGTCGTCTGACTGAGTGCACACTGCCTAAAACATTGAGTTACTGGCTGTTTTTTTGAGAGCCACACTCTGTCTCATAAGAGATGTGTTACATGGTGTCACCGCAAATTTTCTACACAATACCCCAAAGAAAATCCTGACAATTTCATAAAAAACAGTCTTTTTTTAATCAAGAGTCTTGAAATGATTTCTGCTTGCCTTTGTTTCCCTTAGGAACCCAGCCCACATACCTTCAGCAGCAGGGGCCGGAAGCTGGCCTCCGAGAGCTTCATCACCAGAGTCAACATGGCGCCGATCACGTGACCTTCAACCTTACCAACCTCTTCCAGGGAGCCCTTTAAAAAAAAAAAAAAAAGGGGGGAAACAGTTTGATCTAAATTTTAGTGCATGAAAACAGTGTTTAAAAACAAGGGCAGTGATGCAATACAATTTATTCTGAAAGTAACGAAACAGCCAAATTAACTGAAATGAAATAAATAAGGAAATAAAAAAAGCAAACAAATTTCCCATCTTTTGTTTAAAAAGATCACAAATAGTACATTTAATAGTAGATAGTGGCAATTTTTTCACCTAGTTTTTTACAGTGGAACAAGTGTGTGGTGAAAACACGGGAAATAAGTTAATCTGAGGGGAAAAGGGAAGGCAAAACTATTTTAGAGATACCAGCAAATCATTATTTTCCTTAGAATGAAAAGAAAACTAAGGACATTGGCTGATAATCCCCATTGGTCTAACTTTGGCTATTGGCTACGATAGGTTCGACTACAAGGAGTGGCTTACCTCAGCATGCTTGGCTCTGTAGTCCAGTGCCACCAGAAAGAAGGACACCAGCTGTGGCTGGTACCCGGCCATGTCGGTCTTGTCCAGAGCTCCGAGGTGGTCAGAGAGCGTCGACATGAGGGGACCGATGCTTCCCTTGAAATAGAAAAGAAAAGAAAAAAGAAGTGGACAGAATTAGAGAGAGAGAGAGAGAGTGGCGATGTTTCATCAAACAAGATTTACTGAAAAATTCCTGGTCACTTTCTCTTTCCTTGTTGTGTCTTTTCTTTGTTCTGATGAAAAGGGCACAAGATCCACAGATATATACAGCAGTGAATGGTCAAGTGATTCTGACTGGTACCCCCAATCAAGCAAAGATAGCTAAGGGGGCAGGGGGGTGTGAATTTGTCTTTTTATAACGTCAAGGATAAGATTTGATGGTTTGCATGGTGGAAGTACATGTACCGAGAGCAGGTACCTCAAGGAAAAGGTTTGGGCATGTGCTCAGAAAGAAGGAAGAGAGGCGCTGTGCCACTGCACTTTCCTGGCCACCAGAAGGCAAAAGGAGAGTGGGGCGACCCCCAAAACAAGACGGCGCCGAACAGTGGGAAAAAGAGAGGAAAGAACTGGGCTGGAAATCTTGGAGAGAAGCTAAAACTGTGGCCAGAAGGATGCTGGAGAGAAAGCCTTACAGCCTTATGGGCTCAAAGAGGACAAGTAAGTAAGGAACCTGATTGAAAAATTGGCAAAGAAAACTTTGAATGAAACATTTGGCTATAATGAACATGCCCTTTGGCTCCCGATTTTTGTGTACAAAATTTGTGGCCACAACTGCTATAACGAATGACCGCTATCCCAAACAATTGTCATGGATCCCGGGATGTTCATTATAGAGACGTTCCACTGTAGTTAGAGTAAGAAAATGTACAATGAACGGATATGCAAAAACTGCAGCAGATAGAGTGAGTACACTAGACTTCCTTAGAGGGGATACCAGTGCCAGCCTGCACTAGGCCCAAAGAGGGTAAGTATAAAGTAACACCTAAGGTGAACGACTGACCGACACGCAGTGCCAGGGGCAGTTTTCACGTCGCCTCCTCTTACCGGTTCGGAGTCGGCCATGGCGTCGTAGGCCTGGCCAAAGGCCGGCAGGAGGAGCCTGGCAGCCACCTTGCTGGCCAGCTGGTGGGCCACGGCGCTCAGCCGCAGGTTCAGCTGCGACTTGTCCTCCTCGCCGTTGGCCGAGAGCCGACAGACCTGCAGCAGCACGGCCACCAGGTAGGGGCTCTGGAAGTGGGGCAGCGTCTCCGCCACACGCTGCACGGCCGTCACCGCGCTCAGGAGGTGCAAGTCGGAGGAGCTGCAGGGGGAAAGACAAGAGGCAAGAAAAAACCTGCATTGCCGCGTCACGTGCCAAAAGATTTCGACTTTGTAATGTATAAATCCTCAGCGGACACAAACGCTGCACAAACCTCTCTATTCCCCTAACTCTGAATGACTAGACCATGGCGAATTTGAGTAATTAGACTTGTACCCAGTCCCTGGGGAATTTGATACTGACTCTGACAATGTGGCAGACTGCTTGCTGACTAAAACTGACCAAAGTGCACCATCTCTTGAATCGTAGGTTACGATAAGTTTGGGGATATCAACTGCTTGACCCTTTTTCTGAACATGTAATATTTCAGGTCATTCCAGTCCACAAGCAGGTCGCAATATTTTTGCAAACATACCGTATGGTTAGACAGGCAATCATTCATCAATTTTGTGTCATGAATGTTGTCGCATTGTTTGGGAAGAAAATCTTCAATGTTTCTGGACATTAGTCACAATTTCACCAAAACACAATCTCAAGGGAACGACTTCTTTCCTTAAAATATATTCCAATTAACTTCTGTCGGTGGGTGACCAAGTGCAGTATGAAGGAAGGGCAACTGTAAGCTCTGAATAGTGAGCTCCACCGAGTGCTGCCACTGAAACAGACGGGCCCAAAACTGCAAACAGCAATTGTACACGCCTCTATGACTGCCTACCCGGAAGTGGTGGCCTTGCTTGCGAGTACCTCCAGTAGGCGGGGCATGAGGCGGGGGAGGTAGCGGATTGAGTGTGCCTTGAGACTGCGCACGCACTCTGCCAGGCACAGCATGGCGCTGCCCTGGACCTGCAAAACACAGGCAAGAACAAAAGGGGGAAACAAATCACTTTTCAGAAAGATCCTATGCTAGGTTCGAACCGTAAGGCCCTGTAAATAGACCAATTGTGCGACCACTGTTTATTACATGCCATCACTTGATTTATAGTTGGTATTTTTTTAATATCATGAGGCACAGAGCAGTAATGGTAACAAAGAAGAATGTGGACAATATGAGAGTCTAGTGTTCCAAACATTATTGCTTACAGTATCGTATGACCCATCTCCCTGGAGGACACTGAATTACTCCACTGTCTTGGAATGTTATAGAGATAGACCATGATGGACAACTACAAGGAACACTTTTCATTTACTGAGGGCTGAACCTACTTGTCCCTGTATTCAAAAAAGTACCCACTATGAATCACGTGATGGCATGTAAACATTGGTTGTGCCATCGGTGTATTGTTGGCTTAGTTTAATCATTTAAATCAGTCAGCAGCTCGAAAGCGTTTTTTTTGGTCAAACCTGCAAGTTGACGCGTTGCTCCTCGCAAATGGTGACCGCCGCTTCCAGCACTGGCCCGAACGCGGCCACGCTGCCCTCGCCCAGCAGCGCGCACAGGAGCTTCAGACTGTAGAGGGCGGTGTGGCGGTTGGTGTCCTTCTCCTCCTGGCCGGCTGCCCCGGGCCCCACCTCCCCTCCCGTTGCCGTGGCGATGGCCAGGAGACTGTCGATCAGGCCCAGCAATCCTGTGGACTGTCGATGAGAAAAGAAAGAAAAAAGTCCAACAAATCAATGAAAATCTGACAGGGAACGTTTGTTTTAAAATTGAAAAAAAGAAAGGGCAAAGAAAACTTTGAGAAAACTTAGGGGAAAAAAAGAACATTGGCTTATCATAGCTGAGATTACTATTACTTGTTTGCATCTGAATTAAAATGGGGAATGATCAATGCAGATAAACAGCGAGTGCTGGTGAGGGAGCTACTTTATGTCCTACAGTAGTTCTGCAAAGTTCTTTTGAGCAAACAAAATGAGATATTTGGTTCAACACCATACATGAATCCTTGTTCACCAAATGCCAGTCTGTAAATGCGGCGTTGTTGTAAATGTGCAAAATACGGCGTTCCACGCCAGCACAGGAGCGTGAGGCTGAAGGGATCCATCCATCATAGATATAAGGTCATGTTTGCATTGAGGAGAATGTAATTCAATGAGGTTTTGCCCTTGCTCAGCGGGATCCATTCACACGTGCCTGGTCCTTGTCGAAGTACTCCTGGTGCTGCAGGAGCTTGTTGTTGAGAATCTCCATGGCCTTGCGCCGGATGGTTGCCAAGGAGTTGCCAAGGAGACTGGCGATGACATCGATGAAGATCCAAGATGGCAGCAGTGCAATCACCTGGGATGTGCACGTACGACATGTATGGGAGTAGAGGAGGAGGGAACCATCAAAACTATCAACAAATATGGCAAGGCTGCAATCGCTTGTTTCCATCTGAATGAAAACAGGGGTGTGCTCCCTGGAGATATACGGCAGTTAATGGTCGAATTGATTCTGACTGGCGCCCCCACCCCGGCAAAGACTAGTTGACTTGTTGGGAAGGCCACCATCTACTGACTGGATAGCTCAGATGGGAAGAGCGCTGGTACGCAACACCAGAGGTCCCGGGTTCAAATACCGGTCCACTCAGAGTCTTCTTTGTCATATTTTTCTGTTTGTTCATAAGTTCCGGGCAAGGTTTTCCATTGCTTTGTTTGACTCGAATATAGCAAAGGAAAGAAAAGTTTCAGGAGGATAAGAGGGAGGAAGAGGGGGAGGATGAGGGGGAGGATGAGGGGGAGGATGAGGGAGAGGATGAGGGGGGAGGATGAGGGGGAGGATGAGGATGGTATCAAAGAGGCAGGGATGTTTGTCGCTGACCTTGTCCAAGGCTTCGTAGGATCGATGGAGGAGTGCCTTCCAGTATTTGGTGATGTCCTTGCCAGCATTGCGCTGTACGCTCTGAGCAACTTGAGCAATGTAGCCCAGCAAGACCTCCAGTAGTCTGTCAGAGCAGAGGGGGAAGAAAGCAAACAATCAGAGTAACTGACTAAATCATGGCTAACGGCTTACAGAAAAAAAAAGACCCAAATCCTAATCTTCAAAAAATTAGACATCCTGACTTTTTGATCCTAGCAGGACATTTCTCAAAGGAATTCTGTCATTTGACAAAGGTCCTGCTAAGATCAAAACGTCAGGCCCTCTGCCTTTGTTGTTGAAATAATCATATATCATTACTTTCATCATCAATCACCAATTTTTAATCAACTGTCAATCCTAAACCAGTGGCCTGGGTTCAAATCCTTTTTCTCATGAATTGTTTTCAAAAACAAATTCTCATCAGTTCGTTTTCTTCTGAAAAGAGCCACACTCCGTCTCAAAATAGATGTTTTACATTGTGTCACAACAAACCTTCTACTTAGATTTTCCACCATGCAAACCTCCAAATCTCATCCTTCCTTTAGGTGTTTTAATTTACTTGAGAACAAACAATTAAACAGATGGATAGACCAACAGACAGACAGATGGACAGCAAGATAGCCAGCATAACAGACAGACAGGCAACACAGCCAGCCAAAAGCCAATCAAAGACTATTAAGAGGCAGCATTGTAACAGCTATGCCACAATCTCATGGGCGAAACCATTAGCCAATGGCAACACAATGGGAATTGCACAGTGTGTACGTGCAGCACAACTGATGGCTGCCTTCTTACAGACGCCCATCAAAAAAAGGCTTCATAAGCATAAAAGTCCACAGTGGCATTGTATTGTTTCTTTGATCTTGAGAGAAATATATACCCAAAAAACTATATGGCTGCAGGAAAATTCGTTTCAAGATTTGCTGAAAAATTCCTGGTCACTTTCCCTTTCCTTGGTTGCTTTGCTGTGTGCATCTGATGACAAGGGAGCAAGATGCCCAGATATAAACAGCAGTGAATAACTGGATATTAAAGTCTAGAGCAACATTGTCTGGTTTCTTTGATCTTGAGATAAATATCTACCTCTGAAGCAGCTTCTTTAAGCTCTCCGAATCCTCCTGCGACATGTCAGTGACCTGAGGATTCAAGATAATAAAAAATAAAAACACACTTGAAGTACTGTATAAAAAATGCTCACTGACTCCAGTGACCAAAATGCAAAGATACAAAAATGTCAAGGGCTTGTCGTTTCAGTCAGAGCAAGACCTTTCATTAAAGGCCCAATACAACATTGGGAAGATTGGAAAACATCACTGTTTATAGATTTCCTTCAAATTTATACAGTTTGTAGATGGTCATGATAGAATCCTCATGTTGAAATCTTACGGTCTAGGATGCTTTATTTCCCTAGAAATCTTCACTCAAACATCGACAAGTAGTTTATTACTCGCAAGTAATAAACTATTTCTTACAATACGGAATGGTGCAAAAACCGTGACTTTTTTTTTTTACCTTTTTCTACTTTCTTAGATCACCGTTTGAGCTAAAACCTTCGCAGGATTTCTTTTTTCGGGATGGTTAATGGTTTAACACACAAACTGTGGCAATCTTTTGACCTTTACCAATGTTGTACAGGGCCTTTAAAGAAAAAGGCCTCCCAGAGATTAAATTTTTGTCAACCTTTAATGAAGTTGCAGAAGTTTGACCTCCCCCAAAAAAATCCCTCAAAACTGCAGCCTATTTCACCAAACTCATCGTAATCTACGATCAAACGCAAGACAACGAGCAACACACAGAAACCACACAGCCTATCACAATTTACGACGGGTTATCAGTCGTAAGTTGAGTTACGATGCATCGTAAGGCTTTGCCAAATCCTCACAAGGGTCAATGGGAACACAGTCTCTAGTAGTGCGTTTGGACGTGAATAAATGGTGGGTTTTTTTACTGAAAGAAAAATGTTTTCTGTTTTCTGATTGGACAGGAAGGAAGCATAGAATTAACCCTATGTTAATTACAAAAACAGGGCGAATAGATCTCCTATGAAGGGGAGACCTTATCGGCGGTAAGTTTTTTATTAAGTTTTTCCTATATTTGAGAGGTTTTTTTTTAGCACTCTCGACTTTCTGCGAGAGTCAACCCTCGACCTCTGACCTTCTGAATGAAGCTGCCACTGGAGACCACGTAGGGGAGGAAGCAGAGGGCGGTGAAGCGGAACTGACGCATCTGACGGGCTCGCACATGGGGGTCGGCATCAAACACCACCTCCTGACCGCTGGGCGTGGCCTCCGGGCGTGGCTGTCTGGCCCCACCCCGCCTTGTGGCCACCGAGGGCACTCTCTGATCTGTTGGCCAAAAAACAATAATTTTTTTTTTCTCATACAAAAACACCTAAAACTAAATTTACTCACTTTTGAGAAAGATATGTCGGGCCCTCCAAAGTTTTTACAAAAAACAAAAAATTCTTCAGTGGGGAAGTAGGCAGGGGAGGGGGGGGGGGGCAAGATGTGGGTGGGGAGGAAGAGGGCGAGTTTGACCTCTGACCTGTCTCTTTGTCCTCGGTCAGCGTGGCCACATACTCCAGCAGCTTGGTCAGACTGCTGATCTGGACGTCCGGCGGGAACTCCTGGCACAGGTCCAACCAGAACCCGATGCTACGGCCCGCTCCCTGCACGAGAAACAAACAATTAAACAGATGAACAAACTAAAAAAGGAGGTCTTCTGACGACGGACAGACAGAGCAGACTGTCTCTGAAATCATTGAGTTTATCGGTTCCCTTCAGAACCACACACACTCATGCTGCACCCCCACTGCCTTTGACTTGCTACATCTCGACTATGAACAGCCATAAATCTCAAGCAAGTAGGACACCGAATAAAGGATGTTGTCTTCACATTACTGCTGGCCTGAGACACCCGTGTCAAGTTCATTGTCAAATTTCTCTCCACTCAGGATATGATCTCAAAAAGGTGGAGGCCCTGGCGTTTCGATGCTTAGCAGGACTTACCTCAAAGGCAGATTTGAGAACTTTCTTAGCAAAAGCCAAAAAAAGAAGAAGGTAGTAGCAACTTCAACCCGGCAACTGTTACCTTGACATCGACGTCATCGCCAGGGTGCATGGCCGCGCTCCCCTTGGCAACGTAGCCCCCGATGAGGAGCGCCAGCATGCGGGAGAGGTGTTGCCCAGCGCCGACCGTCTGCACCAGACGGGCAAACAGCGGCAGGCGACGGTGCTCTGGTACGTGGGGGAAGGCATCAGCAAAGACTCGCATGACCATCAGGACAATGCCGTCCACTCCTCCGACGGACAGGTCTGGGGGAAGGCTCTGGCCTGCCCCAACCTGGAGAGAAGGGGAGAGTTATTAGAGGAGGATGTGGACGAGGTGGAAGAACGGAAGAAGGAATAGGAAAATGTGAAGGAATAGGGGGAAGAGGAGGGACTGAAGAGTGGAGGAAGAAGAGGAAAGAGGAGAAAGAGAAGGAAGAGGAAGAGAAGGAGCAGGAGGAAGAGAAGAGACTGAAGGAAGAGGAGGAAGAGGAAAAAGAGGAGAAAGTGAAGGAAGAGGAAGAGAAGGAGCAGGAGGAAGAGAAGAGACTGAAGGAAGTGGAGGAGGAAAAAGATGAGAAAGTGAAGGAAGAGGAGGAACAAGAAAGAGATGAGGTAGAGAAGAAAGAAGAAAAGAAGACAAATGGAGGAAGAGGAGGAGGAGGAGGAAGAGGAGGAGGAGGAGTCAGAGGTGAAAGAGGAGTCAGAGGAAAAGGAGCAAGGGAAAGGGGAAGAGAAGGAAGGGGAGAAAATAAAGGAAGTGAAGGAGGATAAGGAGGTAAAGGAAGGGGAGGAAATGAGGAGGAAGAGAAGTGGGGAAAATAGAGAGAGAGAGCATGGAAAAAAGCCAGGCAAACTCCCCTACCTTCATAAGAGCCGGTATGACCGTGTCCACGGTGCGCAGGATGATCTGGAAGCTGTAGCTGTCGTCCCGGTGCAGCATGTTGGACCCCATGAAGGTAAAGATGGCCATGATGTTATGCAGCACGTGCTCCTGGTAGGGCCAGGCAAGTGAACAAGACAGCAGGTTATCATCAATGGGCGGAGCAGGGCGACTCTTTGTACTCTTTGTACTCTTTGCTACGGCTGTTCACCCAAAACGTCACTTAGGCTTAGGCACAGTCTCCAACTCAGGTTCTGGCTCAGGCTCAGACACAAAATGCTTTATTTTTTTTGTATTTATCAATAGAAGGCCACCATCCAAAGGCTGGGTACCGGTAGCTCAGATGGAAGAGCACTGGTATGTTAATCCTGAGGTCTCTGGGTCAAGTCCTGTTCCAGTCAAAGTTTTTTTTTGCCTATTTTTCAGTTAGTTCAAAAGTTCCAAGTAAGTTTTTCCTTTGTTTGTTTGCCCTTTTATAAATTGAATTTGACAGTTCCTGAGAATGGACATTAACCGTATCAAAACGTCACAAAAAAAAAAACCTATTGAGATGATCAGCCGATAACGCACAAAGGCATGGCCCGACTTAAGGGACATTTTTTGGCAGATCAGATGACGTGTTTTCCTTTCTCCCTTTTTTCCCGCCTCCACAACGTCGCCAGCCAGCCAGACTCACTGGGAAGAGGCCTGCAGCGGTGGCCAGCAGGAGGAGCCCCTGCCGGTGGGTCTGGGCGTCCTCCGACGTCCGGACGCACTTGACCACCAGCTCCACGTTAAACTGGTCCTGGGCCAGGCGGTCGGCCGGCAGGGGCCGGTCGTCGGGGGACAGGTGCCGGCAGACGGCAAGTGCCAAGGTCAGGACCAGCTGCTTCAGGTACTCCGCGGACGACCGGCCCGCCTCGTCTGTGGGCACAACCTCCAGGGACCTATGGCGGGACGACGAGGACGGGAAGTCACAGAGCAATGCCTTATGTATAAATACTCAGGATTCCAACTTGTCACTTGTTCTTGTCACTTGTCCTTGTCACTTGTCAATTGTCCTTGTCAATTGTCCATGTAAATTGTCATTGTCACTTGTCCTTGTCCTTGTCACTTGTCCTTGTCACTTGCCCTTGTCACTTTGCCTTTGAGAAAGGTCCTGCTAGGATCAAAACGTCAGGCCATTTAACTTTTGAGATTTATGTATTGCAGGTGATTTAAGTCATAATATTCCATTGAAAAAGGCCACCATCTATAAATGTAAGAGCTGTATAGCTCAGATGGAAGAGCACTGGTATGTTAATCCTGAGGTCTTGGGTTCAAGTCCCGGTCCAGTCAAAGTTTTCTTTGACAATCTTTCAATTTGTTCACAAAGGTTCCCGGTCAGTTTTTCCTTTTTTTGTTTGACAATAATATTCCGTGTTCAAAACTTAGGGGGGCCTGACGTTTTGATACTAGCAGGACCTTTCTCAGAGGCCTAGCATTGGCCCATTTTTTTTATTTTTTACCGCTTGCCCTCTTACCTGGCCAGAAGACTGAAGAGAGCCGGCAGAAGTGTGGCCACCCCCTCGATCTTCCTAAGCTTTTTCTGCTGCAGCAACTCCAGGATGTGCGTCACTCGCTGCCAGCGCAGGGCCTCAGCTGCAGCGGGCGAGCCACCGTCACTATCGCCGCCGACACCGACAGACGCCTTCGACCTGTCAAGCACAGAAAAGAAAAAAACAGAAGTAAACACACACAAATTTTGCGCTTACTGACTACAAGCACCCAAAATGCAAATCTAATCAATTAGAGGCGTGCCTGATTTTTCAATCCAAGCAGGACCTTTCTCAAAGGCTTTCTGCATCTACTTTTTTAAATCAGCAATTGGGTCACTTTGGTCAGTAAGCAGTTGGCAACATTACTCTAAATGATTGTCAAGGGCAGAATGACAAGGACAAAAACACAGATCAAACGGAAGGGTGAAGGGATAGGGTAGAGATTAGTTAGTATAGGAGAACATTAATGCCTCCTTCTCAACTACTACAGACCACGCAGGGTGGCCAGTTGTTGCATTATAATTTGATTTGTGTCAACCATATGAATATCATGTTCTGGATGTTTGAGCCCATGGCCTTTTTTCTTTTTCTTTTTTTGGAGGGGGGAGGGTTGGCTACTATACCTCCTGGCTTGCTTGGCCTGTCTAAGGCTGGTGGCTTTCCCGTCTCCTTGCAGCCTGTCTAGCTCGGTCACTATCTGCTCAGCGTCCAGAGGCAACTGCAACACAATCATCAAGCATTTCAAATTAATCATTGTTGTCATCATCATCGTCATCATCATTGTCATCATCAATACTATTGCATACCAGTAGACGTTGTCTTGAGCATTTATAAGAGTACATAATGATGCTGAATTGAACAATGAGTTTTCAATGTGGACTGTCCGAGTTTACGGTACAGAGTCAATCTTGTGCACACCTTCCTCAGAGTCCGTCTGATGCTGGTGGCCACAGAGGAATCTTGGGTGGCAACCTGTCCGTCAATCAGCACAGCCAGCAACGATTGTTGGATCTCCCTCGTCGGCAAAGCAGCAAAGAAGGCAGGTGTCATCTGGGAATGGGCCATAAGGAGATGGGGGGGAGGGAAAGATAAGAAAAACGCATCTTTACAAAGGAGCAAACAAATAATTAAACAGACCCGTGAAAAGACTTTAACCACTTCGCGCCGGGGTTTTTTTCAGCGCCGATGACCGCCATACGGGGGTTTTTGAACAATGCATCATTTTAAAATCTTGCTAAAACAATCGGAACAATATATTTCTGTGAAATAAATCGATAAGGGTATTTTATGGGTACAAGAGAGTAAAACCTAGCACAATTCAGACGTTGTTGTGGCTTTTGTCAAGAGATTATCCGTTCAAAAAAAGGCCCTTTGAGCGTCATAAATGGACCTTAACGGACGTGTGTGTGCATGCGTGTAAGCTGCTGACAATCCCTGACCGCAGACTCCAGCCTCCACTCCAGGCAGTCAAATCTTCGAGTTGGTCGGCCACAAACGAGCGTACAGATTACGGTAAAGAATGTGGGGGGAATTCCAATGCCAGACCGACGACCGTTGGGCTGTGTGGCATGCAAAGACAATGTCCCTCGCGTGCTTTCAGCTGCAGCCCGGTATCCCTCGATCCTCCACAGTAAAAGTCCCACAATTGCACAATTACTGCTGCTAATCTTGCAATTCATGTGGCAACTTGCGTCAAAAAGGGTCTTTGTACTGTTTCATATTGCTTCGTTCTAAGCTGAAAAGAGTCTTTGTTTAGAATGTGGACAATATTGGTGCCCGGATTCGGAGGGCCCCGTTGCAAAGGCAATCCAATTGACCTCCGGATTCGGAGGTCCCGGCGCGAAGTGGTTAACCAGGGTTTGCCCTACTCAACGTGTACTTGAACACCGTTTGCTCAGTGCTTTGCCCAATTGCAATTCTTTAATGTAAACTATTGTTTTGCTGCAATTGAGCAAATGAACATTCAAGTAAGGATTGACATAATCATTGCAAACCAAACAGTATAATGCAGATTTTGCTAAATTTGACCAAGCTGGGACAACTGTAAGTACCTGAAGCATAGGTACAATCAACATGTATTTCGAATCAAAATGTGGGGAAGGGGGAAGGATTGGAGAAAAGTCAAATGTGACCGACATAGCCAAATTTGACAAACATGCAATGCAAACTTAAAATGTAAGTACATATGGAGTAGGTATGTTCAAAATTTGAATCAAAATGTGGGGGAAGGAATAAAAAGATTAGTCATGGAGCTGTATCGACTGAATCTCAGCAGACGTGACATCCCCCAAGGGCCAAACTGACATCCCCCCCTCGCCCTGCCGCCTAGTTAGGGCTAAGGAAATTGACGGGGGATATACCTGCTTCAGGACCATTCTCTGGGGCGACTTGCCCCACGGCCTGCCGCCTAGTTGGGGCTAAGGAAATTGACGGGGGAAAATACCTGCTTCAGGACCATTCTCTGGGGCTACTTGCCCCCTGCCCTGCTGTCTAGTTAGGGCTAAGGAAATTGACAGGGGAAAATACCTGTTTGAGGACCATTCTCTGGGGGCGACTTGGCCCCCGGCCTGCCGCCTAGTTGGGGCTAAGGAAATTGACAGGGGAAATACCTGTTTCAGGACGATTCTCTGGGGCGACTTTCCCCCCATCCTCCCGCCTAGTTGGGAATAAGAAAATTGACAGGGAAAATACCTGTTTCAGGACCATTCTCTGGGGCGACTTGGCCCCCGGCCTGCCCCCTAGTTGGGGCTAAGGAAATAAATTGACAGGGGAAATACCTGCTTCAGGACCATTCTCTGGGGCGACTTGCCCCCCGGCATGACTGGCCGCTCCTGGGCAAGGGCGTGGCTGAGGTCGTCCAGGCAATGGCGTACCACGCCCGCCGTCTCAGGCTGCAGGCGCCGGGCGATGCTCTCCAGGACGGTGCCCTCGTCGGGCGACAGCGCCAAACCTTCTCGGCAACGGCCCAGCAGCTTGTGGAACAGGTCCAGCAGCAGGGAGAGGAGGTGCTGTCAAATCGAGACAAGACCAGAAAGTTTGCACGGCAGACAAAGAAGGAGGTAGACAAAGGGTTGGTGTGAGATGACCTGCGTCTACCGACTGCGTTTACCAAATTTGACAGACGTGCGACAACTTACAATGTAAGCACCTGTGGCATTTGAGAAAGGTCCTGCTAGGATCAAAACTTCAGGCCCTCTAACGTCTGAGATTGTGAAGTTAATACCAAAAAATTGTCACTTTGCCTTTGAGAAAGGTCCTGCTAGGATGGAAACGTCAACTTTTGAGAGTTAGGTCGTTTTAGTCACTGAGCAGTTTGCAAGAGTTTTTTTTGTATTTACTAACTGGAATGAATATGTCTGGGATGTGAGTAAGGTTGTCACAGATTCCCAGGGAAAGGACGGGGGAAGCCAGCCTGGAAGACCCCAGCGAAGGAGTATGGGTCAATGGCTTTTAGTCTCAGATAGACCATTAGATAGAATATAGGCTAGGATGATTCTCAGTTCAACCGCCGTGATAGGCTATGCGGTGACAATGGCGGGCCACAACAGAGTAAACGTATCACTCTCAATATAACTGCGCAAAACAATATAGTGTCTAATTTGCACATCATAACATCCTCCTCCCCCTTTTCAAAGTACAAATCCCCAGCGCCGCCCTCTCACCTCGTTCTTGACCTCCGACAGCAGGGACAAGAGCGCCCTCCGGATGAACCTGGGCGTGGCCTCCTGGTACAGGAAGACGGCCAGCCAGTTCAGGGCCTCGATCTTGTCCCTCAGGCCCTCCACCGTCTGGTCCGTCTTCT